>JAPQNM010000016.1:13908265-13945765 GCA_029783475.1 Metacarcinus magister | reverse complement strand
GATGTGTATTAATGTGAGAATGTTTAGGTAAGGGACATCAACATTTTTTTTTCCTAATAGTAGTAGTATTAGTTGATAAGATGCTGTTAAGATGAAGAGAAGAAAAAAAAAGTTGTGAAAAGAATATATGACAAAATTTATACTCATTTTTTTTTAATAACATAAATTAGAATAAAAATAAATAAAATAAAAGTTAAGACAAAAACTAAAACCATGACCATTAACAGCTAAGATTTTTATAACCATACATCACACAATAATACAATAATACAATATAATAAATGTAAGGAAGAAAACAAGACTAAGGAGTAAAGGAGAACTAATCAACACATTACTTAATAGTATTCACATAAGTAAACAAAGAATATTAAAGTGACTTACGACGAAGCGGCAAACAAAAGGAGTTAAACAAAGGGAGGGAGAAGGAGGGAGGGAGGCAGAGAGGGAGGGGAGAGAGAGGAAATGGGGGGGGAGGGGCGTCGTGTGTACAATGTCTTAAGGATGTTGATAAATTTCATAAAGGTCGAGGGATAAGTGTTACACGTGATTGTGGAGGAGGAAGAGGAGGAGGAGGAGGAGGAGGAAGAGGAGGAGGAGGAGGAGGAGGAAGAGGAGGAGGAGGAGGAGGAGGAATAGGTTTTAGCTCACTGTGGGCTAAGAATTGTAAAAAGAAAAAAAAAAAGGAAAGGAGAATTCAAGATGATGATGTGTGTGTGTGTGTGTGTGTGTGTGTGTGTGTGTGTCTCTCTCTCTCTCTCTCTCTCTCTCTCTCTCTCTCTCTCTCTCTCTCTCTCTCTCTCTCTCTCTCTCTCTCTCTCTCTCTCTCTCTCTCAAGGTCATTCAACGCTTGCCTCTCTCTTTCTTTCGGTCATTCATCTCTCATTCATTATTTTTCTCATTCATCCTCCACTTTCTGTTTTTTCTCCTTTTCCCTTTGTCCTCCTCCTCCTCCTCCTCCTCCTCCTCCTCCTCTACAAGTGAGAATGCTTCAACTTTTGTTTCTCTGCTTCCCTCTTCCTTTCCTCCTTATCTCTACATCTTCCTCCTCCGTCTACACAACGTCCAAACGTGGAGCCTGAAGGAGGAGGAGGAGGAGGAGGAGGAGAGAAGAAAGAGTAACAGAAGTAGGATGAAGAGGTGAGAGAGAAAGGTGGAGGAGGAGGAGGAGGAGGGAGAGGAGGATATAAAAAGAAGGAACAGAAGGAAGATGAAGAGGAGGCGGAGGATAGAAGAGGAAGAAGAGGGGGAAGGAGAGAAGGTAAGAGACTCGTTGTAAACTTATAAGAAGAAAAAACTCGTATAAGGATGACGAGAAAATTACCTTCACATAGGAACACATAGGAAGAACAAACAGCAACAGGCCTGCTGGCCCTTACGAGGCTGTTTGTGAGTACACTATCTAATCTAGAGTGAAGGATACAGGATAGTAAGGGTGAAGGCTTCTCTCCCCAGCCATGGCTGGCAGGGAAAGGAAGGCCAACCAAGACCAGACTATCACTACTGTCACTACCACTACTGCTACCACTACTTCCTGGCAAGCGATGTCAGGCCACTAGCGACGTCTTTTGAATCGACATTTCGTAAGTTAGGTACATCAGGATGAACTTACTCAAAGTTTGCTACGTTAACGGATAGTATTTTAGTTGTGGATTGGCTTCTAAGTATTTGTCAAGTCTATTTTTGAACGTAGTAATTGTTTTACTGTCGACGACATTGGCGGGCAGGGAGTTCCAAACGTTCACGATCCGATTGAAAAAGAAGTGCTTGGCTTCGTTTGATGTGAATCTTTTACCAGTAATCTTAAAAGAATGACGTCTTCTTGTTATATTTGATCTATCAAAAGTAATGTAATCTTCTGTATTGATATTATCGAATCCTTTGATTATCTTGAACATTTCAATTAAATCCCCTCGCATCCTTCGTTTTTTAGGCTGAATAAGTTTAGTTCTTTAAGTCTTTCTTCATAAGGTTTATTTTTCAGCCTTGGAATCATTTTTGTTATTCTTCGCTGGACTCTTTCCAGTTTGTCAATGTCCTTTCTGTAATATGGGGACCAAAACTGTACGCAATACTCAAGATGGGGTCGTACTAGTGAATTATGCAGTTTTAATATGACATTTTCTGATTTATTTTCGAAAGTACGCCCAATAAAGCCGACCAATCTGTTAGCAGTTTTAACTACCTCTGAGCAATGTTGACTGGGTTTTAAATCGTTTGATATTGTGATTCCCAGATCTTTTTCCTTGTTTACTGTAGAAAATGGTTTACCATTCATTGAGTACTGAACGTGATCATTATTTCTTCCGATGTGTAGTACCTTGCATTTTTAACGTTAAATTTCATTTGCCATTTATTGGCCCAAGATGTTAGTCGATCTAGGTCTGATTGTAAGACTTCTCTGTCAATTGTCGTAGTTACTTTGCTGAGAATTTTCGTATCGTCAGCGAATTTCGATATTTTGCAAGTGATCCCATCATCTATGTCATTAACATATATCATGAATAAGACAGGACCAAACACTGAACCTTGTGGTACGCAGCTTTTTACGTTTAACCATTGAGAGGAGACACCGTTTAAGACTACTCTCTGCTTACGTTCAGAGAGCCAGTCCAGAAGCCAATTGTAAATGCTACCAGAGATACCGTGAGTCATTAGTTTATTAAGCAATCGTTGATGAGGTACTTTATCAAAGGCCTTTTGAAAATCCAGATATATGACATCTACTGCTCTGCTTTCATCGTACGCGTCAAAAACATTGTGGAAGAATTCTAATAAGTCAGTTAAACATGAACGTTTATTACGAAAACCATGCTGTGAGGTTTTTATTATATCGTTGTCTTCAAGGAATTCCACCACATTGTCACGAATAATTGTCTCCATTAATTTACATACAACTGATGTCAGACTGATTGGCCTATAATTTCCAGGTTGTGACTTGTCCCCCTTTTTGAAGATTGGTGTTACATTTGCACGTTTCCAATCTGATGGAACTTTAACATCTCTTAAGGATTTATTGAATAAGATAGTAAGCGGTTTACTGATCAGAGTCTGTTTGATTACTCCTGTAGTGTACATAGCCTTCCTTTGACCTTAAATGCTGCTGCATCAAGATAAGGCTCATTAGAATTCGCTATATAGAGGCAGAAAACAATTCAATTCCCACCGCTTGCTCAGTCATGACCGGCCGATCAAAATCTTCACTACTGACTCTGTCACCGGTGCCAATGGCTATGGAAGTTATTTATTTTCATTCTTAAATGCTGCTGCATCAAGATAAGGCTCACTAGAATTAGGTATATAGAGGCAGAAAACAATTCAATTCCCACCGCTCGCTCGGCCATGACCGGCCGATCAAAATCTTCACTACTGACTCTGTCACCGGTGCCAATGGCTATGGAAGTTATTTATTTTCATTCTTAAATGCTGCTGCATCAAGATAAGGCTCACTAGAATTAGGTATATGGAGGCAGAAAACAATTCAATTCCCACCGCTCGCTCGGTCATGACTGGCCGATCAAAATCTTCACTACTGCCTCTGTCACCGGTGCCAATGGCTATGGAAGTTATCTATTTTCATTCTTAAATGCTGCTGCATCAAGATAAGGCTCACTAGAATTAGGTATATAGAGGCAGAAAACAATTCAATTCCCACCGCTCGCTCGGTCATGACCGGCCGATCAAAATCTTCACTACTGACTCTGTCACCGGTGCCAATGGCTATGGAAGTTATTTATTTTCATTCTTAAATGCTGCTGCATCAAGATAAGGCTCACTAGAATTAGGTATATAGAGGCAGAAAACAATTCAATTCCCACCGCTCGCTCGGTCATGACCGGCCGATCAAAATCTTCACTACTGACTCTGTCACCGGTGCCAATGGCTATGGAAGTTATTTATTTTCATTCTTAAATGCTGCTGCATCAAGATAAGGCTCACTAGAATTAGGTATATAGAGGCAGAAAACAATTCAATTCCCACCGCTCATTCGGACATGACCGGCCGATCAAAATCTTCACTACTGACTCTGTCACCGGTGCCAATGGCTATGGAAGTTATTTATTTTCATTCTTAAATGCTGCTGCATCAAGATAAGGCTCACTAGAATTAGGTATATAGAGGCAGAAAACAATTCAATTCCCACCGCTCGCTCGGTCATGACTGGCCGATCAAAATCTTCACTACTGACTCTGTCACCGGTGCCAATGGCTATGGAAGTTATTTATTTTCATTCTTAAATGCTGCTGCATCAAGATAAGGCTCACTAGAATTAGGTATATAGAGGCAGAAAACAATTCAATTCCCACCGCTCGCTCGGTCATGACCGGCCGATCAAAATCTTCACTACTGACTCTGTCACCGGTGCCAATAGCTATGGAAGTTATTTATTTTCATTCTTAAATGCTGCTGCATCAGAATAAGGCTCACTAGAATTAGGTATATAGAGGCAGAAAACAATTCAATTCCTACCGCTTGCTGGGTCATGACCGGCCGATCAATATCTTCACCACTGACTCTGTCACCGGTGCCAATGGCTATGGAAGTTATTTATTTTCATTCTTAAATGCTGCTGCATCAAGATAAGGCTCACTAGAATTAGGTATATGGAGGCAGAAAACAATTCAATTCCCACCGCTCATTCGGACATGACCGGCCGATCAAAATCTTCACTACTGACTCTGTCACCGGTGCCAATGGCTATGGAAGTTATTTATTTTCATTCTTAAATGCTGCTGCATCAAGATAAGGCTCACTAGAATTAGGTATATAGAGGCAGAAAACAATTCAATTCCCACCGCTCGCTCGGTCATGACCGGCCGATCAAAATCTTCACTACTGACTCTGTCACCGGTGCCAATAGCTATGGAAGTTATTTATTTTCATTCTTAAATGCTGCTGCATCAGAATAAGGCTCACTAGAATTAGGTATATAGAGGCAGAAAACAATTCAATTCCTACCGCTCGCTGGGTCATGACCGGCCGATCAATATCTTCACTACTGACTCTGTCACTGGTGCCAATGGCTATGGAAGTTATTTATTTTCATTCTTAAATGCTGCTGCATCAAGATAAGGCTCACTAGAATTAGGTATATAGAGGCAGAAAACAATTCAATTCCCACCGCTCGCTCGGTTATGACTGGCCGATCAAAATCTTCACTACTGACTCTGTCACCGGTGCCAATGGCTATGGAAGTTATTTATTTTCATTCTTAAATGCTGCTGCATCAAGATAAGGCTCACTAGAACTAGGTATATAGAGGCAGAAAACAATTCAATTCCCACCGCTCGCTCGGTCATGACCGGCCGATCAAAATCTTCACTACTGACTCTGTCACCGGTGCCAATGGCTATGGAAGTTATTTATTTTCATTCTTAAATGCTGCTGCATCAAGATAAGGCTCACTATAATTAGGTATATAGAGGCAGAAAACAATTCAATTCCCACCGCTCGCTCGGTCATGACCGGCCGATCAAAATCTTCACTACTGACTCTGTCACCGGTGCCAATGGCTATGGAAGTTATTTATTTTCATTCTTAAATGCTGCTGCATCAAGATAAGGCTCACTAGAATTAGGTATATAGAGGCAGAAAACAATTCAATTCCCACCGCTCGCTCGGTCATGACCGGCCGATCAAAATCTTCACTACTGACTCTGTCACCGGTGCCAATGGCTATGGAAGTTATTTATTTTCATTCTTAAATGCTGCTGCATCAAGATAAGGCTCACTATAATTAGGTATATAGAGGCAGAAAACAATTCAATTCCCACCGCTCATTCAGACATGACCGGCCGATCAAAATCTTCACTACTGACTCTGTCACCGGTGCCAATGGCTATGGAAGTTATTTATTTTCATTCTTAAATGCTGCTGCATCAAGATAAGGCTCACTAGAATTAGGTATATAGAGGCAGAAAACAATTCAATTCCCACCGCTCGTTCGGACATGACCGGCCGATCAAAATCTTCACTACTGACTCTGTCACCGGTGCCAATGGCTATGGAAGTTATTTATTTTCATTCTTAAATGCTGCTGCATCAAGATAAGGCTCACTAGAATTAGGTATATAGAGGCAGAAAACAATTCAATTCCCACCGCTCGTTCGGACATGACCGGCCGATCAAAATCTTCACTACTGGCTCTGTCACCGGTGCCAATAGCTATGGAAGTTATTTATTTTCATTCTTAAATGCTGCTGCATGAAGATAAGGCTCACTAGAATTAGGTATATAGAGGCAGAAAACAATTCAATTCCCACCGCTCGTTCGGACATGACCGGCCGATCAAAATCTTCACTACTGGCTCTGTCACCGGTGCCAATGGCTATGGAAGTTATTTATTTTCATTCTTAAATGCTGCTGCATCAAGATAAGGCTCACTAGAATTAGGTATATAGAGGCAGAAAACAATATCTCAAGATTATTCATAAAAAAAAGAAACGACTGAACTTAATAAAAAACGGAAACTATTTTGATCGAAGAGAAAATATATGGTTTTAGTTAGTAATTAAAATGAGATTAAAAATATAAAAAAGAAAACATTTGATATCGACGCTAATTATGGCTAAGATTTTTGAGTTATTATCATTATTATTATTATTTTTTTCTACATCAAAACGTTTTCATGTATATGTATGTGTATATTAGAATGATTCATGGGTCATTTTGTAAAGATGACACACACACACACACACACACACACACACACACACACACACACACACACACACACACACACACACACACACACACACACACACACACACACATGGTCGTCCTCGTAAATACTGTATGCCTCCCAAGGTGTCTTCGTGAGAAACTTGTGTATTCTGGCAGGCAACGTCGACCTCTGAACTGCCTTGCCAATACCTGGGGAAAGAGAGAGAGAGAGAGAGAGAGAGAGAGAGAGAGAGAGAGAGAGAGAGAGAGAGAGAGAGAGAGAGAGAGAGAGAGAGAGAGAGAGAGAGAGAGAGAGAGAGAGAGAGAGAGAGAGAGAGAGAGAGAGAGAGAGAGAGAGGAGAGAGAGAGAGAGAGAGAGAGACAGAGACAGAGACAGAGACAGAGACAGAGACAGAGACAGAGACAGAGAGAGAAAGAAAAAAAGAAACCGTGTATTTCCTTTCACTCCCTTGCCATCATCTCCCTCCCTCTCCCTCTTTCTCCCATTTCCTCCCTCCTTCCCCTCACATCCATACGTCTTCCTTATGTATAAAGTTTAATGTGCACTTTAAATAGGGGGCCGGCGGATGTATGGGGGGCGGGGGAAAGGTACTGGAAAGAATTATTCAAAATAGGTTTTCTAGTCACGCTAACCTTATCGTTGATCAATGGTTTCTGTTGGTGTCCGTCTGTCTGTTACTTATCTCTGTCTGTCTTGTCATATGTTTTTTTTTTTTCTTCTGTTTATCTCTGTTTGCCTCTGTCTGTCTCTGTTTCTGTCTCTCTTTCGCTGCTTGAGATCTCTGGAAACTTACGTGTGGTTTCATTTCGTCTAATTTGCATTGTATTGTTTTCTGATTTTAGTCCTTCGATGACATTTTTAGTCTTCATTTTCCTCTATCTTCTTTCTATTTCCCTTACCATTTTTTTTCCCATGCACTGTTATTCTACATCCTTCTCTTTTTTTCCTTCCTTCCTTCCTTCTTATTTCCCTTCCTTCCTTCTTTCCTCCCTCTCATGTGGTGTGGCTTCGGTAATTCATCTCCTGGACTCCATAACTACTTTTTTCCCTACTTATTTTCCAGTTTCTATTTATTTCCTATTCATGTGTCCCTCCACCCAACCCTCCACCACACCCTCCACTCCCTCCACCCTCCACCTTCCACCCTCCACCTATCCGTCAGGTAACACTATTCCATTCTTCCAAAGTGTCTTGTGATCATCTGTCTTTCTCCCTCTATTTTTCTCACCTCCCCCCTCCCCCTCCTGAGCACCCCCTTCCCACAATCTTCACCCCACCCAGTTTCTCTTTGTTCCACTCCACCAAACCCCACCTCGCCTCCACCTCCACCTCCCCAACTCTCTATACCTTCACATCTTTCCTTCCCTCTCTATCCCTCTCTCTTTCTTATATCCTCCACTCTCCACTTCTTCCTCCTTCTACATCTTTCTGTACTTGACTCCACCCACTCTCCACCTAACCATTCACCTCTGCCCCATCCACCCCCCTTTAACCCTTCCCTCTTCACCTGTTCTCTACCTGCTTTCGCGCACATTTCAATAGCTGTCCAGGAAACCACCCTCGTCCGCCTTTTCAGCCCTTTTCTGGCCTTTTCTGCTTTTTATTTTTCCCTTTTTCGCGTTCCTCAGCCTCTGTGTATCCGTTTTCCACTACTCTACCACAGACTTCTTGTTATATATATACTTGTAAATGGGTGTCTAAGGGCCTCAGTGTGGTAGTTATGGGCAATATTCCGCTTGACACATCGGAAAATGGTCTCCGCAAGGTTCATGTTGACGTTCTAACTATGAGAAGGGATAACAGCCTCCCTTTTGATGGTATTTGTAATTGGATCTCAGCACTGGGATGAAAGCCAGTCCTGTCCAATTAGGGTGAGAGAGGAGCGGAAGAATTGTGTCTTGTGTGTGTGTGTGTGTGGGTGTGTGTGTGTGTGTGTGTGTGTGTGTGTGTGTGTGTGTGTGTGTGTGTGTGTGTGTGTTGTGTTGTGTGGTGTACATAAAGACGTACATACATACACTCACACTTATATATAGAATGTTATGCTCTTTTATTTGGTCTTATTATTATTTTTCTATTTTTAGAGGAGGGGTGAGGCTGGGTGTGGTGGGAGGGGGGCGGGGCATTGAGTGGGTGGGGCAGGGAGTGGGCGGGCCATAGAGAGTGGGCGGGGTTTTGTGGTAAGAGCCTGCAATGAGGACGATCACATAGACATTTTTTTCCCTCAATCTTATGTATTTCTTTCCCTTGATCCTATACATTTCTTTCCCTGGATCCTATGTGTCAAGGTTTAGATGGTGTTTAAAACTGTATACTTGAACGACATGATTCCCTATACTTCCCTGTATAGTAATTCTCTTTCCAGCGAGGTGAAGAGAGAAAACGGAAGATGGTACTTTACTCATCTGATCGATATCGTCATTGAGATCTGAAGTGACTTTTTTCCATATCTTTTTTTCATCCTCGATCTGTAGTAATAAGATGTAACCGAAGGGCTTTTTAACGATGCTGACGTGTTCCATTGAGCTTAACTTGGCGTCGGTTGTATCATTGAGAGTCTTGATAATGTGATGTGATGTGATGTGATGTGATGTGAAGTTCCCGGGAGAGTATCGTAGTACTGACGTGGGAGTGAGGTTGAGCTATATTCATAATGACAGTTGTACAGTTTAATTAGGTCTATCAGATGCTGTAATGATATTTCCAATATCTCTAATAGCTTTCGAGAAAATGAGGAGGAAAGTCATGTTTTTATATAAATATACGACTTCATTTTACTGCGTAATTATTAGTTATAGAACAAATATTCATAATTACAGTTGTACAGTTTTATTAGGTCTATCAGATTTCTTTCCTTGGCGCACCTCTCTTTCTCTCTCTCTCTCTCTCTCTCTCTCTCTCTCTCTCTCTCTCTCTCTCTCTCTCTCTCTCTCTCTCTCTCTCTCTCTCTCTCTCTCTCTCTCTCTCTCTCGCTCTCGCTCTCGCTCTCGCTCTCTAATAGGAAGACGCAAAGGTCACTATAAGCACCCTAGTTTGAAAGTTGACAAAGTGAGTGGTTGAGTTGTGTTCTAGTGGATGACTATACTTCCACCTACACACTCTTCTCCACCCAGACTGTTTTGTATATCACAAGAGCATACTTTAGAGTCAGTACTACACATGACTATCATTTACATTATCAGTAAACGTAGTAAAAAAAAAAATGTCCGCTTATATCAATGGTATGGACGATTTTAGCTAGGTCTCCCCTATGAAGAAGAGGATTTTCTTTACCCGGAAAAAGCTGTAGTAGCGCCCAGTTCTGTTTTCTAAGTTTGGGGCTGTAGGAGTAACATAAGAAAATAGTGGAAAAAAAAGGGAAAAAGTTCAACCAATAAACTATGTACAGTTCCTTATATCATTAAAAGTTTTTTGAGGGGGAGGAGGACGAAGAGGAGGAGGAGGGGGAGGAGGAGGAGGAATAGGAGGAATGTCTGTTTTCCACTCGTATAGATAGACTTACAGGGAAAGTCTTTGGTAAATAGTCTCAAAGTTAGATAAGAGGAGCAGCAGCGAATTAAGAGGCAGTGAAAGATTACAGGCTCACTCTTCTTAAGGGGAACCGGAAAAACACAGGGAAACTTTTACACTTTATCGAACATTTCTCTCAGTGGAAAAAAGGGGACTTACTTCCTAAAGATCAAAAGAAAAAAATTGAAATAGAATTATATCGAGTGTTGCCCAAAGAGGAGGAAGAAGAGAAGGTAGTGGTGGTGGTGGTGGTGGTTGTAATTTCATGGTGCCCTTAAATTCCTATGTATTTGTTCTATTGAGAGAGAGATATATGGATAGATAGATAGAGAGAGAGAGAGAGAGAGAGAGAGAGAGAGAGAGAGAGAGAGAGAGAGAGAGAGAGAGAGAGAGAGAGAGAGAGAGAGTCGTAGTAGGTGTAGAGGTGGTGGAAAGTTAGATTGATAGAAGGGAAACTATTGTTGTCTCCTTTAGCCAGTTGTTTCCCATTACTATAGAAAAGAAAGAGAGAGAGAGAGAGAGAGAGAGAGAGAGAGAGAGAGAGAGAGAGAGAGAGAGAGAGAGAGAGAGAGAGAGAGAGAGAGAGAGAGAGAGAGAGAGAGAGAGAGAGAGAGAGAGAGAGAGAGAGAGAGAGACATTTTCCTACTGTCAAACCACACACACCCTCGCTCTTTCACTTTTCTGTCTCTCTCTCTCTCTCTCTCTCTCTCTCACACACAACATTTTCACCACAAGAAGATCATAATTTTACCTCATCTATCTATCCAACAATTAGGTCAACGAATACAATGTACAATATACAATAAGATAGAAGTGAGGATTTGCATTCCTTTTATCACTGACCCTAAGCTTCTCCCAAACCTCTGAATCTTTAAGGCCGAGAAACACAACTCTCTCCCTGAACCTATAAATTGTAAAGCCTCGCTGTGTGTGTGTGTGTGTGTGTGTGTGTGTGTGTGTGTGTATGTGTCTGTGTATGTTTGTGTGTGTCTGTGTGTGTGTGTATGTATGTGTGAGGGGGGGATGCTGGGGAAGGAAGGGAAGGTGAGGTGAGGTATGTGACGAGGGAAGGGAAGTAGCAAGGAAGATCTGTAAAGAATAAAGGGGACGAGACTATATAGCATAGGTAGGAAAGGGAGGAAGATAGCTAAGATCAGCGATAGAGGAGGAAAGGAAAGGAGAAGATAAAAGGAAAGGAAAGCAAGGTCTGTGGCGTGGGTAGAAGAGTGAAGGTGAAGGCTCATGACTGGGGAGGAAGGGAAAGGGAGGAAGCAAGGTATGTGGCAGGGAAAGAAAATTAATTGATTGAAATACAGAGTAACATGAAAACAGAAATCATAGGACGCAGACAGGAGGAGGAGTAGGAAAAGGAGGAGGAGGAGAAAGAGAAAGAGGAGGAGGAGGAGGAGGAGGAGGAGGAGGGCAGGAGAGAAGGGATGAACAATACACTTCTGTTTTGGTTTGTTTTCATTTATGACTCTCGAGAACAACAACAAAATCTATAGACTTAATAAATAGACTGTTCCAGGTTCACGATATTTCCTTTAATACATTTACACACACACACACACACACACACACACACACACACACACACACACACACACACACACACACACACACACACACACACACACACACACACACACACACACACACACACACACACACACACACACACACTAGAAAGTCAATGAAGCAGACCCAAGGAAAAGCGGATACGTCACTTGTCCTTTTTTCTTGCATTTTCTTTATCTCACTGTTGCCTTTATTCAATTATTTATGTGTGTTGATTATTATCCATGTTCAGGGCGACTCCTGGAAATAAAAATGTGTTGTGCCCTGAAAGAACCGACTGGAGCAGAAGATCCTCAGGGCCCTTGAGACGCTAAGTGCCCTGGGGAGGAGGAGGAGGAGGAGGAGGTTGAGGAAGGTCGAGATGAGATTGAAAACTTTAAGCTAATCATTAGTGACTGTGCATTGGGGACCGTGTGTGTGTGTGTGTGTGTGTGTGTGTGTGTATTTGTGTCTTTGTGTGTGTGTGTCTGTGTGTGTGAGGGAGGGAGGAGAGTGGCACTGATACGCAAGGAAGAAGATGGGAAGGCCAGAGCAAAGAAAAGAAAGAGAACAGAACAGAACAGAAGAAGAGAAGAAAAGCAGAGAAGAAGGACGAGAAAGGAGACAATGGCTCCGTGACTCCCAATACTCCTGTTTGGTTTCCTGATAACGGAGTGACTGCGGCGGGAAGGACGACCTCGTTTTAGAAGCTTCACACAATGCGCACCAATCACCCTCTCCATTGTATTTTTAACCCATAACTTACCTGGGCTCTTGTGATTTCCCTATAAGGTGCAATATTCGTGATGCAAGGAGGAAGAAGAAGAAGAAGAAGTAGGAAGAAGAAGAAGGAGGAAGAGGAGAAGGAGGAGGAAGGAGTGGAGAGGACGTGTACCGAGAGGAAGTGTTAGGAATGGGAAGGAGGACCAGAAGGGGAAGGGAAGAGGGGAGAGGATCGTCAGAATTTGGCTATAGCGAGAGAGCGTGACCGTGTGTGTGTGTGTGTGTGTGTGTGTGTGTGTGTGTGTGTGTGTGTGTGTGTGTGTGTGTGTGTGTGTGTGTGTGTGTGTGTGTGTGTGTTATGTGTGCATTTCCCAATATAGAGGTGGAGCGAGCATTTAAGAGGAGAAGGAGGAGGAGGAGGAGGAGGAAGAGAAAGTAGAAGAGAGAAGGAGGAGGAGGAGGAGGAGAGTACAAAGAGAAAGAAGCTGAGGGAGGTAAAATGAGAGAGAAACGAAGAGAGAGAGAGAGAGAGAGAGAGAGAGAGAGAGAGAGAGAGAGAGAGAGAGAGAGAGAGAGAGAGAGAGAGAGAGAGAGAGAGAGAGAGAGAGAGAAAGAGAGAGAGAACTTCGCTGTTTTCCTCCCATGAGGCACAACAACCATTAAGATATGGGGGAGTTATAGGCCCAAGGGGGGGAAGAATGATTGGGGTGGGCCAGTTGGGCGTGAGGGGAAGAGGAGGGGAGGAAAGAGGGAAAGAAAACCGAAGGCGAGGGGAGAGAGAGAGAGAGAGAGAGAGAGAGAGAGAGAGAGAGAGAGAGAGAGAGAGAGAGAGAGAGAGAGAGAGAGAGAGAGCATATACTTGGGTCGTGTTTTATCGCCCAGCTTCCTATCGTGTTTAATATTGATATTCCCAAGACGTGTCAGGCTTGCAAGACCCCGAACACTCACAACCCGAACCCCCGACACCCCGACACCCTGATACCCCGACACCCTGAGACCCCGACACCCCGACACCCCGATACCCGACACCCCGACACCCCGAGACCCCGAGACCCGAGACCCGAGACCCGAGAGCCAGGGACCTGATCTTCGCCCAGACAAGAATAAATAAATAAATTCAATGCGAGTAACATATATGAAATAATTAATATGGTCCTATTTTTTTTGTTCTGCCTTGTTTAGATTATATTAGTTTACTTTGTTTTTTGTGTTGTTGTTGTTTGAGTTTCTGTTGTTTTTGTTGTTTTCGTAGTTGCTGCTTTTGTTGTTCTTTTTTACCATTATTATTATTATTATTATTATTATTATTAGTAGTAGTAGTAGTAGTAGTAGTAGTAGTAGTAGTAGTAGTAGCAGTAGTAGTAGTAGCAGTAGTAGTAGTAGTAGTAGTAGTAGTAGCAGTAGTAGTAGTAGTAATAGTAGTAGTAAAAGTAGAAGAAGTAGTGTTTATTGTTGTAGTAGTTATTGCTGATGTTATTAGTGTTGTTGTTGATGCTGCAGAAGGAAAAAATTGTCATTAATTAACTCCCCTTCCACTTTGACTCAGAAAGACGCGCATCTAAATTACCGAGACGTAAATTATTTTAATAATTAAAGAGCAACATTCCGACCCTTCAGACCAATTAATAATTCAGCTTACTCGTCAACCCAGGGAGAGAGAGAGAGAGAGAGAGAGAGAGAGAGAGAGAGAGAGAGAGAGAGAGAGAGAGAGAGAGAGGGGGGGGGTGTAGTAAAGTATTTAAGTGACCGAGCACTAGATTATGTAGAAGTCACGTCAACATTCTTAGTAACAAAGTCATGAGTGTGTTGTTTGAAGGTCAGTCACACATCACACCTCACACCTCACACCTCACACCTCACACATCACACCTCACACATCACACCTCACACATCACACCTCACACCTCACACACACCTCACACCTCACACATCACACATCACACCTCACACAGACACGAAGCAAACTTTTGATACTTCCTCGACACGGAGTTCACCCAAGGCACAGTTAAGATAATACTTGGTAGTTCAGAAGCTTCGTTTGACTCATGAATTGACAGGACAGAGTGTAAGTGCATATGAGGTGCATGAGTGGCTAGACTTAGGCAATGGGAGTGAGGCATTGAGAAGGTGAGGTCGTTACTTTGGTACAATTATGGACCAGATAAGTTTCTCAATAGTAATAATAATAATAATAATAATGATAATAACCGTGTGTGTGTGTGTGTGTGTGTGTGGGTGGGTGTGTGGGTGTGTGTGTCTCAGTGTGAATCCATTTGCCACGCGTCACCGTTTGTAATAATTTCCTCCCAGTAATCGTGTGGCTTGTGTGTGCCTGTGTTCTGGTGATGCAATGCTTGTATTAAGATTACCGTCTACTATACTGCCTTCCTCTCCCTTTCTCTCTCACTCTCTCCCTCTCTCTCTTTCTCTCCCTCACTGCCGCACTAGCCTCCCTTCCTCTCTTTCCTCCTGCCCCAGCCCTGTGTCAACCCTTGTTCCAGCCAAGAGTGTAGAAACTTTTAATCACGGTTGAATGCATGTATGTAGGTATGTGTGTTTGTATGCATGTGTGTATGTATGTATGCATGAACACAGGGAGTATACCTTGAAATAGGTTTTTTTCTTTTCTCTCTCTCTATCTATCTATCTATCTATCTATCTATCTATATATATATCTTTTTCTCTTTCTCTAGCTCTCTTTATATTTTTCTCTCTTTCCCACCACCCCACAACGTTAGCCAAGATTTAAAACGTATTCACAATATTCGAATCGCATTTTCTCCTTTTCCTCTCCAACCTCACTACTACTTTTCCATAACACCTCCCCTCCCTCTTTTCCTTCCTTCCTCCTTGACTTCTTCTTTCACTCACTCACACACTCACACACTCACACACTCACTCACCACAGTACAACCTGGAGATAGCGTTGCACGTTCCCCCCTCTCCTGCTTTGAACCCACCCACCCAAATGATCGCTGAGCCGTGCTGGGCCTGGCTACCAGTGATCACATATTTGCTCCCTGGCCGGGCAAACACAGCCACCCCACAACATTTGCTTTCCCTCGCATGAATAATGTATAAAGACACTAGCAGGAATTATACATTACGTCCCTCTCTCTCCCTCCCTATTTCTTTTTTCCTTCTTTTTACTATCCCTACTATTCTCCTCGACTCTGTGTCCCATTTCTCCTCTTCCCTGCATTGTATGGGAAGATTGGAAGGGATGGGGTAGGAAATGGGACCGTCTGAGTGCGAGAAACATACACCAGGGACTGAAATGGTTGACAAATGGCTTAGTAATACTGGGATGGTAAGGTAATAGCAGTGTTTTCATGTGATGTTAGGATGATATAGTAGAAAAGAGAACGAATGAAAGACTAAAGAAGAGAAATAAGTCTTCATACACAATGCAGAGAGACAGGAATTGAAGGTTTCACGTATAATGCATAGAAGAAGAGTGACAAGATAAGTGGAGAATCTGAAGTTAAAAGGATTATAAAAAAAAATTGTACATATCGAAGTAGGAGTGTGAATGGAGTGGAGTGAAGACAATGCAACAGATAAATGGATGGATGGATGTGTTGTGAGTTTGTCATGAGAGTTCCGACAGCAAGGTAATTGGTTTTGTTGACAGGTGGGTGGATGGATGGGCGTGCTGGAAGAATCACAATGGAAGGGAAGCAGAGAACGTGAAGATGAAAAGATGAAAAAAGAAAGACCAGAAATTTTTACGCGATAGATGGAATAAAATGACTTAAATTGAGGGTTATTTTTCATCGTGATAAACAAATGATAGACTATGATGACTTATTTCGTGTGTATGTGTGTGTGTGTGTGTGTGTGTATGTGTATGTGTGTGTGTGTGTGTGTGTGTGTGTGTGTGGCGGAGGGAAGAAGGTGTGTAAACGCCTCTTATGTCGCCTCTTACCACACTTACCTCACTGTGTGCAAAGATAAGCGATGGCAATGACAGCGAGGAGAGAGCTTGTGTCTGTCTGTGTGTCCTTTATAACGAGAGAGAGAGAGAGAGAGAGAGGTAAACGCATGCTGTGTTTAAGCTTCACCTCCTTGCGTGTGGTTCAAAGTGATACTCGCGCTCTCCGTCCCATTGTGAAGCTCAAAATGTGTTGCTTCATCTACATCCTCTGGAACACTTGTTGAGTTGAAGCGTTTTTATGTATCGCGGATTTATGTCAGGAAAGTGTGCAGTGAGTGAGTGAGTGAGTCAGTCAAGGGGAAAGAACGCGTGTGATATGTTGTACTTGCTTTTATTATTTTTTATTTTATTTTTTGTCGCTGGAGTGGTGGTGGTGGTAGTAGTGTTTTTTATATTCACTTCTTTTCTTTATTTTCTTTTTCTGTGAACCATTTGTCACCTATCATGATGTTCTTTCGTAACTACACCTTCATATCATCATGTCACACTCACCTGTATATTCTGCTGTTACCTGTATCTTACATAACTTAACACTCACGTCACCTGTTTCTCATCCTTACCTGTTACTCATATGTCCCTCACCTCACACCTTCCTCTTCCTCTCTCCCTCATTACGCTGCAGGAGGAGAACTCAAAGCCGGGACGCTTGGTTCTGAAGGAGGTCGGGTTCAACACTTCAGGACAGTACAGGTGTGAGGTGTCGGCGGAAGGACCCGACTTCAACACGGTGACTGGTCGGGGGAGTCTCCTGGTGATCGGTAAGTAGTGGACGGTGACCTTGGAGATAGTGGTAATGTTGGTAGGTAGTTGAATGCATTGACTACAGGACAGGTGATGGGTTGAGACAGTTAATGGTGACTTGTGATGTGTTGGTGTTACAGTAGTTGTTGTGATGTTACTGATCTGCATTTCTGTTCTGTGTTTTCACGGATCAGTGGGCGATGTTTAGCAGAATACCGTTTTCTTCTGGTTTACAATGGTTTACTGGTCCAATTTTATCCTTAACTCTCATAAATTTGATGAAAAAAAGTTACTGAGAAGTTAGAATTGACTAACCATCCACTTTTAGCGATTATCTGTTCCTCGTGGCCGACCAGTGTTGTATGCAGCATGTTTCTGAGCCTCTTGAGACAGTGTTGTGGCTGTGTTCAGTTTGATGGTCATTTCAGGAACACTTGTTGGTATTCACTCACAATTCGCAGCTGTGTTTTATTTATTAAGATTCATGTTTTATTTTGGTTTGTGGGTTGTTTGTTTACACGAGTGGAATAATCTACCTTATAGGATTTTCATTTTTAACTTTCTTTCTTTGTCTCTTTTTTTATTTTGTATATTCCACGTTCTGTACATATTGCCTTCCACATATTTGCTTGCCTTTGCTTTCCTCCTCCTCCTCCTCCTCCTCCTCCTCCTCCTCCTCCTCCTCCTCCTCCTCCTCCTCCACCGCCCTCCCGCCACTAAGGTGCAGCACATTAGTAGCGTGTAAGGTGTGCTTCGCTGAATTCCTTGCTTGAAAGTCTTATTAATGTGGAATGTTGTGTCCTTGTGCTGTTTCTCCTGTCGTATTTTTTCCTCTCCTGCTTACCTCCTACATTCATCCCTTCCCTTCCTCCCTCCTTTCATTTATTCATCTTTCTTTTATTCAGTGCCAGACAGTTTTTTTTTGTGTGTGTTCAGTGATTTTATACATTTGATGACGCACGAAATTTTTTTTTCGAGAAAGTTTGTCTCGTTCCTTATTTTTAAGTGTGTGTGTAGATTATGTTTGTGTTGTTCATTTATTTTAACGTTTTTTCAGTTCATGATGATACTAAGACTGTTCAAATGTTGTTGTTGTTTTTTTCTTTGCATATTTTGTTTTTCAAGTTTTATCTCCTTCAATATTACTTTTCATTTTCTTTATCCTGGAACAACATTTTTTTTTATTTCCTCTCTTGGTAGTTAGTTATAGTTAAAGAAAAAAAAAAAGGAGCATGCGCTAGTCATCTGATCCTCTCTTGTTTCACTTACTACCTGTGTTTATTTACCTGCACGTAACTATCTTGAACCTACCTGCTGCACTAACTCACCCAGTGCTACAGTGTTTCGTTCTGTTTTATACAAATTTATTTCTTTAATTTCGCTTCAAAAGTGAACATCATTTTTCAATATGTTCTCCATTCATCTTTTTTTTTTCTCTCTCCAATCTAGTTTTTTTTTGTTTTTCTTTTTGTTTATTATTTATTTATGAGGAATTAAAGTTAAAGCGTTGTTAATTATTTTCATTTTTTCTGTTTTCTCTCCATTTTTTTTTCTCTCGCTCCTGCATAGTGTAATTATTAATTTTTTTATTAGTATACAATCAATTACTTTCATTTTTATTCTATTTTCCCTCATTTTTTTTTCTTGTTCGCTACCTTTAAGTTTTTTTTATCTTGTCTTCCTTTTTATATTTACTTTTCGAGAAACAGATATCACAAGGACGATAATGCCTTTGTTTTCAATTTGTTTTCCCCTCCGTCTTTCTTTTTCCTCCCACCTAGCTTTTCATTTTATTTTCATTTTTCATATTGACTCTGAAGAATATAGGTCACTCGCCTATTTTCAGGTTTTTTTCATATTTTTCATTTTAATTTTGAAGAATGAAAGTCACTCCATTTTTTCCTCTTTCTCCTGCCTCGATTTTGATGTTTCCTTCATTATTTCATTTTCAGTTTAAGGAAGAAGGTCTCACGTAACACTGTCAATGCTGAGAAAAAAAGAAAAACGAAAAAAAAGACTGTGTGTGTGTAAGTGTGTGTGTGTGTGTGTGTTCATGAAGGTGTTTACAATGTTCTTCAAGCAGCCCTTCCTCCTACCTTCCCCAGAGCCGCCCACCTCCGGCCCTGTCATCACGGGAGGGCAGTCAAGGTACCACGTCAACGATACCGTGGACCTCGCCTGTACCTCAAGCCCATCGCGGCCCCCGGCACACCTCTCCTGGAGGATCAACGGCAGACAGGTGAGGTGATGCTAACACTAGTACTACTGATCCTTATCTTCTTATTCTTATTCTTCTTTTTTATTCCTCGACCTGCTCCTTGGGTCCAGTAGTTGCTGTCTGTTCTTCCCTTTGTTCTCCTCCTCCTCCTCCTCCTCCTTCTTCTTCTCATCTTCATCCACTTCCTCCTCCTCTTCCTCTCCTTCTTCCTCCTCTTCCTCATTTCCATTTCCATCATTTCCATCATTTTCTTTTCTTCTGCAATGTTTGGAGATGACTCTGGAAACATTTCATGCTCGTGTAGCCTTTAAATCCTTCCACTACTTTTATTGTATTTATATCCCCGCAGCATTGTGAAAGGAAGAGAAACTGTGAAATATGAGGGAAAATTTTACTCTGTACCTGCGTGTGTGTGCGTGTGTAGGTGTGTGTGTGTGTGTGTGTGTGTGCTTCTTTTTTCTAATTCAACATATTTCTTTTTGCCTTCTTTATCTCCAGCGATGAAGTTACACACAGTTTTTCCTTCTGTATTCCAGGCACCGCGGAACCTGGTGTCTAGAGATCGTCCGTACATGTCCAAGGATGGCCTTTTGACGCAGATCTCCCGGCTGGTGTTCGTGGCGCATCCTCACCACTTCGAGAGCGGCGTGCTGAGGGTGAAGTGTGTGGCGGAGATCGGTGCAGAGAGGCTGACGCACCACACCACCATTCCAGAGACCTTCAGGGCGTGGGAGAGGTCCTTCCAGGGTGCGTCTGTGGCAGGGAGGATGATAGAGGTTTTTGAGTGTATTGTATGGGTGGATGCGTGTATGAGTGTGTCTTGAGAGGAGGCGGAAGGTCTAGTGGATGATAGGGAAGAATAAAAGTGGTTGAGAGAGAGAAAGAGAAAGAGAATATTCTAATAAATAAATAAATAAAATAAGAGAGTAAATTCAAAACATTTCCACCAACACAACAATAACACACCACGAATTAACACTCGCAACAAAATTCATAAAACTCTTAAAAAAAAATAAATAAATAAATACTAGACACACAAATCATCACGCCTTGCACTCGTCCCCCTTAACATCGCGGTGGGAAGAGGAGGAAGACGATAAACAATATATATAGGAAGAAGAAAAATAATGAACGAGTGTCCTATATCGTCTCTCTCACCCGGAACGATGCCACTTCATGCTAACACTCTCGAACACACACTAAATCAGGGTTAGCGAGGGGCGCGAGTAGAGGGGGGGAGTGGGCGGGGGTGGGGGGGGGGTAAATGCGCCTGACTGATGAAAGTAAACTACAGCCACTGATTAGGTGGAATATATAAACCCTATTATGTAACCCACGATGAATGGACACCACACACGCACGCACACACGCATGTATTCAAGTACACACACACACACACATACATACACAGGTTCTCACATGTGTCAGGACTATGTTGTATACGTGTTTCGTTAATATTATCGTGTGTGTGTGTGTGTGTGTGTGTGTGTGTGTGTGTGTGTGTGTGTGTGTGTGTGTGTGTGTGTGTGTGTGTGTGTGTGTGTGTGTGTGCGTGTGTTTTCGTGATTACAGCGGGTTCCCTTCGCATCATGAGACACGTATAGGGCTTGTTTTGCTCAACTTTCCTGTGTGTAGTTGTTGCAATTTGTTCACGAGTTGACTGAATCATAAACACAATTAAGCTCACTGTGTTTCGATGGACACCTGCAAACAAGTATAAAAATAATAAATATAGATAAATAAATAAATAAATAATAATAGGAACAGTAATAGCAGTAATAATAATAATAATAATAATGTTTTTCTCCACAGCCAACGCGAGCAGCAGAAGTGTGACTTGCCTTGACACAGTGATTCTCCTCGTGACACTTACCTTCTTCCTCCTCTCTGCCTCCACCACCTCCACCACCACCACCACCCTGAGATGAGGTCCACCACCCTACTGAGACTGTTCTCCACCACCGCCCACTCCACGCCTGCCCGCCCCGGCCCGCCCCGCCCCGCCCTGCCCTGCCCTGCCCTGTCCCGCCCTGTCTTGCCCTGCCCCGCCTCCCATCAGGCTCGGCTCGTCCTCACAGCATCGCCCGCAGACACCCTCCCCTTGTATAGAACACTTCACGCGCTACAAAAGACTGACAGTGCTATGAGGCGGCTTCGTTCAGGCTTCACACGTGGTGATACATTACGTCTGCGTCACGCCCTTCGTCCTTCCTCCCTCCTCCGTGAAAGAGAATGAAATCACCAGTGGGTTCAGAAGAGCTTTCAATACGCTGCCGTGAGTCGCGTCTAATCAGTGTACAGGTGTAGGTGTGGTGGAACTCCCGTGAAGGTGTTGTAAGTGTGTGGTTCAAGATAGTAAAAGAGAAAGGTTCCCGTCAGATAAGCCTTCGGTACGCCACTACGAGGAAGAAGGAAAAGTGAAGTGATGGTTGTGATGACGATATGGTCTTGTGATTCACTTGGTGCAGAAAGAAATGTTACGTAACTCAAATGTCGTCCTTTGTTTTGACGTCACTCTATACATTCCCAGTGTTGCCCTTGGCCTCTGATATTTGCAAGTGTGAAGGTTGATTTGACACATGAAATTCTATACTGAAAAAATTATTTATAAACACAATAATTGCTCAAAAGACCTTGAAAAAAGCACGCCTGCGTTCGCCTGGCATTGTGCAGTGTTGGTAAGAGCGTGTGTGCGTGCGAGGGTGTAAAGCGTGGGTTGTATGGAGGAATAAGGAAATATCTCAAAGTGTGGCAAGGCCTTTGTGGTGACCGTGTGATGGTTCTGAACCTTCCTGCCGTGACTGCTCCAAGAAAAGTGTGCACATATTATTACAAGTGACTTACTATATTACTTATTATATGATTGGTGTGTCTCGATAGGAGTCTGTGCAATACACTTGTGATAACTTAACGAAGGAAGACCTTGTTATGAGAGAGAAAAAAAATACTTGTAAAAAGACTGCTTACCGCTGCTTCGTGATATTGGTGAATGTGCCAGAGTGTGATAGTGATTCTACATTACATAGCGAAGTCTTAGTGTGCACAACGTTACTGACTCAATGACTGATGCATGTAAGGTACAGGTGCGTTGATTAAGGCAGCCAACAGGTGTGAGGAGGAGATAAGGTGATGAGATTCTTGTTGTGATTGAGTAACTGTGAAAAGTGACGAGCGTGAAGCAGTGTTCCCGAGCCACGATAGTGTACGATAATGTGTCACTGCCTACGATAGTGTTTTTATGATGCTTAGTGTCTGCTGTGCTTTCTCTCCGTCTCTCCTTGTCTCCTGTCCACCCTTCCGGTTCACTGCGACCGTAACAAACAAACAAACAAACACTGTCACATCAAAGAGAATGTTTGGAATGAGAATAAGAATAAAAAACATGATCCAATAAAAAAAAACTGGAACACTCCTCTTCTAAAAACACACACAGAATATTGAAGAAGAAAAAAAACATTATTGAAAAAAAATATATATACATAGATTTTGTAAAAACTGGTATAACAGACAACAGTAATTCGTACCATTAGTTCCACATCAACTACTGCATACATAGCCTCAGTGTCTCCCCAAACATACATTGATCTATACACCTGGAAGCACTGTGTATGGCGTGAATATACATGATTGGTGCTATCGCCCAGGCAGACCTCAGGAGTCCCAGGTATATAGTGACGAGGGTAATGTTACACGCCACACTGTTACCAGAAGTCACTCCTAACAAGGCTGTCACATCATACTTACAGAACTGAGGGAAGGTGAAGGGATGTCAGAAATTATCCTTTGAAGTTTAGTGAATATAGTTCTTTGATGCAATGCACGTATGTCCGATGAATTATATATGTAGCAATGAACACCACCTCCACGCCACACACGAGAGGCTGTGGTGTGTGTGTGTGTGCGTGTGTGTGTGTGTGTGTGGTGGAGCTCTGTGACTGGCTACATCCACACACTGCAAGCCGCCAATCACGCTTCAGTTCTATTCTCATCGTCTCGTCCAAGCTGCTTTACATCAAACAGGAAAAAAAGACGTTTTTCGGGAGAAGTGATTGGTCAATATATCGACTAAGACCGTGATGGGCTGTGTAAATAATGGCCTCGTGTCTCGGGTAATAAAGAGTACACGAGTTTAATAACGTTATGAACAACAAAATCAATGCTCTCCTGGAAGCCTATTCAAGGTGGAGGAAAGAGTGTTATTATTCGGAATTCCTGACAACTTATAATGATGGGAGTGAGGTGGGTGTTGCCAGATGACCTTGTTGGGTGATGGGGGAGTGAGGCCCACGTGGGGGGTGGAGTGGGTGCAGCAGTCACCTTGCCACGCCAGGTAACAAAGGCAATCGCGCTAACAAGGGACGCAAGATGACCTACAATAACCTTCCTTACACACTCATGAATGCCTCGCCCACTCGCCTGCTCACCCACGCATCAACCAATCAAATCATTATCTATATTTGTTTATTCATTTTTCTATCTATATATTGATCTATGTTATTCACTCAACATCCCCGTCAATCAGCAGTTGTTGGATCTCCTTTTTTTTCTCACCGCCGCTCACAAGCTTCAGGAACAGAGCAACACAAACACGTCCTTGACAAGACTAAGTCGGACGGATTTAGGCTGTACAACATTGCTTCGTGTGTGTGTGTGTGTGTGTGTGTGTGTGTGTGTGTGTGTGTGTGTGTGTGTGTGTGTGTGTGTGTGTGTGTGTGTGTGTGTGTATCAAGGAAAGTGTTGGTTAGCGTGTAGAAGGCGGTGTGATGGTCATTCCTGAATCATTATTATGGGTGAGCGAGTCTTAATTATGATGACCACTAATACAGGTGAGGCGGAGAGGGGGTGGAGGGGGAGCGGCCATTGTTACCTGATAATTAAGAAAGATAAGCACTCAGGAAGGGAAGAGGAGGCAAACTCAATAACATCCTACATAATTGTCGCAAATTGCTATTGAACCTCGGCTATTAACGGGGCAATCACCGTGAGAGGTAATAAACAATACATCATTATACAGCAATACACTGTTTTTAGCAGGTAAATGTAGGTTAATTTGTGTACAGTGTCGTGAGTCGTGGCGGAACCATTACATGTAGTTAACAATGGGTACACGCCGCTTGCAAGCCATCCATTTCAATACATCATCTTTTTAATATTATAATCTTAGCCATTCATCACTGTGGAATTTACCTTCTTGCCGTCCTGTGCTGCCAAGGAAGGGGAATGTTGTCAGGCTGTAGCAAGTTGGGTGACGTGTGTTTGCAGTGCCGGGGAAAAATAAAATCAGTGAAGGAAAAAATATGTGTTAACTTTGCTTAACTCGAGTCAGTTGGGGACAGCTTTGGCACCTCATTGGAAGCACTGCGTTCCAACCTCAACTGGGACAAGGAGGTGTAAGAGGAGGAGGAGAAGATGGTGGAGGAAGGGATGAAAATGGAGGAAGAGTAGAAAGAGATGCGCGAAGAAAAAAAAAAACGATTGAGGAAAGAAACTAAAAAAAATGAAGATATATTTACGTTTCCACAGTCAAGCTTTAAGTTATTTTTTTTTATTATTTTTTATTGGATATTTTAATTGTGGTTTCCCAGCGTCACACCGTCACCGTAACACTCTCCCGCGTCCCCTTGGAAGGTAGACGCCGGCGGGGGCACTGAGGAGGATGTTGTCTGGATTCATAAACCATCGACTGACTGTCTGCATGTTTACCTAGACAAAATGACGCTCTCTCCTCTCTCTCTCTCTCTCTCTCTCTCTCTCTCTCTCTCTCTCTCTCTCTCTCTCTCTCTCTCTCTCTCTCTCTCTCTCTCTCTCTCTCTCTCTCTCTCTCTCTCTCTCTCTCTTTTCTATCAAATAAGCATCAAAATTACTCCAATTTTGACTAAACTATACAGACAGACGCCGCGTATATTAACTGAGCAACATATTATTATTTTATTTATTTATTCTATATATAGTGAAGCGAGTCACTCAATCTACTTTTTTGAGCTACAGAACGACTGACTATTAACACACACACACACACACACACACACACACACACACACACACACACACACACACACACACACACACACACACACACCTGTCATTTCTTTGGTGTTTATGAATTTCAATCGACTCTGTGATCATCGTAAACATATCATGGACGTGACAGAGTTAGGCCTCATCAGAGATTGCCAGCATAGATCTAGGTAGAGTCTCTGTCTAAACATCATCTTCCTTCACTCAGCCTGTTTGCTTGCTCTGACCTCCATCACAGAGACAGGTTTTCATCGATTATTCCTTCGTATCAAGTATCGTCCACGTGATTCTCTCCTCTCAAGTGTTTCTCTTAGATGCTCATTTTCTTTATTCTTCATCTTGGTCTTGATCTTGTTTTTCATCTCCATCAGTACATTTTTTTAAACACCGACTGGTTATTCCATTTGTAAAAGATTTGTGATCAAAGTCTCCTTAATCAGCATTTGAACAAATTATCTACTCAGTGGTTTTATAAATTAATGTTTGATTTCATAATACATAATACAACCTTGTTTAGATACATGAAATTATTACGCTTGTTGTTTTTGTTTTTTTTCCTCTATGAAGTCTCTCTCTCTCTCTCTCTCTCTCTCTCTCTCTCTCTCTCTCTCTCTCTCTCTCTCTCTCTCTCTCTCTCTCTCTCTCTCTCTCTCTCTCGCTCTCGCTCTCGCTCTCGCTCTCGCTCTCTCTCTCTCTCTCTCTCTCTCTCTCTCTCTCTCTCTCTCTCTCTCTCTCTCTCTCTCTCTCTCTCTCTCTCTCTCTCTCTCTCTCTCTCTCTCTCTCTCTCTCTCTCTCTCTCTCTCTCTCTCTGTCTATCTATTTATCTATCTATCTATCTATCTATTTCTGCTTCTGTGCTAACGACGTGACGCCAGAATGTGTTGGCTGACAGTCATTCTTGTATATATAATGTCCGTTGAATGCAGAGATTTGTGCATTACTGTCTGTAAATTCCTGTATCATATCGCCGATGCGTATTGTGCCAAATGTCCTTAAAGTATGGTGTAGGTACTCGTAGAATAGCGAGGCTCACCAGGGGGACCACACCAATCGGCCTCCTGATCTCAGCTAAACTCTTCCTGCTGCTACTACTGCTGCTGCTGCTCCTGCTCCTGCTCCTGCTCCTGCTGCTGGTTCTGCTGCTGGTTCTGCATACATGTCGCCGTTATGGTGATGGCTGCCTAGCACACAGTCCTTTGTTCGCCTCCTCTCACCACATCACTGTCACCGCTCCATTTAACAACTGTCCACTCTTCGACTTTGGTTACATTAATGATAAACCAATTTCACTGTTGCATATGCCGCCGCCATTACACCGCCACTACCTCGGTGCCGCTGCTCCTCCGCCTTGCATCTCAAATGAATGCTTTCCACTTCTCTTGGTGCCTCTGTGCTTCCCCACAATACAATTTACACCACTCGTAGCTCTCTCTTCTCTTTACCACTCACTACCACACCACCACACAGTATCATGCCAGCTGTTACTCCACAGACATACCCAATGGCTACATATCACCACTTCACATCACCATTGTCATCACCACTATACATCAGTAACTCAACTGTAAAACTAGAAATACTCCTCAATTATCTCTTCAAATGATCATAATGTCCCACGCCAAGAAAATTATCTGAACACTTGTTGAAGGTAAAAAAAAAATAAAGTTGTCCTGTAATACAAATTCGTTGTTAGATACCTTCCATACATACATTACACACACCTATTATATCATTAAAGGTTCATGCGTCCCTATTATCACCATCATCATCATCATCATTATCATCGCTCGGTGCATGTCAGTGAGCAGTCAGTCAGTGCGCAGTGAGTGAGCAGCAGTGACCTTGGTGGCAGTAAGCAGCAGGCAGACCCACTCCTGTGTTGTCGTGCGCTGAACAGAACTCTTGTAAAGCACCTGCCCGGCTACATCGCTCACTTGTCTTCACCTGGTTCACTTACTGTTAATATTCTTCATAATAAATGCTTGAAAAGAATATCATGTGTTTCTCTTCTTTGATCACCTAAATAGTCCTAATGAAACACACAAACAAACGCCATACTAGTAAGCTCCAGGAGGGTCCACCATGGTCCATAGATGGCGCTGTCCGCTTTGACTCCACCGAAGCAGTGTTCATCCTCTCGGCACCGTGATTCAGTCCCGGAGTCGAATGTAAGTGTTCCCCGCAGGACGGCTGTCTCCGCTGGGCTGCAGGATTTCACGACTTTTAGCTGTCATCAAAGTTTTTCCAGAGGTAAGTAATGTGTGTAGTAATTCATAAGTATCTGGTGACTCTGTTGACTGGGAAGTGTAGGAGTCCAAGCCAAGGGAAGGACGGAAAGTAGTCTGTTAAGTGAGGGCGAGGCTGTGTGGGCGGCTTGCTACACTGGCCTGCTTCCTGTACTGTACTGCGCATGCGTCGACTTGAGGCATTCTACCTCTCGTAAACTATTATTCTTCCGAGTTATTATTTTGTCAGTGGTGATTGCGTATCTGTGTCTTTGTCTAAATAATCTCATGACTCGCTTACATCCGTCCTGTGTGTGGTGTGAAGGTACAACGTAACACTTCAACTGCCGGAGACTGCTATAGTTAGACACTTGCCCGCCAGATAAGATTACAGCGTTGTGTCGTCAGTTCCCTCGCAAGATAATGTAAAAAGAATGGTGATATTTATGCCAGATTGGTGTTGACTTTGTAATATATTATGAAGATTTACATTAAAGTGGAGGTAGTGTGGAGAGAGATATGAGCACTCTAAGGCTGGCGGAGGAAGACGCGAGGGACAAAAATGATTGCCAGCAACATTAAGTATAAAATGGGTCTAACGGTCCAACGGTCGAACTCATAAGCGAAAAAAGGTTTAGAAAAAGAAAGTTAAGTGGAGGTGGTTTTCCTTGAAGTCTAATAAAATTTTGAAAAGGCAAAGTTATCCAACTCACCAGCCTTAAGCCTAAATATAGTACTTTTAATTTTATTACGCAATTAAAAACACTAATTTGTGTGATGTGTAGAAAATGTGGGCGAGGCGTATCGAGGAAGACCAATCAGCTGCAGCTGGGTGGGTGGCCAGGTCTGTGATAATACTTTATTTATACAAGTTACAAAGAATGTTTAGCATATAAAATTCACGTTTTTCGTCTCAAATGCAATTAATTCTTTTATAACTAACTTGAATATTAATTAGTTCCCAGAAATGCATTATAAAATATTGGATAATGAGCGTTGACATGTAGATTCGTTTTAACATTAATTTTGGGAAGCCCGCTTGTGATGCATTCAGACCACGTCCTTGTTGATGTAAAGGTCACGTAAATTAGGAATCACATGCTCGAACTTCAAAATATATGTACTATGAAAGACGTCTGTGGGTCGATGAAGAGTTGTGAAGCCTGGCTGGCGTGGGGTGTGGGGATGAGATGTTGGGTGAGAATGATGCTGCTGGTGCTAGTACTGTTGGATACGTAAAGAAACTTGTGGTCTTTCGGTCAATTTGGTTCTACTTAAGGGAAGCGTGCGAGAGTCTGGGAATGTGTAACGAGAAGCTCCTGGTGACCTGATCGCATTACCAGTCTGTCCGGAGTAACGCTTCCAGAATAGAGTTACTTTACATGTAAACTTTTTCAACTGCGCTTCATTGCATTAATTCGAGTTTTACATACTTTAACACCAGTACATTTACCTGGGAGACTATTCCTTCCCCACAGCTGTCACACTTGGAAACTTCTTTATGTTTTGTTCCTGCAATGAAATAACCCCCACCACTTTTTTGTTCGTGTGTGTGTGTGTGTGTGTGTGTGTGTGTGTGTGTGTGTGTGTGTGTGTGTGTGTGTGTGTGTGTGTGTGTATGTGTGTCGGATGGGGGGAGGGGGAAAGGGGAGGGGAAAGGAGGCGAGGGAACGACAAAAGACCGGAATGGCGACACGATTGGTATGTCATTCACCTGACTTTTTTTTCTCTCTTTCTTATTAACTTAAAAAAGGCGAGGCCATCGTTAACTAATAAGCTGAAAGTTGCACCAAGTATCAATACAAAACACCATTAGCCAATAAATTTTTTGTGGGCTCAGTTTCTCTTTTTTTTCTCATTCCAACGTTTAATTTACCTTTTAAATGCACTTCTTTGCAACATTATCCTTCTTTGTTCTATTCCTTTTTCTTTCCTCGAATTCCTCCACCCTCCCATCCCCTTTCCCTTCCCCTCCCATCCCCCTTCCCTTCCCCTCGCCTCCTCGACCCCACCCCCGCATCACCCACACCACACACCTCCGCTATGAGTAAATAATTTCTGATAAATCAAACACCTGTGAACTATTGGACACATTGACAACTTTTTTTTTATGAACTGTTGATGAATATTTCACTCGCTCTCGTTGTGCTGACTACGGAATTTTGATATTTTTTTTTTGTTCATTCTAAAGACGCAATGTTCATCAACAATTATTTATCATATGCACTGTATGGGTTGTTATGATGGCTTGATCTGCATTCATTTAGCTCTTCTATTTTATCGCCTAATATATTGTTCTCCTGGTTCAGTGTGTGGGAGGAGGAGGAGGAGAGGACAATTTCTTAATAATGGTGACTGTTGGTAGACGTCAAGGTTTTATTTAGTAGTGGTAATGTATGACTGACAGTAGTAGTAGTAGTAGTAGTAGTAGTAGTAGTAGTAGTAATAGTAATAGTAATAGTAGTAGTAGTAGTAGTAGTAGTAGTAGTAGTATAGTTTGATGGATTGAGTTTAATGCTATAACGTTGCAAGTAAACATAATTCACACACCTTTATAATATCAGTTTGAGGCATTATTCCCCTGAACGGACAGAAAACTAACTTATGGAGTTATGAAAATATATTGAGAGTGGCAGTACATTAACAAATTATATCGTAAATGTTCCATAATATACTAAGAAATATAATTTTCCTATTATCATTTCCTGCTATTTTAACTTTGAAAATTACATAACTAACTTTTGATTTTAAGTTTGAATGTATAAGATTTCGTAATTGCGTTTAAATAATTCAGTATTGCATTCCAACGTTGTGGCATTGTAGTAGTAGTAGTAGTAGTAATAGTAGTAGTAGTAGTTGTTTTTTTTGTTGTAGTTTTAGTGTAGTAGTAGTAGTGATGATAGTAGTAGCTGTAGTAGTAGTGATAGTAGTAGTACCAGCACCAGCAGCTCCAGTAGTAGTAGCATCAAACAATAGTCACCCTTTCTTTCCCCAATCCTTTCTTTATTTCACTTACTTCACACTGCTCTCCACCAACACCCTTCCCTTTCCCCTTCAACTCGCCTTCCCCCTTCAACTTCCCTTCTCCCCGTTCCCACATGCCTCCACCCTCCATCAATATCCTGCTCGCTCCACTCAAGCTCCGTTACTTCCTGAGACTTTTCATTGTAAATTTAAGTGCGTTTTACGGCTTTCCTCACCGTATGTCTCCCTCCCACAACTCATATTGAATACTCCAACAGAAAACTCTAATCTGCAGCGCTCAGGGAAGTAAACGACCCGTATTTTATCACTTCAGGCTGACGTTAAAACTTGAAACATTACATTGCTGTTCAGATTGCACTATTACCGCTATGTATTGGTGCTGTGGTGGATCTGCTTGCTGTGGTGGTGGTGGTGGTGTGCTGGGTTGTAGCAAGAGTAAGTCAATACGGTGTTTAGTGCGTGGGGATGTCGGTGGAAAAAGTGTGTTGACAAGGACTGAAAGGGATTGACAGGGATGTTGATGTGGATTGACAGGGATTGAGGGTGATTGACAGGAGTTGACAGGGGTTGACAGGGGTTGAAGGAGATTAACAGGGATTAACAGGGATTGAAGGGGATGTTGATATGGATTGACTGTGGTTGACAGGGATTAACCAGGATGGCGACCACGTAATGGTGGCTCACGACGACTCTTGTTCGTACCACTCTGCCGATGCTAAACTACCGCTCCCTCGTTTGGGTGTTCCGGTTGTTCTGGTCCGTCATCAGAGAGGAGAATGTTTGGCATGACATAGATATATAGAAAGAGAAAGCGTAATGGATGTGGGAACAGACCAAATTCAAAGACAACCTGACTGCTACTAAAAGAATAATTGGACATGGGCAGGACACGTCACGCGCCGAACAGATAATAAATGGACAATTAGAGTAACAGAATGACAACCCAGGAATGGTAAAAGAAGGCAAGGCAGACAGAGAAGTAGATGGAGAGATAAGATGAAAATTTGTGCTGGGGTGGCCTGGAATAGACGGGCAGATAGAGAGGAGTGGAGAAGATTGGGGGAGGCCTTTGTCTTATAGTGGTCTTATAGAGGCTGATGATGATGATGATGATGATGATGATGATGATGATGATGATGATGACTGGTGATCACAAGGATTAATAGAAGTTGACGAAGGATTGAATGGGGTTGACAGAGTTCACGGAGGATTGACGGAAGTTGATGAGTGATTGAGTGGATACTAATTGGTTCTGACGAGGCTATTAATATTGCGTGCCACTTACAATGACAACGATGAGTGTGTGTTAATGATCAAGTTAATGACATTGATGTGGTGGGTCGTGTGGGTAGAAGTAGTGGCTCCCTCCCCATGTACTCCCCACGACATACAGTACATACCTCCTCCCCACTCCTCTTCCCCACTCCTCATCCCCACTCCTCATCCCCACTCCTTCTGCCCACTCCTCCTCCCCAAGTGGTGGAGGTTTTGGTAAACACGAATCCAGAATGAAGAACGAGTCAACAATTCGAGGAAACTGAGCAACATGACCGTCTCTCTCTCTCTCTCTCTCTCTCTATCTCTCTCTCTCTCTCTCTCTCTCTCTCTCTCTCTCTCTCTCTCTCTCTCTCTCTCTCTCTCTCTCTCTCTCTCTCGCTCTCGCTCTCTCTTGTTTGCTTGCATGTGTGTTCGAGAATTTTCAGAGGTTTAAACTGTTATGTCCAAACACAAACAAAAAAAACCAATAATGAAAAAATATAAATGGTGCAACCTGACGTATTTGTTTGGTATAAATTACGAAACCATTGTGGCGATGCTCACACCTATAATTTGCACCTGAACGTCAACTGTTTCACGCATGTCTTGAAAAATCTATAGAAACTTTTTTATTCCAACTCCTTTACTCTACCTATTTCAACCTCATCAATACCTTTTTTTTATACCTACCTTGACCTTACCATCAGCCTTACCTTACCTTACCTTGCCTTACCTTACCTTACCTAACACACCTTATACCCAACCTACCTTCACCAACCACACAGTTATATTTACCTTAACAAATCCTAAAGCCACGTCCCCCTTCTATGTACCTTTTCCCTGCATTCACCTTGCCTTCCTGCAAACACACAATCCCAAACCCCAGATTTTTCCCCATTTTATTCTGTCTCAATCCTATCCTTGGAGGGACCCGCGCTCCAACCAGACCTTTGTAGAGACTCCTGAACTCTGCTTGCATTATTGAGCTGCTGGTCGTGGAGTTTGTAAATTCTGCACACAAAACTGATGAACACGATTTGTCCTCCCAGGCGGTCGTGTATGTATGAGTGTACTACTTCTTTCCTTGGCGCACCTTTCTCTCTCTCTCTCTCTCTCTCTCTCTCTCTCTCTCTCTCTCTCTCTCTCTCTCTCTCTCTCTCCTCTCTCTCTCTCTCTCTCTCTCTCTCTCTCTCTCTCTCTCTCTCTCTCTCTCTCTCTCTCTCTCTCTCTCCTCTCTCTCTCTCTCTCTCTCTCTCTCTCTCTCTCTCTCTCTCTCTCTCTCTCTCTCTCTCTCTCTCTCTCTCTCTCTCTCCTCTCTCTCTCTCTCTCTCTCTCTCTCTCTCTCTCTCTCTCTCTCTCCTCTCTCTCTCTCTCTCTCTCTCTCTCTCTCTCTCTCTCTCCTCTCTCTCTCTCTCTCTCTCTCTCTCTCTCTCTCTCTCTCTCTCTCTCTCTCTCTCTCTCTCTCTCTCTCTCTCTCTCTCTCTCTCTCTCTCTCTCTCTCTCTCTCTCTCTTTTTCTCGGTTTTCTCTATTTTGCTCCCTTCTTTTATATTTTTCCTCTGCACCGCTTCACTTATTCATCATCCTGTATACGCAAGGCCACACACTCCCCTCCTCTCGCTTTTCTCTCCAGTTATTTCTCGATATTTTTATTGCATCTTTTCCCTGTTTCAGTCTTCGTGTGAGTTTTGTTCCCCCTTCCTTCCCTTGGTAGCTGCCTCCATATCGCTGAGCTGCCTGTCACATCTTGGTTAGGTTGGAATCCTGGTAAAGACGTGCATCTGAGGCCTTTCTGTGCGGGACGTGGCTTGGACGAGCGAGTGTATGCATCAACGGGATTTTTCCAGCGTCTAAAATGTATGTGTTTGTGTGTGGTGAGGGGGCTGCGTGTGTATATGTATAGAGAAATTACCATAGTTTCCGTGCAGAGAGCAGAAATTAGTTAGATATGACTGGGTGTAAGTGTTATTAAGGAAAAACTGGCATATTTTCAAGTATTAAACATGGAACTGAACTCGCTTTTGTACAAACTATTATGCAGTGTGTTTTGGGAGCGTATTGTTCACAGAATTTTGCTTCAGTTCAACTCTCCCTCTCGGAAATAATAAATGAATGACTAAGTGAAATGAAACGAAATAGCAACGCATTCCCATTTATCAGATACGAGATAAAGTATAGAATAGGATGCCAGGTGACTCCACAGACGAGGCAATGAATAATATGTACAGTCGCCAAACACACCTTACACCTCTTAACTGTAATAGTATTCTGTGCTCGCTACTAACATCCATTATTCCAATCATTCATCTTTACCTGAAATATTGTCCTTCATTCCTTGGTGTTCCGTGGGTGGAAATACAAATTGAAGAAAAAACGTCGAGTAACAGAAATGGTCAGTCAGTAGTAAAGTATAGTGTGACCTTCTGGCGTGACCTTCAAAGCTAAGGTAAACATAATTCAAGCTACACGGTAAAGGGAGAACGTGTCCTTTGTGCTTCCCTTTTATTCGTTTTTTTTTTCTCCTTTTTGCGCTCATTACGAAGCCAATAGCGACGATGAAAGGCACGCTGGAGGTACTTCTTTGTTACTCATTTCATTCCTATTGGTCCCACGTGGAAGGTAGAGATTATTATTGTCATTTCGTCTCTTTTTTTTTTTTTCTCTCGCATTGTCTATTGAAGAATGCCTTTATTTATAGCAGAGGACGCGAAATCTTTTTATCACGCACACGCACACATACACACGCACACGCACACACACACACACACACACACACACACACACGCCATTCTCCCACGTGTATAGTTTAAAAATAGTGAGTTGGTGGGATGGAAACTATCGATGGACGTATTTCAATATCAATGACGGAGAAATGATAACAGAAAGGAAGGTGAAATATTAAATAAAATAAAATAAAAATAAAATAAAATAAAATAAGAGTAAAGATAACTAACTTGTGTATCGTGCAAAGTGTAGTTAGTGAGGAAGAAACTCATGATCACTACAAGCATAATACACTGAAAGAAAGCAAAATGTAAATCCATAAAAATAAACAGATCAATAAATAAAAATTAAAATATCACTTGAACTTTTTTTTATTTTTTTTTATTGTTGTTGTTTGTGATGGAGTTAATTGAGGTTAGTTGTTCCCACTTTAGCCTTGTTATTGTGCTGTTTACAGATGATAACGAGGAAGACAACCACGCCCCTCGCCCTACACTCCTTGCCTCGCCCCGCCTAGAGGAGGAGGAGGAAGATGTGGAGGAGGAGGAAGAGGAAGAGGAGGAGCATCATACAGCTCAAGTTACAGCAAAAGTAAGTCATTCCTGTATTCATCCATTTCACATATTTTTTTCATTTTTCATCAAGATATCAACGATGTATAACGTGCAGTATAAAACCGAGTACAGGACACATTTACGTAATACGAATAAGTTTAGAAAAAAAATTGATGTATATTTTTACGTGCACTTTGACTGTAGATTAAACATTTTTGGCGCCATATACGTACAACAGTTCCATTACCTCTACTTCACCACACTCATGTATTCCTCCCAATGCACTGAATATGTGTCCCTTTGACTGCCGCAGAAGGGAGGGAGCTGTGGTCTGGGAAGGTTATAGAAAGGACGAAGGAGTGCAAGGGGTCTCTGCATGTAAGAAAGAAGGGAAGGAAGAAGGAACGGAGGGAGGGGAAAAATCTGAAGTGCTTGTAGGAGGAATAGAACGAGGGATGGGGGGGGGAGGCAAGGACCGTGAGGAGGGAGGGAAGAAAGGATCATGAAGCTGGGATATGGAGGGAAAGGACTGGAAGGAGTTGTGGAGAGATGGGGGAAGGAAGGAGGGAAAGGTATGGGGTTGTGAATGGAGGGATTCCACTTTTCTTTTATTCATCGTAACTTTCACCTTGAGTTCGATCACTGAGGGAGGAATAAAGTTTAAAAGGAGTTCCGTTCTACAAGTTAAACGTCCTTGATCCAGTTGTATCGTTAATGAATTAGATGTACAACTCAATCCTTTATTTATTCACGATGCAAACACGAGGGAGGTAATTCACTTTTTCATTTGGAATTTTCTTGTTCAAAAAACCCCGTGAATGAATAAAGAAAAAAAAGATATGATTATGGGGTTTTTTTTCACTCTTATTTTGTTTTTTCTCTCTTTCTCTCTCTTTCACAAATTACAGGATGCTCGCCCTACCTCATCGTTTTTTTTTATTTATTTATTTATTTATTTTATGTTGTTCATCTTCTTCTGTGTAACAATTTTCACCACCGAAACCCAAACGTTCTATGCTTTTTCCCCTCCGTCAATACATTAAAACTACCACTTTTTTTTATATTTGGTATTCGTTTTGCTCTTACTTCTTTTGGCGTTCTCTCTCTCTCTCTCTTTCTCTCTTCTTTTTCTTTTCTTTTCTCTTCTTTTTTCCGCTTTTCTATCTTTGATCACCAGTTTTTTTTCTATTTTCTTTTCTCTTCTTTTCTCGTATGTATTCTTTCTTCTTCTTTTTTTTTGTCTATCTCTCTCCTGGGAAGAAAGCCAGATGGTTGTGGTGGTGGTGGTGGTGGTGGTGGTGGTGGTGGTGGTGGTGGTGGTAGTGGCATTCTCTGTATCACAACTACAAAAGAGAAAGAAAGAGAAAGAGAGAGAGAGAGAGAGAAAAAAAAAAAGAGAGAGAAAGAGAGAAAGAAAGAGACCAAGACCACCCACTCATCCACACGTCTCATTTTTCCTGCTTGAAACCACTTCTCTTGATCTTTTTTCGCCACAATTGTAGATGTTGCTCCCTTTTTCTCTCTCTCCCTCATTCTCCCTATCCACATCCCATCCACTCCTCCTCCTCCTCCTCCTCTTCCTCCTCCTCCTCTTCCTCCTCTTCCTCTTCCTCCTCGTAGACTCTCAAGAGCTTACTTAACTAATATTTGTGCTTTTCATTACGTTGAGCCCAAAAGCAGGCCGCCATTATTTCTCATGTTTGCTGTCTTAATTATTCAGAGGAGCGTCGACGTCAGCCAAGAATTCCTAGATAGGATTCTGGTGAAGGTGGGACGGCGGGAGGGAAGGGAAGGAGAGAGGGGAGGTAAGAGACAGTGACAAAGGGGAGGGATGGAGGGGAAAGGCAGAGGGGAGGGAACCGAGGGAAGGGCAGAGGTGAGGAACAGAAGGGTGGGACAAAGAGGAAGGACACAGGGGGAGGGATCAGGGGAAGGGAGGGATGGAGGAAAGGTGTTGAGAGGTCCTTGGAAGGTGTGTGAGTGTGTGGCCAAGACGTCAGGTGTAGCGAGTGTTCAGGTGAAGGGGTGTTACCTGCATACCGGGGTTGGATGGAGGCTCAAGACACGTGTTCTCAGGTGGTGTGTGGCTGGCTGTCTCTCCCTCTACCTCATACACTGTACTCATCTGTTTTCCTTGTCCTTTTTCTTCTCGTATTCATCCTCGTTTTCTTCCTTCTCTTTATTTTGTCCTCCTACATCTCCTCCTCCTCCTCCTCCTCCTCCTCCTACATCTCCTCCTCCTCCTCCTCCTCCTCCTCCTCCTCTTCCTCTTCCTCTTCCTCTTCCTGTGAATACAATAGCTTGTTAGCATTCCCTGTCATTATGCCGAAATGACACTACGAAATTATTGAAAAGATTGTGTTGATGATAATG
>JAPQNM010000016.1:13828265-13900765 GCA_029783475.1 Metacarcinus magister | reverse complement strand
CTGCGTAATTATTAGTCATAGAACAAATATTCATAATATCAGTTGTAAAGTTTTATTAGGTCTATCAGATGCTGCAATTATATTTCCAATATCTCTAATAGCTTTCGAGAAAATGTGGAGGAATGTCATGTTTTTATATAAATATATAGTTTCATTTTACTGCGTAATTATTAGTCATAGAACAAATATTCATAATGTCAAATTTACAGTTTATTTAGGTCTATCAGATGCTGCAGTGATATTTCCAATATCTCTAATAGCTTTCGAGAAAATGAGGAGGAAAGTCATGTTTTTAAATAAATATTAAGTTTCATTTTACTGCGTAATTATTAGTCATAGAACAAATATTCATAATATCAGTTGTACAGTTTTATTAGGTCTATCAGATGCTGCAATTATATTTCCAATATCTCTAATAGCTTTCGAGAAAATGACGAGGAAAATCATTTTTTTATATAAAAATACGGTTTTATTTAACTGCGTAATTATTAGTCATAGAACAAATATTCATAATATCAGTTGTACAGTTGAATTAGGTGTATCAGATGATGCAATGATATTTCCAATATCTCTAATAGCTTTCGAGAAAACGAGGAAGAAAGTAATTTAAAAAAAAGTAAAATTCAGTATTTATTAGTACTAGTGAAAATATTCATAATGACAGTAGTAGATTTTAATTAGGTCTATCAGATGCTGCAATGATATTTCCAATATCTCTAATAGCTTTCGAGAAAATGAGGAGGAATGTCATGTTTTTATATAAATATATAGTTTCATTTTACTGCGTAATTATTAGTCATAGAACAAATATTCATAATGTCAAATTTACAGTTTAATTAGGTCTATCAGATGCTGCAGTGATATTTCCAATATCTCTAATAGCTCTCGAGAAAATGAGGAGGAAAATCATGTTTTTATATAAATATTAAGTTTCATTTTACTGCGTAATTATTAGTCATAGAACAAATATTCGTAATGAGAGTTTTACAGTTTAATTAGGTCTATCAGAACCTGCAATGATATTTCCAATATCTCTAATAGCTTTCGAGAAAATGAGGAGGAAAGTCATGTTTTTAAATAAATATTAAGTTTCATTTTACTGCGTAATTATTAGTCATAGAACAAATATTCATAATATCAGTTGTACAGTTTTATTAGGTCTATCAGATGCTGCAATTATATTTCCAATATCTCTAATAGCTTTCGAGAAAATGACGAGGAAAATCATTTTTTTATATAAAAATACGGTTTTATTTAACTGCGTAATTATTAGTCATAGAACAAATATTCATAATATCAGTTGTACAGTTGAATTAGGTGTATCAGATGATGCAATGATATTTCCAATATCTCTAATAGCTTTCGAGAAAACGAGGAAGAAAGTAATTTAAAAAAAAGTAAAATTCAGTATTTATTAGTACTAGTGAAAATATTCATAATGACAGTAGTAGATTTTAATTAGGTCTATCAGATGCTGCAATGATATTTCCAATATCTCTAATAGCTTTCGAGAAAATGAGGAGGAATGTCATGTTTTTATATAAATATATAGTTTCATTTTACTGCGTAATTATTAGTCATAGAACAAATATTCATAATGTCAAATTTACAGTTTAATTAGGTCTATCAGATGCTGCAGTGATATTTCCAATATCTCTAATAGCTCTCGAGAAAATGAGGAGGAAAATCATGTTTTTATATAAATATTAAGTTTCATTTTACTGCGTAATTATTAGTCATAGAACAAATATTCGTAATGAGAGTTTTACAGTTTAATTAGGTCTATCAGAACCTGCAATGATATTTCCAATATCTCTAATAGCTTTCGAGAAAATGAGGAGGAAAGTCATGTTTTTAAATAAATATTAAGTTTCATTTTACTGCGTAATTATTAGTCATAGAACAAATATTCATAATATCAGTTGTACAGTTTTATTAGGTCTATCAGATGCTGCAATTATATTTCCAATATCTCTAATAGCTTTCGAGAAAATGACGAGGAAAATCATTTTTTTATATAAAAATACGGTTTTATTTAACTGCGTAATTATTAGTCATAGAACAAATATTCATAATATCAGTTGTACAGTTGAATTAGGTGTATCAGATGATGCAATGATATTTCCAATATCTCTAATAGCTTTCGAGAAAACGAGGAAGAAAGTAATTTAAAAAAAAGTAAAATTCAGTATTTATTAGTACTAGTGAAAATATTCATAATGACAGTAGTAGATTTTAATTAGGTCTATCAGATGCTGCAATGATATTTCCAATATCTCTAATAGCTTTCGAGAAAATGAGGAGGAATGTCATGTTTTTATATAAATATATAGTTTCATTTTACTGCGTAATTATTAGTCATAGAACAAATATTCATAATGTCAAATTTACAGTTTAATTAGGTCTATCAGATGCTGCAGTGATATTTCCAATATCTCTAATAGCTCTCGAGAAAATGAGGAGGAAAATCATGTTTTTATATAAATATTAAGTTTCATTTTTCTGCGTAATTATTAGTCATAGAACAAATATTCGTAATGAGAGTTTTACAGTTTAATTAGGTCTATCAGAACCTGCAATGATATTTCCAATATCTCTAATAGCTTTCGAGAAAATGAGGAGGAAAGTCATGTTTTTAAATAAATATTAAGTTTCATTTTACTGCGTAATTATTAGTCATAGAACAAATATTCATAATATCAGTTGTACAGTTTTATTAGGTCTATCAGATGCTGCAATTATATTTCCAATATCTCTAATAGCTTTCGAGAAAATGAGGAGGAATGTCATGTTTTTATATAAATATATAGTTTCATTTTACTGCGTAATTATTAGTCATAGAACAAATATTCATAATGTCAAATTTACATTTTATTTAGGTCTATCAGATGCTGCAGTGATATTTCCAATATCTCTAATAGCTTTCGAGAAAATGAGGAGGAAAGTCATGTTTTTATATAAATATTAAGTTTCATTTTACTGCGTAATTATTAGTCATAGAACAAATATTCATAATGATCAGTTGTACAGTTTTATTAGGTCTATCAGATGCTGCAATGATATTTCCAATATCTCTAATAGCTTTCGAGAAAATGAGGAGGAAAATTCATGTTTTTATATAAATATTAAGTTTCATTTTACTGCGTAATTATTAGTCATAGAACAAATATTCATAATGATCAGTTTGTACAGTTTAATTAGGTCTATCAGATGCTGCAATGATATTTCCAATATCTCTAATAGCTTTCGAGAAAATGAGGAGGAAAGTCATGTTTTTAAATAAATATTAAGTTTCATTTTACTGCGTAATTATTAGTCATAGAACAAATATTCATAATATCAGTTGTACAGTTTTATTAGGTCTATCAGATGCTGCAATTATATTTCCAATATCTCTAATAGCTTTCGAGAAAATGACGAGGAAAATCATTTTTTTATATAAAAATACGGTTTTATTTAACTGCGTAATTATTAGTCATAGAACAAATATTCATAATATCAGTTGTACAGTTGAATTAGGTGTATCAGATGATGCAATGATATTTCCAATATCTCTAATAGCTTTCGAGAAAACGAGGAAGAAAGTAATTTAAAAAAAAGTAAAATTCAGTATTTATTAGTACTAGTGAAAATATTCATAATGACAGTAGTAGATTTTAATTAGGTCTATCAGATGCTGCAATGATATTTCCAATATCTCTAATAGCTTTCGAGAAAATGAGGAGGAATGTCATGTTTTTATATAAATATATAGTTTCATTTTACTGCGTAATTATTAGTCATAGAACAAATATTCATAATGTCAAATTTACAGTTTAATTAGGTCTATCAGATGCTGCAGTGATATTTCCAATATCTCTAATAGCTCTCGAGAAAATGAGGAGGAAAATCATGTTTTTATATAAATATTAAGTTTCATTTTACTGCGTAATTATTAGTCATAGAACAAATATTCGTAATGAGAGTTTTACAGTTTAATTAGGTCTATCAGAACCTGCAATGATATTTCCAATATCTCTAATAGCTTTCGAGAAAATGAGGAGGAAAGTCATGTTTTTAAATAAATATTAAGTTTCATTTTACTGCGTAATTATTAGTCATAGAACAAATATTCATAATATCAGTTGTACAGTTTTATTAGGTCTATCAGATGCTGCAATTATATTTCCAATATCTCTAATAGCTTTCGAGAAAATGACGAGGAAAATCATTTTTTTATATAAAAATACGGTTTTATTTAACTGCGTAATTATTAGTCATAGAACAAATATTCATAATATCAGTTGTACAGTTGAATTAGGTGTATCAGATGATGCAATGATATTTCCAATATCTCTAATAGCTTTCGAGAAAACGAGGAAGAAAGTAATTTAAAAAAAAGTAAAATTCAGTATTTATTAGTACTAGTGAAAATATTCATAATGACAGTAGTAGATTTTAATTAGGTCTATCAGATGCTGCAATGATATTTCCAATATCTCTAATAGCTTTCGAGAAAATGAGGAGGAATGTCATGTTTTTATATAAATATATAGTTTCATTTTACTGCGTAATTATTAGTCATAGAACAAATATTCATAATGTCAAATTTACAGTTTAATTAGGTCTATCAGATGCTGCAGTGATATTTCCAATATCTCTAATAGCTCTCGAGAAAATGAGGAGGAAAATCATGTTTTTATATAAATATTAAGTTTCATTTTTCTGCGTAATTATTAGTCATAGAACAAATATTCGTAATGAGAGTTTTACAGTTTAATTAGGTCTATCAGAACCTGCAATGATATTTCCAATATCTCTAATAGCTTTCGAGAAAATGAGGAGGAAATTCATGTTTTTAAATAAATATTAAGTTTCATTTTACTGCGTAATTATTAGTCATAGAACAAATATTCATAATATCAGTTGTAAAGTTTTATTAGGTCTATCAGATGCTGCAATTATATTTCCAATATCTCTAATAGCTTTCGAGAAAATGTGGAGGAATGTCATGTTTTTATATAAATATATAGTTTCATTTTACTGCGTAATTATTAGTCATAGAACAAATATTCATAATGTCAAATTTACAGTTTATTTAGGTCTATCAGATGCTGCAGTGATATTTCCAATATCTCTAATAGCTTTCGAGAAAATGAGGAGGAAAGTCATGTTTTTAAATAAATATTAAGTTTCATTTTACTGCGTAATTATTAGTCATAGAACAAATATTCATAATATCAGTTGTACAGTTTTATTAGGTCTATCAGATGCTGCAATTATATTTCCAATATCTCTAATAGCTTTCGAGAAAATGACGAGGAAAATCATTTTTTTATATAAAAATACGGTTTTATTTAACTGCGTAATTATTAGTCATAGAACAAATATTCATAATATCAGTTGTACAGTTGAATTAGGTGTATCAGATGATGCAATGATATTTCCAATATCTCTAATAGCTTTCGAGAAAACGAGGAAGAAAGTAATTTAAAAAAAAGTAAAATTCAGTATTTATTAGTACTAGTGAAAATATTCATAATGACAGTAGTAGATTTTAATTAGGTCTATCAGATGCTGCAATGATATTTCCAATATCTCTAATAGCTTTCGAGAAAATGAGGAGGAATGTCATGTTTTTATATAAATATATAGTTTCATTTTACTGCGTAATTATTAGTCATAGAACAAATATTCATAATGTCAAATTTACAGTTTAATTAGGTCTATCAGATGCTGCAGTGATATTTCCAATATCTCTAATAGCTCTCGAGAAAATGAGGAGGAAAATCATGTTTTTATATAAATATTAAGTTTCATTTTACTGCGTAATTATTAGTCATAGAACAAATATTCGTAATGAGAGTTTTACAGTTTAATTAGGTCTATCAGAACCTGCAATGATATTTCCAATATCTCTAATAGCTTTCGAGAAAATGAGGAGGAAAGTCATGTTTTTAAATAAATATTAAGTTTCATTTTACTGCGTAATTATTAGTCATAGAACAAATATTCATAATATCAGTTGTACAGTTTTATTAGGTCTATCAGATGCTGCAATTATATTTCCAATATCTCTAATAGCTTTCGAGAAAATGACGAGGAAAATCATTTTTTTATATAAAAATACGGTTTTATTTAACTGCGTAATTATTAGTCATAGAACAAATATTCATAATATCAGTTGTACAGTTGAATTAGGTGTATCAGATGATGCAATGATATTTCCAATATCTCTAATAGCTTTCGAGAAAACGAGGAAGAAAGTAATTTAAAAAAAAGTAAAATTCAGTATTTATTAGTACTAGTGAAAATATTCATAATGACAGTAGTAGATTTTAATTAGGTCTATCAGATGCTGCAATGATATTTCCAATATCTCTAATAGCTTTCGAGAAAATGAGGAGGAATGTCATGTTTTTATATAAATATATAGTTTCATTTTACTGCGTAATTATTAGTCATAGAACAAATATTCATAATGTCAAATTTACAGTTTAATTAGGTCTATCAGATGCTGCAGTGATATTTCCAATATCTCTAATAGCTCTCGAGAAAATGAGGAGGAAAATCATGTTTTTATATAAATATTAAGTTTCATTTTACTGCGTAATTATTAGTCATAGAACAAATATTCGTAATGAGAGTTTTACAGTTTAATTAGGTCTATCAGAACCTGCAATGATATTTCCAATATCTCTAATAGCTTTCGAGAAAATGAGGAGGAAAGTCATGTTTTTAAATAAATATTAAGTTTCATTTTACTGCGTAATTATTAGTCATAGAACAAATATTCATAATATCAGTTGTACAGTTTTATTAGGTCTATCAGATGCTGCAATTATATTTCCAATATCTCTAATAGCTTTCGAGAAAATGACGAGGAAAATCATTTTTTTATATAAAAATACGGTTTTATTTAACTGCGTAATTATTAGTCATAGAACAAATATTCATAATATCAGTTGTACAGTTGAATTAGGTGTATCAGATGATGCAATGATATTTCCAATATCTCTAATAGCTTTCGAGAAAACGAGGAAGAAAGTAATTTAAAAAAAAGTAAAATTCAGTATTTATTAGTACTAGTGAAAATATTCATAATGACAGTAGTAGATTTTAATTAGGTCTATCAGATGCTGCAATGATATTTCCAATATCTCTAATAGCTTTCGAGAAAATGAGGAGGAATGTCATGTTTTTATATAAATATATAGTTTCATTTTACTGCGTAATTATTAGTCATAGAACAAATATTCATAATGTCAAATTTACAGTTTAATTAGGTCTATCAGATGCTGCAGTGATATTTCCAATATCTCTAATAGCTCTCGAGAAAATGAGGAGGAAAATCATGTTTTTATATAAATATTAAGTTTCATTTTTCTGCGTAATTATTAGTCATAGAACAAATATTCGTAATGAGAGTTTTACAGTTTAATTAGGTCTATCAGAACCTGCAATGATATTTCCAATATCTCTAATAGCTTTCTGGAAAATGAGGAGGAAATTTATGTTTTTAAATAAATATTAAGTTTCATTTTACTGCGTAATTATTAGTCATAGAAAAAATATTCATAATATCAGTTGTACAGTTTTATTAGGTCTATCAGATGCTGCAATTATATTTCCAATATCTCTAATAGCTTTCGAGAAAATGTGGAGGAATGTCATGTTTTTATATAAATATATAGTTTCATTTTACTGCGTAATTATTAGTCATAGAACAAATATTCATAATGTCAAATTTACAGTTTATTTAGGTCTATCAGATGCTGCAGTGATATTTCCAATATCTCTAATAGCTTTCGAGAAAATGAGGAGGAAAGTCATGTTTTTATATAAATATTAAGTTTCATTTTACTGCGTAATTATTAGTCATAGAACAAATATTCATAATGATCAGTTGTACAGTTTTAATTAGGTCTATCAGATGCTGCAATGATATTTCCAATATCTCTAATAGCTTTCGAGAAAATGAGGAGGAAAATCATGTTTTTATATAAATATTAAGTTTCATTTTACTGCGTAATTATTAGTCATAGAACAAATATTCATAATGATCAGTTTGTACAGTTTAATTAGGTCTATCAGATGCTGCAATGATATTTCCAATATCTCTAATAGCTTTCGAGAAAATGAGGAGGAAAGTCATGTTTTTAAATAAATATTAAGTTTCATTTTACTGCGTAATTATTAGTCATAGAACAAATATTCATAATATCAGTTGTACAGTTTTATTAGGTCTATCAGATGCTGCAATTATATTTCCAATATCTCTAATAGCTTTCGAGAAAATGACGAGGAAAATCATTTTTTTATATAAAAATACGGTTTTATTTAACTGCGTAATTATTAGTCATAGAACAAATATTCATAATATCAGTTGTACAGTTGAATTAGGTGTATCAGATGATGCAATGATATTTCCAATATCTCTAATAGCTTTCGAGAAAACGAGGAAGAAAGTAATTTAAAAAAAAGTAAAATTCAGTATTTATTAGTACTAGTGAAAATATTCATAATGACAGTAGTAGATTTTAATTAGGTCTATCAGATGCTGCAATGATATTTCCAATATCTCTAATAGCTTTCGAGAAAATGAGGAGGAATGTCATGTTTTTATATAAATATATAGTTTCATTTTACTGCGTAATTATTAGTCATAGAACAAATATTCATAATGTCAAATTTACAGTTTAATTAGGTCTATCAGATGCTGCAGTGATATTTCCAATATCTCTAATAGCTCTCGAGAAAATGAGGAGGAAAATCATGTTTTTATATAAATATTAAGTTTCATTTTACTGCGTAATTATTAGTCATAGAACAAATATTCGTAATGAGAGTTTTACAGTTTAATTAGGTCTATCAGAACCTGCAATGATATTTCCAATATCTCTAATAGCTTTCGAGAAAATGAGGAGGAAAGTCATGTTTTTAAATAAATATTAAGTTTCATTTTACTGCGTAATTATTAGTCATAGAACAAATATTCATAATATCAGTTGTACAGTTTTATTAGGTCTATCAGATGCTGCAATTATATTTCCAATATCTCTAATAGCTTTCGAGAAAATGACGAGGAAAATCATTTTTTTATATAAAAATACGGTTTTATTTAACTGCGTAATTATTAGTCATAGAACAAATATTCATAATATCAGTTGTACAGTTGAATTAGGTGTATCAGATGATGCAATGATATTTCCAATATCTCTAATAGCTTTCGAGAAAACGAGGAAGAAAGTAATTTAAAAAAAAGTAAAATTCAGTATTTATTAGTACTAGTGAAAATATTCATAATGACAGTAGTAGATTTTAATTAGGTCTATCAGATGCTGCAATGATATTTCCAATATCTCTAATAGCTTTCGAGAAAATGAGGAGGAATGTCATGTTTTTATATAAATATATAGTTTCATTTTACTGCGTAATTATTAGTCATAGAACAAATATTCATAATGTCAAATTTACAGTTTAATTAGGTCTATCAGATGCTGCAGTGATATTTCCAATATCTCTAATAGCTCTCGAGAAAATGAGGAGGAAAATCATGTTTTTATATAAATATTAAGTTTCATTTTACTGCGTAATTATTAGTCATAGAACAAATATTCGTAATGAGAGTTTTACAGTTTAATTAGGTCTATCAGAACCTGCAATGATATTTCCAATATCTCTAATAGCTTTCGAGAAAATGAGGAGGAAAGTCATGTTTTTAAATAAATATTAAGTTTCATTTTACTGCGTAATTATTAGTCATAGAACAAATATTCATAATATCAGTTGTACAGTTTTATTAGGTCTATCAGATGCTGCAATTATATTTCCAATATCTCTAATAGCTTTCGAGAAAATGAGGAGGAAAGTCATGTTTTTATATAAATATATAGTTTCATTTTACTGCGTAATTATTAGTCATAGAACAAATATTCATAATGTCAGTTGTACAGTTTAATTAGGTCTATCAGATGCTGCAATGATATTTCCAATATCTCTAATAGCTTTCGAGAAAATGAGGAGGAAAGTCATGTTTTTATATAAATATAAGTTTCATTTTACTGCGTAATTATTAGTCATAGAACAAATATTCATAATGACAGTTGTACAGTTTTAATTAGGTCTATCAGATGCTGCAATGATATTTCCAATATCTCTAATAGCTTTCGAGAAAATGAGGAGGAAAATCATGTTTTTATATAAATATTAAGTTTCATTTTACTGCGTAATTATTAGTCATAGAACAAATATTCATAATGATCAGTTTTACAGTTTAATTAGGTCTATCAGATGCTGCAATGATATTTCCAATATCTCTAATAGCTTTCGAGAAAATGAGGAGGAAAGTCATGTTTTTAAATAAATATTAAGTTTCATTTTACTGCGTAATTATTAGTCATAGAACAAATATTCATAATATCAGTTGTACAGTTTTATTAGGTCTATCAGATGCTGCAATTATATTTCCAATATCTCTAATAGCTTTCGAGAAAATGACGAGGAAAATCATTTTTTTATATAAAAATACGGTTTTATTTAACTGCGTAATTATTAGTCATAGAACAAATATTCATAATATCAGTTGTACAGTTGAATTAGGTGTATCAGATGATGCAATGATATTTCCAATATCTCTAATAGCTTTCGAGAAAACGAGGAAGAAAGTAATTTAAAAAAAAGTAAAATTCAGTATTTATTAGTACTAGTGAAAATATTCATAATGACAGTAGTAGATTTTAATTAGGTCTATCAGATGCTGCAATGATATTTCCAATATCTCTAATAGCTTTCGAGAAAATGAGGAGGAATGTCATGTTTTTATATAAATATATAGTTTCATTTTACTGCGTAATTATTAGTCATAGAACAAATATTCATAATGTCAAATTTACAGTTTAATTAGGTCTATCAGATGCTGCAGTGATATTTCCAATATCTCTAATAGCTCTCGAGAAAATGAGGAGGAAAATCATGTTTTTATATAAATATTAAGTTTCATTTTACTGCGTAATTATTAGTCATAGAACAAATATTCGTAATGAGAGTTTTACAGTTTAATTAGGTCTATCAGAACCTGCAATGATATTTCCAATATCTCTAATAGCTTTCGAGAAAATGAGGAGGAAAGTCATGTTTTTAAATAAATATTAAGTTTCATTTTACTGCGTAATTATTAGTCATAGAACAAATATTCATAATATCAGTTGTACAGTTTTATTAGGTCTATCAGATGCTGCAATTATATTTCCAATATCTCTAATAGCTTTCGAGAAAATGACGAGGAAAATCATTTTTTTATATAAAAATACGGTTTTATTTAACTGCGTAATTATTAGTCATAGAACAAATATTCATAATATCAGTTGTACAGTTGAATTAGGTGTATCAGATGATGCAATGATATTTCCAATATCTCTAATAGCTTTCGAGAAAACGAGGAAGAAAGTAATTTAAAAAAAAGTAAAATTCAGTATTTATTAGTACTAGTGAAAATATTCATAATGACAGTAGTAGATTTTAATTAGGTCTATCAGATGCTGCAATGATATTTCCAATATCTCTAATAGCTTTCGAGAAAATGAGGAGGAATGTCATGTTTTTATATAAATATATAGTTTCATTTTACTGCGTAATTATTAGTCATAGAACAAATATTCATAATGTCAAATTTACAGTTTAATTAGGTCTATCAGATGCTGCAGTGATATTTCCAATATCTCTAATAGCTTTCGAGAAAATGAGGAGGAAAGTCATGTTTTTAAATAAATATTAAGTTTCATTTTACTGCGTAATTATTAGTCATAGAACAAATATTCATAATGACAGTTGTACAGTTTTAATTAGGTCTATCAGATGCTGCAATGATATTTCCAATATCTCTAATAGCTTTCGAGAAAATGAGGAGGAAAGTCATGTTTTTATATAAATATATAGTTTCATTTTACTGCGTAATTATTAGTCATAGAACAAATATTCATAATATCAGTTGTACAGTTTAATTAGGTCTATCAGATGCTGCAATGATATTTCCAATATCTCTAATAGCTCTCGAGAAAATGAGGAGGAAAATCATGTTTTTATATAAATATTAAGTTTCATTTTACTGCGTAATTATTAGTCATAGAACAAATATTCGTAATGAGAGTTTTACAGTTTAATTAGGTCTATCAGATGCTGCAATGATATTTCCAATATCTCTAATAGCTTTCGAGAAAATGAGGAGGAAATGTCATGTTTTTATATAAATATTAAGTTTCATTTTACTGCGTAATTATTAGTCATAGAACAAATATTCATAATGTCAGTTGTACAGTTTTATTAGGTCTATCAGATGCTGCAGTGATATTTCCAATATCTCTAATAGCTTTCGAGAAAATGAGGAGGAAAATCATGTTTTTATATAAATATTAAGTTTCATTTTACTGCGTAATTATTAGTCATAGAACAAATATTCGTAATGTCAAAGTTTTACAGTTTAATTAGGTCTATCAGATGCTGCAATGATATTTCCAATATCTCTAATAGCTTTCGAGAAAATGAGGAGGAAAGTCATGTTTTTAAATAAATATTAAGTTTCATTTTACTGCGTAATTATTAGTCATAGAACAAATATTCATAATATCAGTTGTACAGTTTTATTAGGTCTATCAGATGCTGCAATTATATTTCCAATATCTCTAATAGCTTTCGAGAAAATGACGAGGAAAATCATTTTTTTATATAAAAATACGGTTTTATTTAACTGCGTAATTATTAGTCATAGAACAAATATTCATAATATCAGTTGTACAGTTGAATTAGGTGTATCAGATGATGCAATGATATTTCCAATATCTCTAATAGCTTTCGAGAAAACGAGGAAGAAAGTAATTTAAAAAAAAGTAAAATTCAGTATTTATTAGTACTAGTGAAAATATTCATAATGACAGTAGTAGATTTTAATTAGGTCTATCAGATGCTGCAATGATATTTCCAATATCTCTAATAGCTTTCGAGAAAATGAGGAGGAATGTCATGTTTTTATATAAATATATAGTTTCATTTTACTGCGTAATTATTAGTCATAGAACAAATATTCATAATGTCAAATTTACAGTTTAATTAGGTCTATCAGATGCTGCAGTGATATTTCCAATATCTCTAATAGCTCTCGAGAAAATGAGGAGGAAAATCATGTTTTTATATAAATATTAAGTTTCATTTTACTGCGTAATTATTAGTCATAGAACAAATATTCGTAATGAGAGTTTTACAGTTTAATTAGGTCTATCAGAACCTGCAATGATATTTCCAATATCTCTAATAGCTTTCGAGAAAATGAGGAGGAAAGTCATGTTTTTAAATAAATATTAAGTTTCATTTTACTGCGTAATTATTAGTCATAGAACAAATATTCATAATATCAGTTGTACAGTTTTATTAGGTCTATCAGATGCTGCAATTATATTTCCAATATCTCTAATAGCTTTCGAGAAAATGACGAGGAAAATCATTTTTTTATATAAAAATACGGTTTTATTTAACTGCGTAATTATTAGTCATAGAACAAATATTCATAATATCAGTTGTACAGTTGAATTAGGTGTATCAGATGATGCAATGATATTTCCAATATCTCTAATAGCTTTCGAGAAAACGAGGAAGAAAGTAATTTAAAAAAAAGTAAAATTCAGTATTTATTAGTACTAGTGAAAATATTCATAATGACAGTAGTAGATTTTAATTAGGTCTATCAGATGCTGCAATGATATTTCCAATATCTCTAATAGCTTTCGAGAAAATGAGGAGGAATGTCATGTTTTTATATAAATATATAGTTTCATTTTACTGCGTAATTATTAGTCATAGAACAAATATTCATAATGTCAAATTTACAGTTTAATTAGGTCTATCAGATGCTGCAGTGATATTTCCAATATCTCTAATAGCTCTCGAGAAAATGAGGAGGAAAATCATGTTTTTATATAAATATTAAGTTTCATTTTTACTGCGTAATTATTAGTCATAGAACAAATATTCGTAATGAGAGTTTTACAGTTTAATTAGGTCTATCAGAACCTGCAATGATATTTCCAATATCTCTAATAGCTTTCGAGAAAATGAGGAGGAAAGTCATGTTTTTAAATAAATATTAAGTTTCATTTTACTGCGTAATTATTAGTCATAGAACAAATATTCATAATATCAGTTGTACAGTTTTATTAGGTCTATCAGATGCTGCAATTATATTTCCAATATCTCTAATAGCTTTCGAGAAAATGACGAGGAAAATCATTTTTTTATATAAAAATACGGTTTTATTTAACTGCGTAATTATTAGTCATAGAACAAATATTCATAATATCAGTTGTACAGTTGAATTAGGTGTATCAGATGATGCAATGATATTTCCAATATCTCTAATAGCTTTCGAGAAAACGAGGAAGAAAGTAATTTAAAAAAAAGTAAAATTCAGTATTTATTAGTACTAGTGAAAATATTCATAATGACAGTAGTAGATTTTAATTAGGTCTATCAGATGCTGCAATGATATTTCCAATATCTCTAATAGCTTTCGAGAAAATGAGGAGGAATGTCATGTTTTTATATAAATATATAGTTTCATTTTACTGCGTAATTATTAGTCATAGAACAAATATTCATAATGTCAAATTTACAGTTTAATTAGGTCTATCAGATGCTGCAGTGATATTTCCAATATCTCTAATAGCTCTCGAGAAAATGAGGAGGAAAATCATGTTTTTATATAAATATTAAGTTTCATTTTACTGCGTAATTATTAGTCATAGAACAAATATTCGTAATGAGAGTTTTACAGTTTAATTAGGTCTATCAGAACCTGCAATGATATTTCCAATATCTCTAATAGCTTTCGAGAAAATGAGGAGGAAAGTCATGTTTTTAAATAAATATTAAGTTTCATTTTACTGCGTAATTATTAGTCATAGAACAAATATTCATAATATTAGTTGTAAAGTTTTATTAGGTCTATCAGATGCTGCAATTATATTTCCAATATCTCTAATAGCTTTCGAGAAAATGAGGAGGAATGTCATGTTTTTATATAAATATATAGTTTCATTTTACTGCGTAATTATTAGTCATAGAACAAATATTCATAATGTCAAATTTACAGTTTAATTAGGTCTATCAGATGCTGCAGTGATATTTCCAATATCTCTAATAGCTTTCGAGAAAATGAGGAGGAAAGTCATGTTTTTAAATAAATATTAAGTTTCATTTTACTGCGTAATTATTAGTCATAGAACAAATATTCATAATGACAGTTGTACAGTTTTAATTAGGTCTATCAGATGCTGCAATGATATTTCCAATATCTCTAATAGCTTTCGAGAAAATGAGGAGGAAAAGTCATGTTTTTATATAAATATATAGTTTCATTTTACTGCGTAATTATTAGTCATAGAACAAATATTCATAATGTCAATTTGTACAGTTTAATTAGGTCTATCAGATGCTGCAGTGATATTTCCAATATCTCTAATAGCTTTCGAGAAAATGAGGAGGAAAAGTCATGTTTTTATATAAATATTAAGTTTCATTTTACTGCGTAATTATTAGTCATAGAACAAATATTCATAATGACAGTTTTACAGTTTTAATTAGGTCTATCAGATGCTGCAATGATATTTCCAATATCTCTAATAGCTTTCGAGAAAATGAGGAGGAAATCATGTTTTTATATAAATATTAAGTTTCATTTTACTGCGTAATTATTAGTCATAGAACAAATATTCATAATGATCAGTTGTACAGTTTAATTAGGTCTATCAGATGCTGCAATGATATTTCCAATATCTCTAATAGCTTTCGAGAAAATGAGGAGGAAAGTCATGTTTTTATATAAATATTAAGTTTCATTTTACTGCGTAATTATTAGTCATAGAACAAATATTCATAATGATCAGTTTGTACAGTTTAATTAGGTCTATCAGATGCTGCAATGATATTTCCAATATCTCTAATAGCTTTCGAGAAAATGAGGAGGAAAGTCATGTTTTTAAATAAATATTAAGTTTCATTTTACTGCGTAATTATTAGTCATAGAACAAATATTCATAATATCAGTTGTACAGTTTTAATTAGGTCTATCAGATGCTGCAATATATTTCCAATATCTCTAATAGCTTTCGAGAAAATGAGGAGGAAAGTCATGTTTTTATATAAATATTAAGTTTCATTTTACTGCGTAATTATTAGTCATAGAACAAATATTCATAATGATCAGTTGTACAGTTTAATTAGGTGTATCAGATGCTGCAATGATATTTCCAATATTTCCAATATTTTCAATATCCAATATCTAATGCTAGCTAGAAGAGCCCGTCGCTGACGGCCGACGGAGCGACGGTTATATATTGCTACCGGCGGTGTTGCCAAACCGCAGTTATCATACCGTAAAATTATCTATTGAATATCACATAAATACTCATAAGAACGGTAATTCTGATACATAAGACAATAGAAATTTGTAAAAAATGATAAAAGTTGTTACACTGGCCTATACTTATTGTTATCATACGTTTGGTATATGCATGGGAATGATATAAAAATCTTGGCACAGACGTCGTGCCGCAAACACAGGAGAGGGAGACGCTGCTGGCACATACGGTGTGCCGCAAGAACTGAATGGGTTAAAAGAGAGGACGTGGTAAGATGTGCGTATGTAGCCTATATATACCTTCCTTAAAGTGATAACACGATGCTCGGTGAAGAATGCATGTAATACCTAACATATATATACCATGATATTTTCTATACATACATACATACATACACACACATATTTCAGACACAGCGATGGTTACTCAAGAATAAATACATATATAGATAGATCGATAATTTCATTGACCACAACAACATACAAACAAACTTAATAAAGCTACATTGATTTTGGGTCCAACCTAATTCTTAAACACAACATTCATAATCTCCAATAAGGATCCATACATACCTACCCTTCAGATGCTTTGATAAAATAGAAATATAATCTAACATATACTAACATTTTGGAAGGGAAAAACACAGCACATAGGTCTTACTGCGCCTAAATCTAAGAAGTGCGTGAGCGTGTATCAAGGGTGTTGGGGGTTGGAAGGAGGATGAAGCACTAACATGGAGAATATCAGGAGAGGATTGTGAGAGGATTAAGATGGAACACGGAGGCAAGGCTTGTAGGAAAGAAAACAAACGTAGGATTGGGGAACAGCAGGGAGGGGTGTGGTGGGTGAGTGGTGAGTGAATGGGTGTGGTGGGCGTGGGTGTGTTAGGCTTCGCGTGCTGTACTGCCCTGTTCGCCTGTCGCTGAGTGCCTAACGAAGAGGCGAACGCATGTTTATTCCCTCCATCATTAGCGAGCCACATCGTTTGTTCAGTTTAGAGTGTTTACTTGGCGGGAGGAAGGGACGGACTCGCCTATACGTGGTGCAAGGGAGGGAGGGAGGGAGGGAGGGAGGGACACTTTGTGGAAGGAGGGATGTACACTTGGCGAGGCGGGAAGTAGGGGAGAGACACCTTGGTAGTTCAAAGGATAGACACTTCGTAGGTGGGAGGAAAGGACACTTAGGAGGAAGGAAGGATAGAGGAAAGGACACTTAAATGGCAAGGAAAGGATGGACACTTGGAAGAATAATGGATAAAAGGCAGTAAAAAGAACGTTTGGCTTAAGGAAGAATGAGAATGGGATGATAAACACAAGGATATGTTCGCAGATCCTCGTTACTACTGAACATAATGTAAATATAAAAGGCTGTTTGTTTATCATGGTTATACGAGAGCACTCAATTTGCCTCCATAAAAAAAAAGAGCACAAGCAAATTATAAAGATTTTCAGAATAACTTCCAGACACGTTGCAAGTGAGTGTGAAATGGGCGTGTTCCCAGCGGGGGTCTGGGAAGGAGGTGTGTTCTCGGACGAAAATTTGAAAAGTTGGATCTGATACTGCATTTCCTGATTGCGAAGGGAATTAAGGACTCCGTAATGGCATGAAAAAAGTCGTTGAGGTATTTTCTCGTTTAATTCAAGACATTCAGGAAGCAGTTTCGATTCGATTCGTTGTTTGTGAGTGTGTGTGTGTGTGTGTGTGTGTGTGTGTGTGTGTGTGTGTGCGTGTGCGTGTGCGTGTGCGTGTCTTTGTGTGTGCGTGCATGCGTGTTTATGAGGCAAGATTCTCGTACAAATTTCATGTTTCACGGTGCAGATTGTAAGACCGTTCATGTTTTCGACCAAAAGGCTTACGGTGAGACCAAATTAGGTGCATTGAGAGCGGCTTAGGTGGGTAAGCAAGGTTTATATACTGATGAAAACATTGAGTCTGGCCTTACAAACAAGTGAAACACACACACACACACACACACACACACACACACACACACACACACACACACACACACACACACACACCTGCGTCAGAATTATTTAAGACTCAAACACTTGGTCTCTCTCATGTCCTTGTTAGCACCTGCTGGGCAACGTCTCCCCTCTTCCCACTTCCCCTCGTCCCCTTCCCCTCGTCCCCTTCCCCTCGTCACCCATCAACTCGTCCCCCTTCCCCTCGTCTTCCTTCCCCTCGTCCCCATTCCCCGTTCCTCCCTTTACTCTTTACTTCTTCTTTTCTTGCTGTTCTTCCTTCCTCCCTCCCTCCCTTCCTTCATTCCTTCCTGCACTTCACGAGGCAAGACCGGCAGTTTACTCCTTCCAGTGGTGTATTTTTTCCCCTCAGTTTTCGTTCTCCTTTCCTCCTTTTCCTCCTCTTCTTCCTTCCACTCATATTTATCTTATTCCTCCTCTTCCTCAAATGAATTCTGCTCCACCTCCAGCCTTCTTCTCCTTCTTTTCTCCCTCCTTTCCTTCTTATTCTATTTTCTTCCATTCCGTATCTTCTTCATTTTTCTTTCTGATCTCATCTCCTCCTCCTCCTCCTCCTCCTCCTCCTCCTCCTTCTCCTCCCCCTCCTCCTCCTCTTCCTCCTCGTCCTCCTCGTCTTCGTTTACCTGGATCCTCTCAGCCTCATCCCCTCCAGCTGTCATTGCACTTTCTTAAATGTTTCCTCCTACAAGATAATTTTTCCTCTCTTTTCTCTTGGTTAATATCCGATTTTTAATGTGTTTTTTTATCTATTTATTTATTTATTTTATCTTTTTACTGATATTTCACAGTCGGTTTCTGTTCAGTGTCTTCGAAGTTTTTTTTTTCTCTCTCTCTCTCTCTCTCTCTCTCTCTCTCTCTCTCTCTCTCTCTCTCTCTCTCTCTCTCTCTCTCTCTCTCTCTCTCTCGCTCTCGCTCTCGCTCTCGCTCTCTCTCTCTCTCTCTCTGTCAATAAAGACGAGATAGATCAACTCAACCGCGAACTCTCTCGTCGAAGTCAAATTGAAAGATGTGTATGTCCTTCTTGATTTGGTTTCTTGCAAGGTCGGCTTCCCTCCTCTCTTCCTTTTACCTCCTCCTCCTCCTTCTCCTGCTTCCTGCTTCTCCTCCTCCTCCTGCTCTTCCTCCTCTTCGTTGTCGTAGTTGTCGTCGTAGTAGTATTTGTCGTTGCTGTCGTTGTCGTTCTTCTCTCCCCCTCTCCCACTTTTTTTTCTCTCTCTCTCTCTCTCTCTCTCTCTCTCTCTCTCCTCTCTCTCTCTCTCTCTCTCTCTCTCTCTATCTCTCTTCTCTCTCTCTCTATCTCTCTCTCTCTCTCTCTCTCTCTCTCTCTCTCTCTCTCTCTCTCTCTCTCTCTCTCTCTCTCTCTCTCTCTCTCTCTCTCTCTCTCTCTCTATCTATCTATCTATCTATCTATCTATCTCTTTTCTGTCCTGCTTTCAAGTCGAGTAATATATGCAATTACATTATATAACTACACTGTGTTATTTGCAGCAACATAACACATAACGCCAAAGGGAAGGTGACATGTGGGGAGGCGGGGTGATCACAGCGGCGGGAGTGAATTGTAGAACAGACTGAAGTGTGATATCTTTCCCTATAGCACTTCCTGTCTACGTTTGAGCGAAATCAAATCAAATATATATATATATATATATATATATATATATATATATATATATATATATATATATATATATATATATCTTCAAGACGAAAAGATTGATAAACCTGAACCATGTAGAGCGTTAAGTTAAATTGTGTTTGTATCCGCTTAGGTAACACAAACGCAAATAATGAGGAAAAACGGTGTATTAAGAAATGCTTGTATGTGTTGCGTTGCCTACCTCACAATACTAGATTTGAATAGAGTGTAGGATGAGGTAGAGAAGATGTCAGTGCTCAATAAACAACGAGGGGCGCCATGAAGGTAATATAGCTGTAGATTATTGTGTTTACCGGGAGGAACAGAGCAAAGCAAGTGTACCGGTGACTGCAATAACATTTGAGCGAAAAAATAAAGTGACAGAAAACGGCGTGAGGTAGCCTGGCGTGGCGTGGCGTGGCGTGGTGGCAAGGCAAGTCAACAGTCAAGGTATTGGCGTGTGATGTGAGTTGGCATGGGTAGAATGCCAGGCGTGTGTGATGTGTGCGTAGCGGGGCTGAGAGATAAAGTGTAGGTGCTACATGATATATATTGGATAGGGAGCACGGAGCGGAGGGGTGCAGGCGTGGTGAGGGGTCGTGGTGAGGGCGTGGTTTGGGGGGAGGCGTGGCAGCAGGGGCTCAGTGGCTCCCTCAGGTGCCTAGATATTCAAATGGGCCACTAACATTCCCACGTCATGAATATTTATCTACTTTTGACTTGGTAATCCTTATGAGGCGAGAGGAAAAAGTGAGGCGGTGATGCGGCGCTGCTGGCTGGCTCACCCTCCCTCACCCTCCCTCACACACCCTCACCCTCTCTCACCCTCCCTCACACGCCCTCACACGCCCACACACATCCACCTCTCGCTTGACTGTTGCTGACTGACTGATTAACTGACTGACTGACTTTTCTCTCACCCATGACTTCCTGAATGACTTATCCTCTTTATTCTACTCGACAAACTCTTCACCTCAGACCCCTCATCTCTTCATCCTGTTGACTTACTCCTGTTGATATTAATGTTAAGTTTCGCTTCTTGACTCATCTATAACAGGACCCAATCTACTCCTCACCCACCAGACTCATCTTACACGTGAATATTGATAGCTGACCACTGTCTATTCCCTCTATCATCAACTTATATCTATTTTAATGGCTTTTAAATGGAATAATGTCGTGGAGTACATTGTGTATTCATTATCTTGAGTTATTTCAAGCTAGTTCTGTTACATATATACATTAAACAATAAATCGACTTAGTCAAATTAAGACAAAAAGATTGTTTATATATACATCGTTAAGATTAAGAAAATGTGTATAGTCATTGCGTCTTGTTCCATTCGTCTGTCCTTCTATTGATGTCCGACGGTGTATTAATACTATCAAAGGCGAGCTGACCGAACTAACTGAAAATTAAAGCAGCTTAATAAGGAACCGAGCGTTAATCCAACTAATGACCGGCTCAGTAACTGTATTACCTGACATCCGGCTGTTGGCTGACCGGATTAACAACGAATTTTACGCGGGAATTAGATGCATTTTTCTACTTTTTGCATTATTCCATTTTTCTTCTTTTTTTATACTAAGGAAGAAGGAAAAGATGGGAAGGAGGCAGGAAGGATCGAGATGGACAGATGTAGTTTTTTTGCGCAGATAAATGACAACTTGTGATGCGTTCAAGGAAGATTGTTATATAGAAAACGAGAATAGGTTAAGTACTTTAAAGGCTCTCCAAATTTTTGTATTATTCAAGTATTACCGTAAAGCACAGAGAGAGAGAGAGAGAGAGAGAGAGAGAGAGAGAGAGAGAGAGAGAGAGAGAGAGAGAGAGAGAGTAATAAAACACCACAAATCCTAATAAATCCGATAAGGAAGATGCACTACAACAATTCGTCGCATTAGAAGTGGAACGCGACACGACATGGAAACAAATGACTGACGATGACGTGAGAGTGATTGATTGGCTGAGCGGGCAACCTCCCCCACCAAGCAGCCAATAATAATCACTGCATTACCCTGACGCATCACCTTCCCTCAGCGGCCTTTCCTTGCCTATCACATAACTTGTTCGCTTCCCTCTGCCTCTCTTGACTTCCCCTCAGCCACCCCTCGTCTCCCACGCTCCTGCCCTCATTCTCTTCTTCTTCCCCTCCACGCGTGCATTTCTCTGCTTCCTTCATAACTTATCCAAGGCTGCCTGTTTCCCCAAGACCCTAATATTCTTCCTCTCTCTTTCTATCTCTCTCTTGTCAGGTCATCTTACACTCCCGTCTTCACTAGTGTTCTTCATCATCTTATTAACCTCTTATTCCTCCTTAACCTTCTCCTCCTCCTCCTCTTCCTCCTCTTCCTCCTCCTCCTATTCCTACTGCATGAAAACCGCTTATAATGTTTCTCTCCCTCCATCTCCTTTTCTTCATATAATATTCTATAACAAACTCTCGCTATTCTTGTTTATTTATTTTCTCTTCTTCCTCCTTTTCCTCCTCTTCTTCCTACTTCGCATTAGCCTCGAACGCCTTCACCTAATCTAGTGTTCATCTCTGTGTTGTTGTCGTTAGTCATGTTCAGTTGCAAGGGAATGTATGTGCCACTGTGGTTGTGACTGAAGCAATGAACATGTCAGTGATAAGAGAGTCATTTTCAGCGCCACCTCCCCATCACTGTCTTCATCCTCCCCTTCAGTTATATACCCTCTTAATACCCTGCCCTTCACTTCCCTTCTCATCTCCGGCCCATCATTTCTACCTTAACATCTTCCCACCATTTTTTCTTAACCAATTTACAGTTTTCATTAATTTATTTTTTACGCTTCTTATAGATTATTTTGTTTTTATTTTTGTCATAGATAGATCAACATGGCCACCTTCAACTCTCCCTTCGTCTCTCTGTCTATCCTTGGTACACATGGCATCGCGGGAAGACCAGATAAGGCCATCATAACCCAGCCCTGTATGAATTATTTTGGGGGACGCCACAACTCTCATGAATGTTTTCGTATTCGAAGCGACACATTTCACAACGGCGCACAATTCACCTCGTTAGAAAATACTATGTGGAAGCCTCGCCTTTTCCTCCTCACATCTCTCTCTCTCTCTCTCTCTCTCTCTCTCTCTCTCTCTCTCTCTCTCTCTCTCTCTCTCTCTCGCTCTCTCTCTCTCTCTCTCTCTCTCTCTCTCTCTCTCTCTCTCTCTCTCTCTCTCTCTCTCTCTCTCTCTCTCTCTCTCTCTCTCTCTCTCTCTCTCTCTCTCTCTCTCTCACTTTGCGATTCTAAGTTCAGCATCAATTCTCGCCTTGAAGGGACGCGAAGCAGGTGTCGCCAAGTCTCGGAAGCAGAGGAAAAAGTCTTCGGTAAGAACCTGGAAGAAGCGCAAACTAACAAGAAAGGGAGAGGAAAAAGAGGTTTACAGCATAATTATCAAGTTTTAATCGACTTAGGGAGACAGTTGGTAAGTTGGGTGCAAGCTGCTTTCTCTGTCTCCTGTCTCTCTCTTTTTTTTTTTTCTCTCTCTCTTTATATATATATATATATATATATATATATATATATATATATATATATATATATATTTATCTTATCTGTTCCTTTGTCACATCCATGTTTGTTTTGTGTTCTTTTTTTTATCCTCTCGTTCCATGTTCTTTGCTTCTTTCATTTTTTTATCTTCGTCTTTATCTTTTTTTTTCTTCTTGTTCTATATTTTCTCCATTACATTCGTCATATATCTATCTCCATGTGTTTTTCCCTTTTATCTCCCCTGCATGTTGGTTTTACATTTCTTTGTTTAATTGTCTGTCTACTATGCCCTCCCACACTATCTCTCTCTCTCTCTCTCTCTCTCTCTCTCTCTCTCTCTCTCTCTCTCTCTCTCTCTCTCTCTCTCTCTCTCTCTCTCTCTCTCTCTCTCTCTCACATATTTTGTTATCTTTTTTCCGTCTTTTTATTTTCTTTCTGTGTCCACGCTTCCCCTTCATCTTTGTACTCTTTCTTGTTCCCTCTTCCCTTCCTCTTGCATCTCCTATTCCTTCTGTAACTCCTTTTATTGCCACCACTTTATGCACCTCTTCTATGCCCTTTTTTTTCCATTCTCCTGCTCTTTGTACCTCCTACTCTTTCTCTTCCTCTTATTATTCCTCTTCTTCCTCTTCCTCCTCTTCCTCCTCCTCCTCCTCCTCCTCCTCCTCCTCCTCCTCCTCCTCCTCCTCCTCCTCCTCCTCCTTCGCCTCCTTCTCCTCCTCCTCCGTCACCATCTTGTCCATTTTTCTGTCAGTTGCCTCACAAACTTTCTTATTCCCTAAACGCTTTCCTTTTTCTTATGTATTTCATATTTTTCTAACATCACTTTTTTTTCCCCTTCACCATTGTATATATAATCTGTTTCCTATCCTATGCTAACCTCTATAGATTTCCTCCTTTTCCTGTACATCCTGCCCCTCTTCCTCCTCCTGATTCTCTCCCACATTCCCCTCACATTCTATTCCTTCCTCATTCTTTTCTCCATAACCGTCCATCCCAGTCTACCAACATAGGGCTCTCATGCCCTCCCCTTATCTCCACCCCTTACCAGTACCAGACTCCCTCCCTCCACCCATCCTCCCCCTCCCACCCCCAACCAGTAGTTTCCTTCCTTCCTCTCCGTCAACTTTTCCTCCTCCACCTCTACCACCTCCCACCCCCACCCAAAGCTTAGTCCTGCTTCTCCCTCATCAGAATTGCATATTAGACAATCTCTGGAGGAACTGAAATAGTCTATGTGTGTGTGTGTGTGTGTGTGTGTGTGTGTGTGTGTGTGTGTGTGTGCGTGTGCGTGTGCGTGTGCGTGTGCAAGTTCCTGAATGCAGTAGTAGTCTTAAGAAAATTAATTAATAACTCATTTGTATTAGTTACCGGCAAAATTATCATTTGGAGCGGAAGAAGAAAAGTGTCGAAAAAGAAAGTGAATTAATATATTTCCCTCCTTTTTTTTTCTTTCTTCTTTTTATATATATAACTCTGAGTCGCGTTGATGTAGATTCTATTAAGTAAGTTAGTACGGCTCACCACCACCCCTCTCTCCCTTGTGTGTGTCCGTGTGTACCTGGGTGTATGTATGTGTGCGCGTGTGCGTGTGTGCGTGTGTGTGTGGGTGTGTGTGTCATTACCAAATTTTGCTTTTTTACAATATTCAGTCACGCTTGTTGTGTCTTGTTTTTACAAAATGTTTTATTATATTTATTTCTTCTTTTTTTTCCAAAGCTGTCAATGTTTACGGCTCCCATGACTTTGTTTGGTAATACATTCCACCGGTGTGTTGGTCTGTTGGGAAGGCTGAATTTAAACACATCTTTATCTAATACATCATAAAGTTTCACACACATACACACACACACACACACACACACACACACACACACACACACACACACACACACACACACACACACACACACATTAATACCTAATAGACAAGTGTAATAATGCATGCAATGAATTATAAATATCAAAAGAGGGAAAAGAAGGCAAAGGATTTATAAAGTAATGGAAACAAGTCTTTTTTTTCTTTCCCTGTCCCTCTTCCTCCTCTCCTTGCCCTCCCTTTCTTCCCCTTTTTCCATCTCTCATCACTCGATAGAAAAATAGGATGTAAGGAAATATATCTATACCGAATCCTGCAGAAGTAAACACAACATTCTGAGGAAAAAAAGTTAAATACATATATATTTTTTTGTGTGTGTGTGTGAAGCCAAGAGGAAAAAAATGATACTGCTCTTTTTTCATCGTTGCTTTGGGGGAAAATAATTGTTTTGTTTTTATTTAGTAGAAACAAATGAGGGTCGTGTGCGGTTATAATGTGTTTGTGCAGTGTAGTAAAAGGTGCTTATTAATGTGAGAGAGATGATGATGATGATGATGATGATGATGATGATGATGATGATGATATAACTTTTTTAAACCGATGCTAGAAACGGAATAACTAGTACAAGGAAATGTTGGTATATATCGTAAAAAAGCATAATACTACATAATAATAATAATAATGATAATAATAATAGTAATAATAATAATGTCTTCACAGAAAAAATTGATATATATAAATAAAACACCGAAAAAATAAAAAATAAATAAAAATTCATGATAATATCCCTCTCTCTCTCCCGTGTTGTTGCGTGTGAATGTAAAAGTTCCCTGAGAATAGCTTCCTTGCCCTCTGTCCTTGTCTCTCTTATATGTTATGTATTACGACATGAGAGGAACACGAAGAGGTATTTGTTATATTAATACTTCAGGGATAAGAAATAATAATAATAATGAGAAAAACTACAATAATAATAATAATAATAATAATAATAATAATAGAAGATGAAAATAGTAATAAAAAGAGGAAAAAAATAGATCCACATCGGCATATGACAAGAAATAATGTTGTTGTTTTTCGAAATCGTCATTGGTTCAAATCGTGAAGGTTAGTTTTTGTTACCTTGACGAACAAACAAAATGAAGAAGAGAGGAATTAGTTTATAACATGCAGTTCATTTTTTTTATCGTCCCACTACACATTTTTTTTTATTCAAATATTTTTCACCGCTAACTTTTCTTTTTTTTCCCGAAACTCAGAATAGGACGATTTTTGTCATATCACGCCTTCAACTTTTTTTCTCTCTCTCTCTCTCTCTCTCTCTCTCTCTCTCTCTCTCTCTCTCTCTCTCTCTCTCTCTCTCTCTCTCTCTCTCTCTCTCTCTCTCTCTCTCTCTCCCTCTCTCCCTCTCTCTCTCTCTCTCTCGGTCCTTGACACTCTCCAAGCACACACTAACGTAGGACCCCCGTCACAGAATCCTTCATCCTGTCCTTAAAAATTCCGTCTCCGTGCTGGCTCTCTGTCTGAGCAAACTCTTCCTTTCATCCGCCGCCTCGCCGTGCCGGGGAAAAGAAAGGTGACCGTCATCCTTCATAATTACACTCATATCTTTCAACAGCTTTCAAATTTATCGCGAACAGAAGGATTTTAAAGCACCCAAGACATTACCGGAAATTTATACGAGGACGAACGCTTGTGTGTGAATGTTCAGCTTTGTGGTTCGTCCTCTTTTTTACTTTTTTTTTACTTGCATTTACGTCACTGGTAATCTTGTTCTTGTGTGGGTTAGATATCTTTCATTAAGCTATCTTCCCCCTCCTAGATCCTGCCTGGCTTCTTTAAATCATATAGAATTTCTTGAGTTTATTGATCGCTTGTTTGGGTTCAGCTAAGGTCCTCCTGCTGCTGTCTTCTTTACCACCCTTAACATCCTTTCGTATGAGTTTATGGGTGACGTTTATCTTAAGAGAGTCGAGGGTCTGTTCCCATCTTGTGTTTTCATTTCGTTCTCCATATTGTTGTTTTCCTCCTCTTCCTCCAGCTCCTCCTCTTATATTTTTCACATTCCGTTATCGTTAACCTTCTTCTTCGTCATTGTCGTATACTTCCTCTGCCTCTTCCTCTTCCTTTTCCTCTTCCTCTTCCTTTTCCCTTTCCTTTTCCTCTTCCTCTTCCTTCTCCTCTTCCTACTCCTTAAATATCTCTAGCCGCCCCACGCACACAATTTGCCGCCTCATTCTAAGTCAGTAAATCAAGAGTCGGGAAGCATCAGTTCAAGGTTTTATCCTGGACCGGCTTGGCAGCGGCGGACGGCGACTCCCAAGAACAATATCCTTCATCGTATGTAGGAATCAAGCCCCAGTTTTTACATGTATCATTTTATATTTTGATTTTATGTCACTCTTTCCCTCCTCTTCCTTCTCCTTTTCCTCTTTCTCTTCTTCCTCGTCCTCCTTTCACCACACGTTGATTTCGACGCCGCAGTAACATTGAGTGTGAAGCAGTTGGATTAATGATGAATTCTCCTGACTTGTCGGCGGGAGAACATGACAGTAGCGAGCGGAGAGGACAATTTCCAGGGTGTACTAACTCTTTGGCAAAACTCCAGCATGTTCTCCCGCCTCCCACCTCCCGCCTCCTTCCTTCCTCGCTACGCTTCTGGTGCTCTGGAAAAATAATCTTGAAGGTTCGTATTTTGCCTCCACGACGGTGTAAAGAGTCTCGAGATTCTGAAATTACAGGAATATTGCTAGTACCCTGAAGGTTAAAGACGCGTTGAAGTATATAACTCGCTGGACCTCTTCAAGAACTCAAAAACAGCCGCGTCTCAGCTAGGAATGTCATAAGGTCGATGCGTGCTTATCACTTGAATGCATTTTTGAGCCGTGGGAGGCGGGTAGCGATGGGGCTAGACCAGTCGTCTCCTCTGAAGCTAATTAATCCTTTACATTAATTAAGCAAACATTGCGGTCCTGCCTACAGATGCTTGGAATTTGTAAACAGTGAAGCCACAAAGCTGCCTCGGCTCATTTATTTATATCGTTGGTTTTTTTTTAACCTTCTTCGTCCTCGCACATCCGTTGGCTCAGCGAATCAAGTGGAAAGAGTTTGGATTCAGTGAGAGGATACATTTTTTTTTTTCTCTCTCTCGTCCTCCGTGTTTTAAATAAATGATATACGCTCATGCATATTCCACAAACATTAGATGAATTATTGTATTCCTATTTTTTTTATTATTATTTTCTAACTTGAATTATGCGTTTTTAAATATATATGTATGTGTGTATGTATATAAAAACATTTGCAATGAATCTCTGCTCATTATATCTTTTCATTTTATTCCTTAGGTTTCATAATGCAGTTCTTGACAAAACACACACACACACACACACACACACACACACACACACACACACACACACACACACACACACACACACACGCGCGCACACACACACACACACACACACACACACACACACACACACACACACACACACACACACACACACACACACACACACACACACACACACGCACACACACACACACACACACACACACACACACACACACACACACACACACACACACACACACACACACACACACACACATTTTTTTTTCCAACTATTTACATATATACATTTTCCAGCGTTATCAGCCTTGCTCTTTTTTAGGTCACTGTGCATAGACTTAGCCTGGCGTGTGTGTGACTGACGTGGGTGGGAACATATCAAGACACTTACTTGAATATTTTTAAAAGACAAGCATTTAGTCTGTCTCATTTTTTTCAACGCCAATTCATAATCAAAATATAATTAGTCGCATTAGTTTTGGAATTATGTAATCAAAACAGGTGGTGGTGGGGCTTTATTATTTTCACTTTTATTTATATCCAACGTGAATTTTGTTTGTTTTCCTTTTATGTGGTGACTGTTTCCGGTGCGTATGGGAGGGAGGGAGTGAGGTGTTGGGAGTAAAAGTTATGCTCAGTTTTAACATTTACGCTGCTGCCTCTACTACGTCCGTCCATTCGCAGCAGTGACGCTAGAGGGAGGCCCAGTAGTAGGAAATGACCACGCATTCTTTTTGTCTCTCTTTTTATTCAGCACACTTACATTCACAGTACTATTGCCGCCGCTGCAGCTCTTCGCTATAGAGTGTGCACGGGCTTGGGTAGAGGTGGCAGGGAGGGGTGAGGGTCGTGGATGGGTGGATGGGCGGGTGGGTGGGTGGGTAGGGCCTTCATAATCTGCAAACACGAGCATGCACTCTTTTCCCAGGGCGATGCACCTCATATTATCAACATGGAATGGAAAACTGCACGGCCAGGGACAATTTTTTTTCCCCCCCAACGCACTCTATATATAAAGCTCACTACATTTTATTATGAAATGTGAATTTTACGAGCTGCTTCAAAGTGATTGGTGCCCTGCCGGACCGCGCGTGAAAAGTTGATGCCCTTGCCTTAGGTGGCGGGCGTTAATCCGAATTTCATGGATAACACATTGGTCCTCTCTCTCTTTTTTCATCTCTCTTCCTCCCTTCACTTCCTCCCCTTCCGTAGTGGTAAAAGAAAAGGAGAAGTAGAATGAAGAAAAGGACACAGAAGACACTTTTCTGTCCTTTTCTTTGGTATTTTATGGGGGGTGCGGGGTGTGTGTGTGTGTGTGTGTGTGTGTGTGTGTGTGTGTGTGTGTGTGTGTGTGTGTGTGTGTGTGTGTGTGTGCCTGCTTCAGTAAGTTTTTCTGTTTGTCCAATCTCTCTCTCTCTCTCTCTCTCTCTCTCTCTCTCTCTCTCTCTCTCTCTCTCTCTCTCTCTCTCTCTCTCTCTCTCTCTCTCTCATTATCAACCATGCAGGTTTTAATAACGGCTACGACACTTAAAATCCTGTTTACCTTATTATTTGTCAATCATATACTTTTTTCCCCGCTGTTCACGATACACATTTCGTGGTGAGCACCAAAGTGAGTAAATGTGTCGAGAAAAAAATGGTCTCCACAAATCCATCTCTATTATATCTATTTATTTTTACCATATACATATTGTTTCTGTATATCTTTTGAAGAAGTTGTATAATTCACGTGTATTTCCAGGTGGCCTATCAAACAAGCTGATTGTCTTTTTTAAACTCTATTTCCCAGAGTTTACCCCATCTGTATTATTTAGTCTGTTGCAACTCCTTTTCATCTAACATCCAGGTGGTATTACACTCATTCTCTAACCCATTGACTACCATTATCTTACTCTTCTCACTACTGAAGCTCACTCCAAAGTCTCTTCCATACCCTCCTATCACATCTAAAACACTTTGTAGTTCTTCTGCCGACTCACTCATAACAACCACATCATCCGCATATAGTAACATGCATATCTTGTCCTCTCCACCCAGTCTGTCTCAAGGTTACCTAATCTATACTTAGCTCTCGTACCAACATACATACTTCTAACTATGTTTACTATCTTCTCACTTAACCCAATCTTCTCTAAAACATTCCATAACCTACTTCTGTTGACTCTATCATATGCTTTCTCTATATCTAGGAAGCACACATACAGTTTTCTACCCTCTTTCTTTTTCCTTTCAATCAGTTCGTTCACAACAAACATATTATCTTCCGCTCTTCTGTCTACACGGAACCCATTTTGTTCTTCACCTAACACCCTAACTCTCTCAACCCACTTACACAACCTTGCATTCAGCACAGCACTAAACACTTTCCCTACTGTATTCCCTAGGGATATTGGCCTATAGTTCTTAATCTCACTCTTACTTTTATGACCTCCTTTATGAATAAGTGTCACACTGCATTCATTCCAGTCACTCGGCACTCGCTCCTCTTCCCACACTCTGCTAAACAAGTCAGTCATCCAGTCAATCACCACTTCCCCTCCATTTTTATACAGTTCATAAGGGATATCATCTAATCCTGCAGCCTTTCCATTCTTCTGCTTCTTTATACACCTCTCAACTTCTTCCCTACTAATCCTTTCATTCAGCTCATTCGCATCTTTCCTTTCCAGAGACACACACCCTTCTCTCACATCAAGGGCTTCTCCTACCCCTCCTATTTCTTCCCAAAACCTTTTAACTGCCTCCTTCATTTTTTCTTTTTCTGTGATAACTTCACCATTCACTTTCAGACTTTCCACATTCTCACTTTCAGACATTTTCTCACCTCTCAGAAATCTATACCATTCACGTCCACCCTCCAGTCCTTTCTCTCTCAGAGTCTGGATCACACTCCTTTCACTCATACCTTTGGCACTCATTATCTTTTTCTTTGTCAGTCGCTGTTGATTCACATATGCTTCCCATGCATTCTGATACTCATTTTCAGCTTCATCACATTCACGCCTCTTTTTTCTCAACCGCCTACAGTGTTTATTCAGTCTCTTTCGTTCCCTTCTAGCATTGCTAATATCTTCATTCCACCATGACTTACTCGTTCTCCTTCTACCACTGATTCTCACAGTCCCTATTTGTCTCTCGGCAGCACCTCTTACATTCTCTAACAGCTTTTTATTCATATCATCCACATCATGCATACTCTCAATCTCCCAGTCTCTTTCACTTAGATCCACCTGGAAGTTCTCCCATCCCACATCTCTCAGTCTCCACTTTTTCTTAGTGTTCTTTCTTTCTTTCTTATTCCTTCCACTCAGCATACATTCCACTACAAGCATATTGTGGTCTGACACGATATCAATCATACCGTCTTCATCTATCCACATACGTGACACATTCTCTCGCATTTTTCCATTCACCAACATGTAGTCAATTGCAGACTCCTGGTTCCTTGCATTCCATGTCACACGCCCCTCTGCTAGGGTCTCATTCAGGTTTTCCAGGTTCATCTCACTCACAAACTCTACCATCATCTCACCATTCCCATTAACCCGTTCACCTAGCATACCTGTGTGGCCATTCATGTCTCCCATAATAAGCTCCCATAAAATCACCTGTGACATCAAGATCAAAATCAAGACCAAGGATGTAAATAGTAAATAGTTACTCATCTGCAACCTGCACTTTAGGGCACTAGAGCCTTGTGGCACCCGTACCACAGCCTGCACATCCCCATCAAATTCCCAAGAAGAAGAAGAAATATTAAATACAGAAGGGTGAGAAGGCAGAAGACAACTGTGGGCTGGAACTATCCATGTGCCCGTCACAGCCCTAAAACACCACCAACACTATCCATGTGATATCTGTCTCGTCAAATTAAAAAGGTATGCTAAGACACCAGGCTGACATTTAGTTCATGTTTAAATTAATAAAGGAAATAAGAATTGGGTAAAGATTCGTAAGACGACCCATTCGATATCTCATCTTTATAATGCACTAGATTTATCCTCAGAAACTTATTCAGATCACCTTAAATAGTTATGTCGCTGAATTACAGAAAAGAATATGATTTTTTTTTTTTTAGGTTACGTTAGGTTTATAGTTAGGTTTAGTTAGGTTTGGGTGGGTTAGTTTTGGTTAGGCTTATTCAACTGCAGCTATGGGAAGGTTATGCTAACAAAGCAATTTTTATTTGATAAATTTTTACATCTTCACCAGAATCGAGTGGTTAAGGAAACGAATATTTACCCAAATTTGTTTTAATTAGGTTACGGTAGGTTGGTTAGGTTTCGTTATGTTTAGTTAGGTTGCTATGTGATGTTATGTTAATTTAAAAGCTATCAAATGTTTTCTATAACCAAAAGTATTGTGTTGTGCGAGGTGCAGATGCCATTTTCTTTCGTAGCCACACGCCATTCTTGTGAATAAGTATAAATTTACCGAAAAAAAGCTTTGTTAGCATAGCCTTCCCAGAGCTGCAGTTAAGTAAGCCTAACCAAAACTAACCCAACCAAACCTAACTAAACCTAACTAAACGTAACAAAACCTAAAAAAAAATTTATCTTTAAGCTCTTGGTCATATTTACGCTTACCACCCGACAGCAAAGCCTGTTCTGGTAAAGATTCGTTTTCTTAACCATTCGATATCTCTTTGCCGCTATAATGCACTGCAAATTCAACCTCAGAAACGTACATTACTTTTAATTCATCAGTCCTTTTTGTTACTGTTATTTGCTTCTCTTGCTTTTCTTTTTAACATCTATTTTTTATGTACCATTGTCTTTCACTCTCCAAAAAAAAAAATAATTTTTCCTCTCATTCTTATATAATTTTTCTGCTCAGGCTATTAATCTTATACACTGTGATCAAAGGGGATCATAAAACAGATTGATTGTAGACACAAAAAATATCATAAACCGTTACATCAATTAAGCAAGGAGTAGTACTGGCTGCTGGGACTGGTGTGCAAGGTGCCTCAGTCATACCATACACCATTCCCATTCGTGTTTGGCAAACTAAAGAAAAAATAACAATAGTAATAATAGAAATATGTATGTATCTCTTCACTATCATCTTATATCATTCTGCTGCCTATTATTGTCATTGCCTCCTGGCTAGTACAGTGGTAGCGAGCTGGCCTTGCATTCCCTTGGTCGGCAGATCGGGTCCCCGCCCGGGCCTATGATGCTTAAGCTGTTTACTGGGGAGGAACTGCTGTGGTCGGGCACCACAGTGGTGCAGCGGTGGTCCACCATGGTTGTGAGGCATAGACCTCTAAACAAAACCTAGTAGTAATACTAGTAGTAAAACAATAAAACAGGCAAAATGATTTACAGGAAAATTTTGCCAAATATTGTTTATGAAGTCCATTGTACTAATAGAGTAAGAATTGATTACATTGATAAACTAGTGAAATTGTGTACAGTACAAGCTTGATTTAACAGATTAATTCAGCCAAGCAAAGTTCTATTATATTAAGATTTCTGTTAAATCAGGTAATTGTTAGTTCCACACTAATATCTACACATTTTTCTTTACAAGCCTTCATAGGATACCTTTATTTATATTGTTAAGAGGTATTACGAAGACAGAAACCGCTTCCCTGTGAGACGTTTAAACACCTGTTCCATTAGTCTAACCTGATCATAACCTTACTGGGTTGTTGGGCACCTGCACTCCATCCTCAGTTGTCATTATCCTACTGGAGATCAAGTGACTACAAAAAATGTTGTTGTTGTTTGTTGTTTAAAGTTTATTGATACCAGAAACATAACATATACAAGAAAAATAAACATGAAAATTTACAATAATAATAACAATACATAAATACAATAATAAATATTGGTATACAAAGCGGCTTATGGTGAGCCACCCGTGGCTGGTTTTGTTCTCTTAAACGGTTGGAGGGCTGTTGTCCACCTAGCTGTCGTCATCCTCCATGTCGTTGTAGCTGATCCACGCGAGTTCATTGTAGCCAGGGAATCGAGGCATGCATTTCAGTGGCCTGTCGACAGGGAGGAGCCCAGGAAGGCGCATGTCGGCTCTAATCACACGCTGCGCTACAGACAGCACAGGCTCGTGTGAGCTCCGCTCCTCCTTGGCCCACTGCTCCTGCTCGTACAGGTAGGCGTAGTTGGTCAGGAAGCGGACCAAGTCCGCCTCACTGAAGGTGAAAGTGTTCTTTACGACGTCCGTACTGGTGGTAGCCACCTGGGAAGGCGGCACACCAGCAGTAGACGTCTTCTTCACGGGGGGTCGGCTGGACTCCTCCCCCTCCTGGGGGAGTGGTGGATCCTGCCGGGCTGTCTTCCTCCTCATCCTTCTTTTGCGTCGCCTACTTCTCCCTGGCGTCGGCTGACCCCTGGGAGTGGGAGGCGGTGCAGGCTGCGGTGGTAGTGGTATGCGAGGCTTCGCCTCGTGTTGCCGTGGTGGGTTCCTGGCGACCTGTTGAAGCCGTGATGGTTCGCCAGTGATCCTCTGGAGTCATACAGGGCAGCGGCGGTTCCAGGCGTGGTGCCTGTCACCACAGTTGGGACAGCACGGGGAGGGCCTTTCACCGTCACCGCGAAGGCGCCGGATGCAGTCCCTCGAAGCGTGGTCCCCACTGCAGACTCCACATAGGTCCTTCTCCCGGCTGCACTGGCATTGATAATGACCAAACGCCTGGCACCGGAAGCAGCGGACGGGCTCAGGAATGAACTTCCTGCAGTCGAACCTCCCGAAGCAGCCAAGGTCGAGCGAGGCGGGAACAGGTCCCCGCAGCGTCAGCAGAACTTGGCGGGTGGGGAGGCGACGTCCATGTCCGGCGTTGTGGGTGCACCGCTCAGCTGTTAAAACAGCAGGGTGCTCCTTCACCGGGTCCAAGGGCAGGGCGGTGGGGTAACCCTGAAGGACACACTTACACGTGACCTCCTTCGGCAGCAGGATGATGCCTCGCGGCTGTCCGGCTGCTACCTCCTGCAGTGTGGTGGCGTGGCTCCAGTCCGCTCCTCTGATGAAAAAGTCTCCTGTGCGGGAGACTTCCACCTTGAGAAGGATCTTGAGCTCATCCTCCAGCCACCTGATGACCGAGTATGGGTTGTCGTGGTTCTTGTGCTCAGCGATCCTCCAAAAAGATGGAGTGCCCTGAGCAGCAGGGGGTTCAGGGGCATCCCTCCGCCTTTGACGCTTCCTCCGCACAGGGATGAAGCCGTCGTCATCGGCGGGGTACTCAGGGGGCCTCTTGGGAGTGGCCATGGCGGGAGAGAACTCGACCGCAAGTGGACCAGCGAGAGAGCTGGGAGGAGGTGCTCTCTCTGGGGTGGCTGGGTGAGCTGTACAAAAAATGAATAGCACCTCATTATATTTAGTCAGTTTTGAGAGTTATATTTTGGCTAGCAGAGTACCCAGTGTTGCCCGGAAAGACACAAAGCGGGTCCCACTGAGTACCCACTCCAAGTTTCAGCTCAATTCGACCACATTTAGATAGGTTTTACTGCTAACATACATACATACAGACAGACAGACAGACAGACACACACACAGAATTTGACAATTATATATTAGATTAGCCCTGCAGGTATAGGTTTGGTTAAGTTAGCTAGGAAGGGTTAGAGTTAGGTTACATTAGCCCTGCAGGGATAGGTTTGGTTAGGTTAGAGTTAGCAGAGTACCCTGCGTTGCCCAGGAAGACACAAAGGGGGCCCACTGAGTACCCCTTCCAAGTTTCAGCTCGATCCGACCACATTTAGATAGGTTTTACTGCTAACAGACAGACAGACAGACAGTCAGACACACACACACACACACACACACACACACACACACACACACACACACACACACACACACACACACACACACACACACACACACACACACGGTCCGCTAGCGTAGTGGTTAGCGCACTCGGCTCACAACCGAAGGGGCCAGGGTTCGAATCCCTGGGCAGACGGAGATTATTTGGGCGTCTCCTTTCATGTGTAGCCCCTGTTCACCTAGCAGTGAGTAGGTACGGGATGTAAATCGAGGAGTTGTGACCTTGTTGTCCCGGTGTGTTGTGTGTGAGTGGTCTCGGTCCAACCCAAAAATTGGTCAGTATGAGCTCTGAGCTCTTTCCCTAGGGGGACGGCTGGCTGTTTCGAGAGAGACCAGCAGCAGACTGTACAGTGAAACACAGAATTTCACAACTATATATTTTGATGGATGTGTAATAAGAAGTAGTACAGGTATTCATGCAGTGTGTAGTCTTTCACAAGAGCTTACACTCTACACATAACAGTAGATCACTTATAATATGTCTTGTATGCTTACACATTATGAAATTGTTTTTAAAAGTACTAAGTGAAGTATAGTAAATTGATAATTGTTTCCTTGTAAATTAGGTTTTAATTTTTGTTCTCTCCTCCACTTGAAAATTTGTTTCTTCATATGCATTATGGAAAACTGGAGATGTGTGAAAATAATAGTGTTTCCATATCATTACTAATAGCAACTTGTTTCATTACAGAAAGACTCATGGGTGACTGTTGGTGGGTATCACATATATCCACACATGCAAGAGGAAACCGAATTGTGTAAGATATAAAGAAAAAAAGAAGCTTAACTAGAGAAGGGCAAGGAATCATGGATCAGGAGAGAAAGACTCGAGCACTGAGGAAGCAAAAAGTTATTACCATACCTGAAGAAAGTTGTGACTCTGATTCATCAGATTACTACGAGCCTACTAAGGAAATTGAAAGTGACACCTCAGATGACTCTGATATAGTGACCAAGAAAAAAAATCAAAAGAAAAGAAAAGCTCATAATGGCAATAAGTTAGGGGCTAAAAGAAAAAAATCCTGCAAGCCTCCTGAAAGTTTGGAGGATGACATCTCAAGTGATATTATTGCTGAGGTTAAGAAAGAAGATCAAAATATTGAAACAAACCACAATGATACCAAACAAGAGGCTACAGGAAAGAAATCAAAAGGCAAAGGAAAGCTACCTTTGGAGAAGTCAACAAATCAAAAAAGAAAAAAGAAGAAAGGATCGATTAAGAAAAGAAAGGGAAAGAGACGTAGATTTCTGCGAAAACCGATAATAGATCCAGACAAACCTCCTAAGCCACCAAGAACTTCTGTCACTAGTAAGTTTGAACAAAGTAATCCCATTAGTATTTTTTGTTTAAATGTTTGTTTTTTTCATGTGAAATTTGCTGAATTTTTTCATGTTAAGATAAGTCTTCTTGCCTGCAGGTATTGTAACTTTCAAGCTATTTGTACATTCCTGTATCTACTTTTGGTTGTGCTCTTTCATATTGATAGATTGTTTACAGACGTGGTGTTGCAGCCATGTCTATAAGGTTATATTTGAATTGTGTTTGTTCCACCATAAGGGTATTGTGTGAAGGAACTCCTAGTGTAGTTAGACTATGTACTTGTAACGTAGGGTAGTCGGCTACATAAGGATTGGAACAACACCCAGGCTTGTTTTTGGTAGTTTATTGCTGCACGAGTTGGTAGACACACAAGTAGCTTGTACAGTGGACAGAGAGCCTGGAGATGGTGAGTGATGTGTGAGGGGAGCCCCGAGGCTTGACTCCCCGAGGTGAGCTGTGGTGTAAGCTAGTGGTAGACTGACGGTTGACTGACCTAGCGATGTGTGTGTTGGTGGCTTATATTGAGCGTCGCGAACCTGGTGGTCACATGAGGTGAAGTGACAGGTGAGGTGAAGTGAGGTCAGGTTAATCTCAACCTCAGCCGCGATCTCGAGGGAAGTAATTATAGGCTCAGCCTCTGGGTGTGTGTGTGTGTGTGTGTGTGTGTGTGTGTGTGTGTGTGTGTGTGTGTGTGTGTGTGTGTGTGTGTGTGTGTGTGTGTGTCAGCGCGCATTCTCAAGAGGACAATGCTACATCACTCCCCCCCTAGTGACGAGGAAGGAGGAACATAAAAGAATATACATAATACAACAACATAGAGACAAACATATGCCGTAAATAGTCTTGATGAGGTGGAGAGGCGTGATGATGAGAGGCACTGCCGGAGTGACTGCAGGTTGCTGTAGAAGTCACCTGGGCTACTGAGATGCGAGGCTCTGAGGAGCAGCGACGACGCAGGTGCAGCTACATACCATGTACGAGGGTTGGAGGACGGCTCTGTGCTGGCAGCAAGGGCGTGTGTGTTGACGTCGGGCGGCGGCTGCAGGGCTGTGGTCGTGGCAGGGCTCCGGGCGGGCCGCGTGGGTGAGGGGCAGCGGGCGGAGCAGAGTGAAGGCGGTGAAGACTAGCTGTGGCGGCACGTTGAGGAGCATGGGAGAGTGCCTCGTAGCTGCGGTGCTAAAGGGCTACTGGGCTGCAGGGGGCCGCGGTGCAGGGCTGCAGGAGGCCGCGGTGCAGGGCTGCAGGGTAGGCGTGAGGGTTGGTGACTCGTAGCAGCAGTAGGGCTGCAGGAGGCAGGGCTCCGGGCGGACAGCGTGGGCGAGGACAAACTGTGGCGTGGGGCTGCATGGCTGCGGCAGCGATCTTGTAGTGAGGCGTGAGGGCTGCAGGAGAGGTGTGGAGGTTGTCGACGCATAGCAGCGATAGTGCTGCAGGAGGCAGCAGCAGTGTTGTTCCATTGTTCAGTTTTGTCACTCCGGGGTCACCAATTGTAGGGGAGGGTTGTTTACGCGTATTCTTAAGGGGACACTGCTACATACTCACCATGTTGGAAGCTCCAGTACTCATGTCTCAACACTTATGTATCTTTCAGGTGGTTGGTATATTGCATCTGGTTTCATGAAGGACCTGACTGCTCTGTTTGAACTCTTTGATAAGCAGAACAGTTGGAGGTATACTGCTTTTGCAACGTGTTGGCAAAAATTGAAATTTTCCCTCGTATACAGGTAAGATAGTTTGGCAATGGTCATTAGAGACTATTTTTGATCATCATCATAATGTTATTTGTTTCTTTTTATCTTGCCATTTTTTTGAGTCCCAATTTTTTTTTCTGTCATATCACCTCACTTATGTATGAAACTTAAAGAGAAACTTAAACTTGTGCAAAAAAAAAAAAGTTTAATGCAAATTTAGTTAAATTTTTCCCTTTCATTCAGAGGTCGGTTCAACTACAAAGAACTGATGGAGTTCACTGAAGAAATCTTATTCTGGACCAAGAAGTTTTCATCTCCTCTTCATTCTATGAAGTGGAGAGTGGGAGCATTATATGTACTCTATGGACTGTACCACAAACATCCCTTCAAGTAATGTTGTTCTTGTAGTTTAAGCAGAATGATATAACATTAAGAAAAGCAACGAGATGTGTCGGTGTGACTAAAAGAGGAATATCTAACATATATTGTTAATTTTTCATGGGTTTTTTCCGGGTTTGAAGTCTGATACCTGGAGATCCTTAATAATCATACTTTTTTTTGGGGGGAAGGCAAGCAACACCATCTGTGCACCTTGCCCTGTTGGTATCAGGTAACTGAAAAATTAATACATTTGGGTATTTGTCTGCAACATTTTCACACCCAATTTTCCTGTTGCAGAAATTATTTATCATTTTCGAAGATAACTTTTCATGTTAAAGAGGTTAGAAATGTATTATAGGGATGCATCTTATATTGCAGGAACGTTTACAAAATCAAAGTGGATATTGAGGAGTATAAAAATCTGCTCAGTTTGGCTGGAAGTTTTCAGTCAAGTGCAGAAAACCCAGATCCAGCTTATATCTTCTACAAGCTGCATACAAATGGTGTATTCTACCACGTAGCAACATCAGATGAAGTATGTGAATGATACCTTTTTGCAGCACATTATCAATTTTGTGACAAATAATAAGAAGATTGGAGTAGCATCGATGGTTGTTTCTGGAAGGAGCTTTGGAAATATGGTTAAAACTAGCATGTAACAATATCTTTATGGAAGATGTGAACTCTGGCCGAGGCATTGCATCTTACAGGAATGGGAAATTTGGATAGTTATGTAACTTATGCCATTAACAGTTGCATAGTTCTAAGGGTGAAATACTGGCATTGAATTACTCAATCAGGCTGAGTAGACAATAATGAACAAGAGGAGAGTAAGATTACATTTTGCTAGTATTTAATTTATTCTTAAAATGATCGCCGTGCTTTTAGTTCTGGGGCTGAGGGAGGGGGTGCAGAAGCGGCGCCTGCCCGTCCAAACAGCCCTGGGGTGAAACTCCAGCAGGTTCTGCGTGTGCGCTCCTAGAACATACTAAGCCTCTCCGAGGACCACCGACTGCCTCATCTATCGGATGAGCTCAGTAGGCTGAGGATGGATATTGTGGGACTCTGAGACAAGGAGGCCTGGCAGTGGCGAGATCAGTAGCAGAGGTTTTACCTACTACTGGTTCAGCATTAGCAATGGTGTCCGTCTCAAGGGAGTAGCTATAGGCCTCTCCAGCAGACTGCAGCCATCCGTTGTTGAGGTTATTCTGGTTGATGAGCGTATAATACGATGGAGGCTGAGAACACCTTGGGCTTCATGTCTTCAGAAGGTGATCCTGCTTGTCAGGTTGTTTCTGAAAAGGATAACCTGGGTTGGAGGAGGCCAAGAAGGCACCCACAAAGTTTGTGGCTGGAGCAAGTCGATGCTTCCTGTAGATAACTTCTTGGTGTGAGAAGGAGATCTGCATGGAGACTCACACAGGGTGATCGCTTGGATTGGCATCCAAGGGTGGGCGAGGCAACGTGTCCCTCGACGTATGAACCCAATGATTGTTTGATTGATTGGTTAAAATGATTACCACAAAATTTGTGCTGAGCATTGAAGATTAGTGTGGAGCCAAAGCCTGATTTTATAAACTACAGCCATCTGAGTCAACCAAAAAGGGCTTCATTACATAAACTATGACCATTGTTTAAGGGTTAAGATGACAGTAAAAGAAATTAAGGATAGATGGGTATGTGGTTATAAAATGCCAGGCAGATATGTGTTCATGTGGTGATTGACCTTGGAGCAAAAAAGTAGGATATATACAATAGGTTTTTTCTAGTTATATTAAAAAAAAAGTGAATGTCAGATAGTGTATTGTATTACAGCCACACACATTCTAGTTGCACTTCACTGTAATCACATGGCCTCCTGGCTAGTACAGTGGTAGAGCGCTGGCCTTGCATTCCCTTGGTCGGCAGATTGAGTCCCCGCCCGGGCCCGTGATGCTTAAGCTGTTTACTGAGGAGGAACTGCTGTGGTGGGGCACCACAGTGGTGCAGCGGTGGTCCACCATGGCTGTGAGGCATAGACCTCTAAACAAAACCTAGTAGTAATACTAGTAGTAAAACAAAACAAACATTTCACTTCCTTTGTTATTATTTTTTTGGTGCATTATCCATTTTAACAGTTAGCCGTTATTTATTAGTGAGGTAAGATGTTATTTATATATTCTTACTAACAAACCATTTTCTTGCAGATGGGTTTAGCCTTATATCCTACAAAACGGCAGCAGGATATTGTCAACTATGAAATGCAGTGGGTACTGCGAGATCACTCTGCCATTACTGTCCTTCCTGAACGGGAGCGTAATATTCAGAAGATCCTCTTGCAAGAGTATGAGAAGGTGAAGTCTCAAACATGGGGTAAGTTACTACACTTGACCTACAACCACACCCTTTTGTTAGTATTATATCATGTGAGATGATAATAGTTATTCTAAGCATATTCATTAATAAGTATACACATACAGTTGGCTCAAGATATATAGCAATTTATTGAGATTTTTACATTATGATTGTGACCGCATAATCACGGAGAAATTGATCGGCTGGAACGAAGCCTTAAGAACCAAATAAAGACTTTTAGTCAATGGCCAGGATTTGGGCCATGTCAGAGCAAGTGTTCAGTGATTATATATATATATATATATATATATATATATATATATATTATATATATATATATATATTATATATATATATATATATATATATATATATATATATATATATATATATATATATATATATATATATATTATATATATATATATATATATATATATATATATATATATATATATATGGCGGATTGAGCCACCACCTTGGTCTCGAATCGTCGTTTACCAGTCGTTGACTACAGTCTTGGTGCTCGCCAGACCAGGTCACCTTAGGTCACCTCCGGGTCAAATCACGTTTTTTTTGGACTTAAAATGCCTACATCGGCTACACAGTGACATTAAATTGAATATAAGCACCCCAGGATCGATTTGTGATTAGTGAAATAACTGTGGGTACTTCAAATACCGTGAAATAAGCAACTATATGCAAGTGACCAACAAGATGGCTGCCGGGGAGGATGTAAACAAAACAAACCACCCTCAATGCGGTATCTGCGCCGAGTGTACGGAAATGGAAGGATCTATGCAGTGTGATGAGTGCAAAAACTGGATTTATTACCTATGCACTGGGCTTCCACTGTACCTTCTGCTATGCCTGGCCTGCACCCATAGGAAATTCACCTGCGAAACTTGTAGTTTCAAAAAATATGCTGACCCAGAGTGGACAGCAAAGGCTAGTGACGCCATTGAGCTGCAGAAACAAATGGCATCACCCCCACCTACCACAGGGGAAGAGGACCTATCGATATTACTGACACCAGGTCAACCGCAACCGCAAGTAGAGGAGCAGCCAGAGCAGAGTCAGGCTGACTCTCTATCACTGACATTAACTCAACCAGACCTAGTGGAGGAGCAGCCAGCGGGGAGTCAGGCTGACTCCTCATGCATAACAAACACAAATACAGGTGTAAACGCACAAAATTCTGAACAGAATTCCACCCCTCCACCACCACAGCCACCAGCAACAGACAACACCCAAAGAGAAGTACCCATCTGTCTCTTCTATAGAAAAGGGTCTTGTAAGTATGGTCCTGCTGGTAGAGGTTGTAGGTTTAGGCACCCTAAAGTATGTAAAAAGCTGGCAAACCATGGGAATAGGGGGGAACTAGGGTGTAAACTGGGCAGGAAATGCACAATGTTTCACCCTATTGTGTGCAAGTACTCACAAAAAAGCCATGAGTGTTTGTCTGAATCCTGCAAGTACCTTCATGTACGAGGGACAAGGAGGACAGCAGAAGAGCCTAACACCAGCTCTCCCAGGCTGGGGACTGCACCACCGTCAGGATCCACACCCAACCTAGGATCCTATAACAATAATGAAAATTTTTTAGGGGCAGTGAACGGGATGAGGTAAGACATGACCAGCCTCCTCAAGACAATGGAGGCCCACACCATGCTACTGTCCAACCTCCTGAAGGGGAATCAGACCAGCCAGGCACAGCCAACCCCCCAGAACCAGATCCTTCCCTGGTTCAATGCAATAAACTCCCACTAGAAAAAATCATCATGGGCAATATTCAGGGCCTCTACCCAAAATGCAACCAAAACAAAGTACCCTTCCTAGCAGAGCTCGCAGCAGAAGAAGACCCAATGTTTATTGCCCTTACAGAAACCCACCTAAGTAGTGAGGTGAAAGATGCAGAGATACACATCAACAACTACACACAGTACAGAACAGATAGGGAAAGAAGAAGCCATGGAGGAGTTATAGAGTATATCAGAAATGACCTTTCCTTGGGAGCAAAAGAAACCCTATCCCTATCAAACGGCCAAGCAGAAATAGTAGCTGTCCACCTTACCGCAATAGACTTGCTTGTGATTAACTGTTACCGCCCACCACAATGCTCCTTACAAAATTTTAAAGAGGCTAGTGGATAGCATGGCAGAAGTAATAGAAGGCCTCCCGCAACCCATGCCAGACGTCATAATATGTGGTGACTTCAACTTACCAAGCATCAAGTGGCCGGAAGGTTCTATCTCTGGTGGTACTTTGGAGGATCAAGCACAGGCCAGAATTCTTCTTGAAGTCACAGGAAAGGCATTCCTCACACAACAGATGACGAGACCCACCCGGATCAATAACATCCTGGACCTCTTCTTCACAAATAACCAAGATTCAGTGAGTGATTACCGGGTGGAGAAAACAATTTTTTCTGACCACAACCTGATAACTATAAACACTGCGTACAGGAGGGATGGGGGAAGACGACCAAGAAACAACACACAAGGATCATCTCCCTTCACAAAATACAACCTCTTCAGTGATACCATCAAATGGGAGGAAGTGCAATGCAGTGCCAGCGAAGTCAACTGGGATCAGATGATGGAAGGAGATGACCCCAACACCATGTTGCAGGCCATGACCGCCAAGCTACTGGAGATATGCAACGAACACATCCCAGTGAAGAGGCAGCTGACAAAGAGACACTCTCACATACCTAGGGACAGGAAAACCCTCATGAGAAAGAGAGCCTCTCTCAATAAGCAACTGACAAAGGGTCACTCAGAACAAAAGAAAGGGCAAATCATGGAAAACATAAAGGATGTTGAAGAAAAACTCAAGCAATCTCACGCAAATCAAAGATTAAATGAAGAAGCCCGGGCCGTGAATAATATCAAACACAAGTTAAGTACTTTTTCAGTTACAGCAAAAAATTTTCCAAAATTAAATCACAGATTGGCCCATTGAAAAATGACGAGGGTAACATATCAATAGACCCCAAGATTACTTCCCAGCTACTACTTCAACACTACAGTAGAGTATTCAGTGACCCACAGCCCCATAGAATTATACACAACCCAGTAGAGTTCTTTGCTGAGGATACACACCAAGACAAGCTGGCAGACATTACCATCACAAAAAGAGAGATTGAAATGGCCATAAAAGAACTAAAAGCAAACTCAGCAGCTGGTCCAGACGGAGTACCAGCCATTCTACTGCTCAAGTGTAGCAAAGTGTTGGCACACCCACTATGCAGGCTGTGGCAATGCTCTCTGGACACAGGAGTGATCCCTCACATACTCAAGAGGGCCACTGTATGTCCAATATATAAGGGTGGGGACAGATGCCTCCCCCAAAACTACAGACCGGTAGCCCTCACTTCCCACCTTATTAAAATTTTCGAAAAGTGTGCCCGGAATAGAATAGTTCAACACATGGAGGACCACCACCTATTCAGTGACAAGCAGCACGGCTTCAGGAAAGGAAGGTCCTGCCTGTCAAAACTCCTGGCACACCACGACTGGGTCCTGCACAACCTGGCAGAGGGAAGGAATGTGGATGTCGTGTTCCTTGACTTTGCCAAGGCTTTTGACAAAGTGGACCACGGCATCCTCCTCCACAAAGCCAAGGCTCTCGGCATAACAGGAAAGCTGGGAGTGTGGATCCATGCCTTCCTCACAGGACGCCTCCAAGCAGTCACCGTGGATGGACACAGGTCAGAAGAAGCAGTAGTGATCAGCGGGGTGCCGCAGGGTTCAGTACTGGGTCCCCTCCTCTTTCTGATCCACATAGGAGACATTGCTGAGAAGGTGGGAGGCTCGTCCCTCTCCTCTTTCGCTGACGACACCAGTGTGAGCCTCCCCATTACCACGGTGGAAGACGTGCCTCGCCTCCAACAAGACCTGGAGGCAATCTACGCCTGGACTACAACAAACAACATGCAGTTCAACGAACAAAAATTTGAGATACTGCGGCATGGGCAGAAACAAAAAAAAAAGGAAAAGAAATTATTCACAGAAGGAGGGCATGAAATCTGTGCACAGCAACATACCAAATGCCTTGGTGTATACCTCAGTGAAGACTGCTCCTTCCATCACCACACTGAGGAGACAATAAGGAAGGCTAAGGGCATGGCAAGCTGGGTACTAAGAACCTTTGCCACTAGGGAGCCCCAAACCATGCTTACCCTCTGGAAGACCCTAATACAACCCCTTCTTGACTACTGCAGTCAGCTGTGGTCGCCCCACAAGAGGGGTGATATTCAAAAACTAGAAGGGGTGCAGAGGTTCTTCACAAAGCGAATCAGAGGGATGAGAGACCTCAGCTACTGGGACAGACTCAGGGAGCTGGGGCTTTACTCACAGCAACGGAGAAGGGACAGGTACAGAGCCATCTACACCTGGAAGATCCTGGAAGGACAGGTACCTAACCCCACGCCCATCGCACTGCAGCCTTACACCACCTAGAGGAGTGGTCGTAAATGCACAAGGAGCAGCTTGCCAACTCGAGCCCCAGAGAGGATCAGGACCCTACTGGCATCAAGTCTGACCCACGACGGGCCTAAGATCTTCAATGCCCTACCTAAAGAATTGAGGAGCATCACCGGCAGTCCAGTGGATAAATTCAAGTCTAGCCTGGACAGGTTCCTGCGGAGAATACCGGACGAACCCTCAGTGCCAGGCTATACGGCTGGATGCCGGACCTCAAATACCATACCAGACCAGGTGGCCCTAAGGAACAGGGATGCCAGGATTGGGACCAGCGGTGGATCACCATGGCTGTGAGGCAGGGCCTCTATACTACACTAACTAACTAACTAACTAACCAGCTCGAGCCACCACCTTGGTCTCGAATCGTCGTTCACCAGCTCGAGCCACTACTTTGGTCTCGAGTCGTCGTTCGCCAGCTCGAAGCATTCGAGTGAGCAGGATGTGATGTGGGTCGACCAATCAACGACGACTAGGAGTTGAGCTAGTTGTGCGTAGCAGCAGAGGAAGCAGAACACACCAGACAGTCAACCCGACAACATATACTCCCTGTATCCACTGTTGACTTGTCATACTATATTAGTAAAGAGTGTTATCTACCAGCCTGTTTATATAACACTCCCACAGCTACATTGGTGACCCCGGAAATCTATAACGGCCTCTTTTAGATTCCGTCATACTTAAAAAAAAAAAATGGAACAGAATGCAGTCGTGCTGAAACTGCCCACCTTCTGGACCACTCAGCCTCAAGTATGGTTTCAACAAACCGAAGCCCAGTTCCACATCCGCCAGATAACTGCCGACGTAACCAAGTACTACTACGTCGTCAGCGCTCTGGACCAAGAAACCGCAGGACGAATCATCGATTACCTTCGTGATCCTCCAGCCACGGACAAGTACGAAGGAATCAAGACACTCCTCAATAAAACCTACGGTCTCAGCTGCCGCAACAGAGCGGCAAAACTACTACACATGGATGGCCTTGGTGATCGTAAACCATCCATGTTAATGAACTAGATGCTGTCCCTGTTTGATGGACACAAATCTTGCCTCCTCTTCGAGCAAGTCTTCCTTGAGCAGATGCCTGAAGACATCCGTTTGCTTCTTGCTGATGAGGATTTCACCGACCCTTGAAAATTAGCAGCTCGTGCAGACGTTCTGTGGCAAGCAAAACAGCAAGATGGGGCCATCGTCAGCCGGGTTACAACTATTCCTCATCCAGTGAAACGGGTGGTCCCAGGCGCAGAAACTACAATGGCCACCAACAACGCCAACAAGACCAAGTGGTGCTACTACCATCAGCGGTGGGGTGCTGATGCCCGCCGATGCCGACCTCCCTGCACGCATTCGGGAAACGCCACAGCCGGCCGTCTGTAGTGGCAACTGCGGCCGGCCGAAATCCCCTCCTTCACATCTGGGATCATTATTCTGGGCGGCGTTTTCTCGTGGACACAGGAGCGGAAATCAGTGTTATACCCCCCTCGGGCACCAACACTCGTTCCGGAAATGTTGGGGCTCCCCTGATCGCCGCCAACAGAAGCAGCATTAGAACATACGGGGTCCGCACGATCCCACTCAACTTTCACTTTGATCGATTCAAGTGGGAGTTTACCATCGCTGATGTCTCACAGCCGCTGCTTGGCGCCGATTTCCTTCGAGCACACTCTCTACTAGTCGACGTAAAAGGCAAACGTCTTGTCAACTCGAAGACTTTTGAGTCTATGGCCTTACACCACGCCAACTTCACTGCGCCTCGTCTTGGCTCGGTGATCTCCTCCAACAACAAGTACGCCAAGATCCTAGCCCAGTTCCCGGATATCTTAACTCCTCAATTCACGATAATCCCAAAGCACGGAGTTCAGCATCACATCCCCACCAGCGGTCCACCACTGCATGCACGCGCACGGAGGCTTCCACCAGACAAGCTTCAACTAGCTAAAGAAGAGTTTCACAAGATGGAAGAAATGGGCATAGTGCGCCGCTCAGATAGCCTGTGGGCATCGCCGCTTCATATGGTCCCTAAGGCGTCTGGGGGCTGGAGATCTTGTGGAGATTACCGCCGTCTGAACGAGGCCACAACACCCGACCGTTACCTTGTCCCTCACATCCAGGACTTCACAGCAAACCTGGACGGTGCCAAGATTTTCTCAAAGATCGACCTGGTACGTGGTTATCATCAGATCCCGGTCCTCCCAGACGACATCTCCAAGACTGCAATTATTACTCCGTTCGGCCTGTTTGAGTACCTACGTATGCCATTCGGTCTTAAAAATGCTGCCCAAACCTTCCAACGCCTCATGGACTCTGTGGCACGAGAACTACACTTCGTCTATCTCGATGACATCCTCGTCGCCAGCCGCTCCCACCACGAACACCGCACACACTTGAAGCAGGTCTGTCAGAAGCTGAGCGAGCATGGACTGGCTATCAACCTCGCTAAATGTCAGTTCGGCCTTACCTCCGAGGCTATTATAAAGTTCGCCAAACCTGTTACGGTTAAAGGACTCCAAGAGTTTGTCGGCATGGTAACTTCTACCACCGCTTCGTGCCAGCCACCGCCAGGATCATGCAACCACTGTTTAAGCTACTAGCCAACAAAACAAAAGAGCTCCTTTGGAATACCACGGCAACGACCGCATTCGACAACGCTTAGCAGGCACTGGCAAACTCAGCTATGCTCGTTCACCCACGACCCAACGCTCCCACAGCTCTCACAGTGGATGCATCTGGTACTGCAGTTGGTGGAGTACTTGAACAACTGATTAATGGTTGTTGGCAGCCCCTCGCTTTCTTCAGTTGCCACCTGAGGCTCCCTGAGCAGAAGTACAGCGCTTTTGACCGTGAGCTCCTAGCCCTATACCTGGCCATCCGACACTTTCGTTATTTCATTGAAGGCAGGAATTTTACAGTCTTCACTGACCACAAGCCACTAACCTTTGCCTTCGCCAAAGTGTCTGATCCCTGGTCAGCCCGTCAGCAGCGGCATCTAACCTACATCTCTGAATACACGACTAATATCCAGCATATTGCAGGAAAGAACAACCAGGTTGCAGATGCACTGTCACGCACGGCCATCAATACCATCAACGCCTTGGCCCCAGGCATCAACTACTTAGCCTTGGCGGCCGCTCAGCGAGTGGATGAAGAGATGACCGCCTATCGCACTGCTATCTCAGGTCTGGTGTTAGAGGATGTGCGATTTGGCCCGACTGACTCCACTCTCCTCTGTGACGTGTCCACTGGACAGCCAAGACCTATCGTCCCTGCTACCTGGCGTCGGCAGATTTTTGATATGATTCATGGCCTAGCTCATCCTTCCATCCGAACAACAAAAGCACTGATGGCATCTAAATTCATGTGGCACGGGCTGCGGAAGCAGGTCGGCGATTGGGCCAAAACGTGCATCTCTTGTCAAACATCCAAGATTCAGTGGCACATCAAGGTGCCGCTCCAAAGCTTTGCCCTGCCAGACCGGCGTTTCGACCACATACATGTCGACATTGTTGGGCCGCTTCCCCCTTCTATGGGTGCCACATACCTATTCACCATCGTGGAAGCCATCCCATTCGCAGATGCCTCCACTACGACTTGTGCACATGCTTTCACCACCCACTGGATTGCCCGCTTCGGCATGCCAGTAGACATCTCCTCCGACAGAGGCGCCCAGTTCACATCCGGGCTTTGGACCGCAATGTCTCAGCTACTCGACACTCAACTACACCATACAACGGCCTATCATCCACAAGCAAACGGTCTAGTAGAACGTTTTCACTGGCAGATGAAGGCATCCCTCAGGGCACGACTCACTGGCCCACACTGGATGGACGAATTGCCTTGGGTCATGTTAGGCATACGCACTGCCCCAAAGGAGGATCTGGGAACTTCTTCAGCCGAGCTGGTATACGGCGCTCCGCTTACAGTTCCAGGAGACTTCATCCCGTCGACATGTGAACATGAAAAACTGCCTACGCCCACGCTAGCGCACCTACGTGAGAGAGTGGGAAGATTCTCTCCTGTCCCAGCATCCAGACACGGCCTCCAAACCACGTATGTCCCGCCGAACCTTCAGGACTGCAAGTACATGTTCCTTCGTCGAGATTCCCTCCGTACATCACTACAAAAGCCTTACGAGGGACCCTTCAAAGTACTGCAAAATTATCCCACGGCTTTCATAATCGACAAGGGCGGAAGACCTGAAACTGTTGCTGTGGATCGACTTAAGCCGGCACACCTCGACATTGATCAACCTGTGCGAGTGGCGCAACCCCGCTGCAGAGGGCGTCTGCCATCAACGCCCAAACCACCTTCACCTCATCCAGCGGAAACATCGAAAGCAACAAGATCCGGCCGCCTATCTCGACCTCCTGATCGACTCTAATACTCCGATTCTGGGGGGGGTTATGTGGCGGATTGAGCCACTACCTTGGTCTCGAATCGTCGTTTACCAGCTCGAGCCACCACCTTGGTCTCGAGTCATCGTTCGCCAGCTCGAAGCATTCGAGTGAGCAGGATGTGATGTGGGTCGACCAATCAACGACGACTAGGAGTTGAGCTCGTTGTGCGTAGCAGCAGAGGAAGCAGAACACACCAGACAGTCAACCCGACAACATATACTCCCTGTATCCACTGTTGACTTGTCATACTATATTAGTAAAGAGTGTTATCTACCAGCCTGTTTATATAACACTCCCACAGCTATATATATATATATATATATATATATATATATATAATCAACTTTTGTCATCCATTTTCTCAGGGTCTATGAATGTAACATCAATATTTTTCCCATTAGTTAGCAATTTTTCAACTACCATCCCGAGTGAAAATTTGATTCACACACACACCCTACCCTCTCCCAATCATCCCTGCTCTCAGCTAATCCTGCACTCTATGATCTAATGCACCTGTTCAGTCAATTTTTTTTATACATTCCAACTTTATGTAAGAGGCTCATATCCCGAATCTCCATGTTCATTTTTGGTATCTTTCCCCTTATAGACTAGGATAATGATTGTCTAGTCTCCTGGTACCCTCTCCTCTCTTGTGCATTCAACTATATACCTTCTCCTCTTACCTCACTAATCCTTATACTTAATCCTAATATCGCCTTTTCATCCTCCTTATACTTGTGTTTTCCGAAGTTTTCATCTGCTTACTTTAAACTCTCTTCTATCTCTTGTATCACCCTTCCTCTATATTCCCTTTCTATTTCATTTCTCATTCATTCTGACACAATTTGAAGCTATATATGTGGCTGTTTTAAGTTTGCTTATTGCATCCAAACTATTATTATATCAAAATTTTACAAAAATACACCAATAATGTCTATTTGAATTATATATATGGTTTTAAATTAGATCACCACTCAAGTTTAGATATTGCTCAAACCTCTTGAATTTTTTTTAGGAAATGGTAATGGACTAGAAAAGGCATTGTCCTATGTACAGTCCGACATGTTGTCTGAAGTTGACACTGTGTTGTTTGGGCTGCAGCAGGAGGCCCATCAGCAGCCAGCCACTTCCAGCCAGGCTGCCTCTACAGAAATATCAGAGATTGGTGAGAAAACAAACGTGTCCTTCCTGCATATATGAAATGTTTTTTGACAGGCTGTACTTTCACCATGATTATTGTAAATGTGTTTGAAAACTATTACTGTAATCTTTGCTTACTCGTTTTCATTCCAAATCACCCTAAACCCTGCTGTCAACACCCAACTTGGCTACTCATTTCTTGGACTCCACTTTTCTTGAAGTGTTGTTCAACAGATGCTTCCATGAACATTTCTGTCAGCGTGACTTCACTCCAATTTCAATGAGCAAGAGAAATCCTTCTCATTAATCACAGTTCATCATGCTGAAATATCAAATATTGATGAAATTAAGTTGAGAATGGACATATAAAAGTAATAAGTATACACAGTGATATGTCATCTCTGTTCAGACCCTTCTTGAAAGCCTTTTTTTAAGTCAAAATATATGCAATCCGCCCATCCTTGTGTTATATCTCACTTAAGTATGTGTGTGCGTGTGTGTGCTGCAGTAGTTATGCTCAGTATTTGTGTGTTAGTTTGGAGTTTTCAATTCTTACCTGCAAGGCTGTTGACATCTCACTTGTTTCTGGGTTAAAATGACACAAGAGCTTATCTGCCAACAGCTCCACCAGTCAACTGTGAGGCTTTTGCTTGTCACTGATGAATGATCCTGAAATTATATGTTCATCACAACATGATAAAGCATAAATTTTCATTCCCTATAAAGCAAACCAAAATTTTATATATTAATACTTATTCTATCTCTCTCTAGTGACATATAGTCTCTGATGCCTTGCTCTGTCTGAGAACGTCCATCAAGGGAATAGCCACCTCTCCCTGTCCATACACTCCCTCCTTGCTTGTTCAATCTCTCCTCCTCTATCCATGTACTCCTTTACCCTATCCTTCCATCTTACAACTGGCCTTCCTCTCCTCCTAGGACTTATTAGCATATTCATTTTGATATACAGCATCTTGTATCGTACACACAACCCTTTCCTACTCAAACTCCACATATGTATCTGCCTTGTATGATAGAAAGAAATATTTTGTGAGCTGTCTGGCCAGGATCTAATATATTGTTACTTAGGTGTATTCAAACTTGATAATGGGATCTTTAAGAATTTAGTGAAATATCTAAAAACCTCAAAATATTATGTAGCATTTGGGAGTATACATGTGAGTAGGGATAGTTGAAGACTTAATATGTAGTGTAAGGTTTCCAGTTTAAATAGAATAAAGACCACCTTACTGATCTATTCATCTTTACAGGGCAAAGAAAAAGAGAGATTTACAAGAAGGCAGCAACACTGAATACCACTGATGAATTCTTCAAAAGAAAACAACTTCGGAGTCCACAGAAAAGCCAGATAAACTTTCCGAGAGAGGATAATGAGTCCAGCTGTGACTCACTTAATAATGAAAGTGGTCGTGATGATACAAGTGGAGAGGAAGATGTTTTCAGTGATAATGATGATGGCATTAAAGCTGTGGAACTCAAAAAAATAATGGAATTCATGCAAACACCTGAAGAAGAAACTCCTGACATTCCCTTCGTTTCGGTAACAATGAAATGTGAACAAAATGATGATTATCTCTCCAATGGTCCTGATGAAAGTTTAGATTCCAAAAATATATTACTGCCAAATGAATCTCCAAAACAAAAACCTAAAAAGCCTAAAACTTTAAGAAAGGATGAAAATCCCATCCGTTTGCCACAACTGATGGGTAGGAAAGACCTGGTGAGGGAATCTCAAAGTCCTAAAAAGGCTGTGCAAAGGAAAAAGTCTCCCCTTGAAAAGAAAACAAGAAGCAAATCTTTGCTAAATCAAAAGAAAAAGATCTCGATTGGTAATGCTTCTGTGAGCAATAAACAAAAAGAGTCACTCTCAGATGACATGGAAAAGAAGCTGCAAGATAAACAAAATCCACATGAAAATACACCCCAACTAATTTATTCTGTCCATTACAGCAAAGAAAGGTTAGATAAATTGAACAAACAAGTCCCACCTAACAGTATTGAGGGAGAAGTTTCCTCAGCTGGAGCAGATGAAGAAAATTCTTCTCCCACGCTGGATAAACACCTGTCTGAAAAAGAGAGTGAGCAAGTTTGTAATGGGCAAGTAATAACTAGTGGAAATGTTTGCGAGAAAATTCGTAACCATAATGCAAATACTAGTGAAAATGTGTATGAGGAAGCTCTTGATGATCAAACTAGAAAAACTATTTGTGAGAAATCTTTGGATGATGACTCTGTAACTACTACAGAAGGTTTTCCAGATGTTTGTAATGCGGACACACTTAGGACTAGTTTAGAGAGTGATCAAAATGATACATCTGCTTCACATATCATTAATGACATGGAAAATACATTAAATTCATCACAAGAAAACTGTAGTGATATGAATCATGCTAGAAAGGTGTTAAAAGTGGAAATATTAACTAGTATACCTAAGAAAAAGAGTCTCCTAGCAGTTCTCAAAGCAGAAAATATGGTTTACTTGGAAATTTGTTTTAAAGATGATGATGTTAAGGTACATTCTTTAAAATTTAAAATGTTAAAAAATGATTTGAAAACCATTGAAAATGACAAGAACAAGCTAGAAAGTTTGAAGAATAAACTTCGATCAGTTCTGCCTGCTAAGTACAAAAAATATGAGTTGATCATGCAATTAACTGTTCTTCAGTCAGCCATAGAAGGGATTGAAACTTCTGAGAAAAAGCAATATAAACAAGAATTTGAACCTCTACCAGAACCCTCACCAAAAGATTCTTTCAGACATGGGACTAAATCGTCGTGTGAACATTTTCAACAAGGTTCTGAACCCACACTAGTCCTGCCCAAAGCTTCTGGCACTTTAACTAAGACAGTTGATAACATACCTCACGAGAAACCTTCCACATCTTGCATACAACATATAAAAGGTTCTTCACCTATGACTGAAGACAACCACATTGCATCAGGTGTGTCACCTGTAACTTGTGATGACATCAATCTTGTTGAGAAGATCATAGAAGTGGAAATGGTGCCTAAAGTTTCCAAAGAAAATCATATTCAGTCTATAGCAGACAATTTAGCTTGCTTTGATGTGAACTTCCAAGTTGAAGGAGTTACAATACATCATTTAGACATTCTAATTACGAAGGAGGATTTAGAGACTATCCAAAATGATGAAGAGAAGTTGGAAAGCTTGAAGGCACAATTACATTCATTGCTTCCTCCCTATTATCATGAGTATGAAGTGCAGCTGCGATTAACTGTTCTTCAGTCAGTCACAGAGGGAAATGAAAATACTCTAGAACATTCTAGACAAGATTATGACTCTTCTGCCTCACCTCACGCAAAACCCTCAACATCTCGCTCCCAGAATGATCTTTCAAATATAATTATTACTAATGAAATGCAGAGGTCTCACTCAAACACCTCAGCACCTCAAGTTCCACAAAACGTTTCCAATCTAGAAGTAATAAAAGAGTGTTATTCATCAGAGCCAGCAGAGCAGGGCCAAGACAACACCAGATCTACAGCACAACCAACCAGCACAACATCACACTTACTGCCTCACCAAAGAACCACAGAGTCTCCTGTGACCTCCTTTATCAGTGAAAGAAGTCACCAACGTGAATCTTATGATATACTTAAAAGTAATAGTGAACACTGTACTTATAGTCCTGTGTCCGACACTCAAAATGAACCACCAGAGATATTCCAGATACAAAACCATGTCATGAAAAATATGAATGAAGTTGCAGTCTCGTCTCCAGATTATTGTTCTAGTCAGACGCCTGCAAGTATTGGCAATCTCTCAGTGGAAGAAAGTAGCATCATTAAGACTGAATACCAAATCTGGCCTTCTGAAGAAGGTATTATAGCACCAACAAACAAAGAAACCAAGCTTGATATTATTCATATGGATGGAAGAACAATAACACCAAATTATGAAGAGATAAGCCACAGTACTGCATCAAACAAAAATTGTACAAATGAACTTGATACAGAAAACAATTTGATTTTATGGAAAACTAGAAGCAACTCAAATACTATGAATGACAAAAACCTACATACTTCATTACCACCTAATGATTCTTCAAGTGGGCATTTTAGCGAAAGGGAAGGAAAGGCTCTGGGTAAAACTGTGAGAATGGGTGGTGCTTTGTCTTTAAATAGTAATCCTGGAAAATCTGTAGCAAGTACCTCAAGAAACAATGACATAATTGAATCGGCAAGAACTGGCATCAATTCATCAAAGGCTAAAAGCAATTCAGTCTGCTCGTTTTACTATTTCTCAAAGCAAAGTAAGTGTGATTTGTCCAAGAATAAAGAAACGAGACAAAAGGAAGATTCTAGAGTCAAGAAATCTTGTGTCCCATTCTTGTTTATGGAGAACTTGATTACAAAGAAAGAACAATGATGTGTTTAAAATGAATTATTTAATGTTGAATACAGATTTACCACTGCTTTACTAGCAACTGATGGTCCAGCACTTCTTTTAGTACAGATAAAGTTAAGGTATGAAACTTCAAATTCCAACGATTACTAAACTATTTGTTAATGGTGTGTGAAAGTAATACTCTTTGAGTAGGAACAGTAGGAATTATGGCAGGTAACATTATTACAAATGTAATGTCAATAAAAAACCTATGTAAAGTTGCCATGTGTCAATGAAGATAAAGGTTGTAATTGCCTTAGGTTTCATCAACTGAAATCTGTCTCTTACAATGTTACCTCAGTACTAGATAGGTACTGTAATTACCTGTAACAACTAGTTTAAGTATTATAACACTTAATATCTTTAAAGTAATATATGTGATGCTATACATTAGAAATATCAATTGTATTTTATTTTGCAAAATAGTAGGTTACAATTATCAAGCAAGAAATGTCATTTAACTTGCTACAACTTCCTATGTGTAACAGGTAAGAAAACTTATATTTTTGAAAGTGTATGAACTTTTTTTATCCTGCACATTATTGATTTTTACTAAGGTAAAATTTAAGGGTTACAATCCTAATCAATGTGGTTGATCCAAGGTGTGTTAAGATTGCTTTTGTGCAAAGAAAAAACATGAGTAATGGGGAAAGGAAAACATAAAAACAATTACGTCCAGCACTCCCCTCCCCCCTTTCACATGGTGTGCATTGTTCGTATACTACAAGGAGTACAACTGACGGGGAGGCTGCTGCACATCAGCAGTGGTATGACTGTTTTTACTTTTGACAATTCTTTTGTCCCGTGTCCTTATGGAAAGAGCAATGTGCTAACGTTGCCAGGTGCCAGTGGCCCCGTAGTGGGAGGACAAGATGGCTATGGGCAAATAGTGGTTTCCACCTTGCCATGGGAGAGAAAGAGCATGCCTTTGAGAGTTGGCTCAGTTAATGTGAATGGTCTCAGTGCTTTAGGGAAAAGGAAAGAATTAGTTGAAAATTTTGGAAGAGGAATGTTCGACGTAATGGGAAATAAGAAACCCATACAAAAAGGATGTAGAGTGATGGAGCGAGTGGGGAGGGAGAGTGAAGTGTGGGAGGGGATGGAAGGAGGTGCGGTGTGGATAAAGAAAGCAAGGAAAGGGTTTGCACTCCTTAGGGTATGAAAAGGCAGAAAGACACATGGATGGAAGGGGTCTAGGATAGTGTGGGCAGTTGAAAAGTTAAGAATAGTGAACTATGCCTGTGTATAATGCGAGAATTGGAAAGGGGAGAGATGAGACTTTTCTGGAATGATATGAACGAATGTCTCGTGGAAATTGGAAGAGGGAGTAGGATAGTGTAATTGGAAATATGAATGGAAGGGTTGGAAAAAATGAGGGAGAAATTGTGATGGGAATGTGGAGCATGGATGGATTGAATGAAAAAGGTGAGTACCAGATAGACATGTATGTGGAAAGGAGACTGTTCTTAGCAAAAACTTTTTTCAGCATTATATGATCCACAGGTACATATGGAGAAGGAGAGATGAAACTGGTGAGCGGAACAGTATTATTTATTACATACCAATGGGCGAGAAATTGAGGAAGGATGTGTTGGATGGTAAAGTAGTATGAGGGATATTTGAAGAGTCAGATCACTGTTGTGTAAGCCAAGATAAAGATAAAAGGTAGATGGGGGTGTGGCAGGAAAAATGACAAGGGAAAGGTAAATATGGTATTAGTTAAAGGATGAATAGGAAAGAGGTTAGAGAAGAGTATGAAAGGAAGGTACGTGAGAAACAGTAGCTAGGATGGCACTTGAAGGGGCAAAAGTGTTAGTGAGGTATGCAGGGTGTTCAAAGGTGCAGTGACCACAGAAGCAGGATTGGTTGGATATAGAGTTTTGAGGGCTTAAAGCAGAGGTGTCAAACATGCGGCCCGCCACACTCCTATGTGCGGCCCATGGCACATTTTCTGCTCCAGTCTTACAGTTGGCCTACTTTATGTTTATATGATTAATTGATCCAGCTTTTCATCTTTTAAGGTTATCACTTATAGTAATAAATCAGATGGCTCTCTGTCTTTTTATGTCAGACATATTTATCATGATTTAAACAATGGCCATTTCGTCGCATCAACTCCTTACTGTACAGGTATTAAACATGAACGTGACGCGGCAGGCTCTTGCTTCATCCGGCCTTCGAGCACTAGTCTTGTTTTGTCCCTCGAGTCAGTTGAAAATGTAAGCAAAATATAGCTGTGGCGAAGGAATATAACATTCGCAGGCATTACGCAAGTACTCATGCTTCCAAGTATGATGAATATAGTCGAAAGTTGCGTGAAGGAAAAGTTAGGGAGTTAGAACAGTCACTCAAAAAGCAGCAGTCAGTGTTTAAAAGTGTTCATCAAGCCAGTGATGCTGTAGTTCGGGCAAGTTATAGGATTGCACAAGAAATAGCTGTCATCGAAGCCTTTTTCGGAGGGAACTTTATAAAGAAATGTATGTTGTTGGCCACGGAAGATATTTGCCCTGAAAAACGTCAAGCATTTGCAAACATAAGCCTCTCAAGAAATACAGTTTCAGATAGAATTAATGAATTATCAGAAAATCTTAAGTCAACTCAAAGAAAAAGTTGCTAAATTTGTAGCAATTGATGAAATTCCCTATCGTCTGTACACTAACTACCCGATGACTGAGTCTGTTCTAATCATCCACCATCCTATTTGTAATCAAATTTCTGCCTATCTCTTTTCTAAATCTACATTTTTCTAGTTTGAATCCGTTACTTCTTGTTCTATCCTGGCTACTGACCGTAAAAACCTTTCTTACAATCCCTTATTAAAACCCTTCACCCACTTAAATACTTCAATCAGATCTCCTCTTACTCTACACCTCCAGTTTGTGTAATTACAAAAACTTCAGTCTCCTCTCATAACTAAAATTATTGTCAGCCAATACACTCCCCGAAAGAGCTCGGCGCTCATAGAGACAGATGAATGGGTAAGGCTGAGACCTCTCCCACATCACACACCCACCTTCCCTTATTCAAGGGGGGCAGTAACCACTCTAGCACTGAAATATCCTTAGTGATCTGAGTAGGGTTTGAACCCACACCTTGCTTGGTGGAAGGCGGGTACGTTAACCATTGAACCACGGGAGGATGTGTGTGTGTGAAACAGAAAGAAGAAATGTTGCAAGAGAGGATGATGTGTGTTGGCTTGAGCTGACTCAATCGCTTTAGATCTTGTACAAAACTTTACCATGATGATGGCGCCATGGGGAAGGAAAGGCATGTCCAGAAAAGAAATTAGAGGTTCCACTTTATTTCCCATACCAAACGTATAATTAAACGCCTTAAATGCTCTATATCACCATACATAGGGAGTCCTCAGTGTCGGGAGTCCCCACATAGAGAAATTGTTCATCTAAAGCATTCAATCATTCGAATCTGGTAAGGGAATGAAAGTGGAACCCAATTTTATCTTTGAATATACCGCCAGCAGCCCAGTTACACAAGTAAGTTTACATTAGGCAATTATCACGTTAGTTTGGCTCTGGTTAATTCAACAACAATATCTGGTAGAGAACTACGTAGCTTATGTGTTATATCCACGATATATTAATGTTCCGTGGATGTAGAAGTGAGATAAAAAATGCGTGGACAAACTCCTTTTTGATGCGTTGCACCGTAGGATTACCAACAATGTAACCTAATCTTACGTAACAGGTTGTGTTGATTAAATTAGGTTGGATCAAGAGTAACATTGTTGTGTTAAACATATTGTTCATTTAGATATCTACAAGAAGTGCCGACCTATTAAGAGAATTCTGCGATCCAGTATTTTGAAGAACAGTGGTGTAAAAAATGCTCTGTGATGGTGTCTTGAGAGTAGGAGGAGTCAGGTGCAGAAACAACCAAATGGATGGTGAGTGAGTGACTGAAAATACCCGTTTGGTGACGGAAGGTACAGTACATGAGCCAGAGGCGGTATGGTGCAGTTTGATGTTAGCAGGTGTAGCATTATGAGCGTAGGTAAAGGTAATAGGCCTATAGACTACACATTAAATGACACTAGCTTAGGAAGGTCTTATAGTGTGAGGGACTTAGGTAAACAAGGATTTGCACCTCAGTGAACAGTGTATTATAGCTAGAAATAGGGCCAACAAGATATTGGGATTTATTGGTAGGTGTGTGACAAATAGGAGTTCTGCGGTCATTCTGAGGTTGTATTTAGCGCTAGTTAGGCCCCATCTAGATTATGCATCTCAATTTTGGTCCCCTTATTATAGGAAGGATATAGGCTCCTTGGAGGCAGTTCAGAGAAGAATGACCAAGATGATTCAGGGGCTGAGAAATCTAACCTACAAAGATAGATTAAAACGTCTTAATCTCCACTCCCTAGAGAGAAGAAGGGCAAGAAGGGATATGATTGAGGTTTTCAAATGGGTAAAAGGAATTAATAAGGGAAACATTGATCAAATTTTAGAATTTAGTAGTCAGGATAGGACACCTGGAAATGGGTACAAGCTAGAAAAACTTAGATTCAGGACAGACCTAGGTAGATATTGGTTCACTAACAGAGTGGTGAACGATTGGAATAGGCTGGGTAGACACGTAGTAAGTGGTGATTCAATAGGTAGCTTTAAAAGACGGTTGAATCAGAGTATGGATAGGGATGACAGGTGGGATGAGTAAATATTGGATTATTCCAAGGGTGGGGGACAAGGAACTGCCTCGTGTAGGTCATCAACTGGCCTCTTGCAGTCTACTCAATTCTTAAGTGGTAGTGGTGGACGTGGTGGTGGATGCCCTGTCTGGCCCCGCCCGCCCACCTGGCCGACCAGTGGCTGGCGTCTCGTCGCCCCTTACCTCTCTCTGAAGAGCCGCTCAGATTCCTTGGGTTGTTCACTCCTTCCTCAGGGCCTCCAGGCGGTGCGGGTCGCCCCCACACGTTCGAGGACACACTGTGCTGGGGCAGGAATGGGAATGTTAGCAGAGAGCAGCTAACGTGCGTCCCTTCCAAAGACTGCTTCTTCACTGACGCGTTCAGCAAGTGAAGTGAACCCGTCTTCGAACTTGGGATTCGAACAAACAACTACGAATTACGAACCTATTGAAAGCTGCTACTTTTCAATGTTAGTACATTTATATTCAATAGTTCACTTACTCAGACACTATAACCTAAAGGTATTATAAACTTAATAACGTAAAACTGTAACATACCAACGCAATTCACGAACTCACGTACAAAATAGAGATGATTTTCAAACGCTCATTGGAGTGCTTCGTTTTACAAGATTCTCCAATGGCGTGACAGATGTACAAATAAGATACTTATTATATTGACATGTATTGCGTCCCCCTGCTGTCCCTCCTTCAGGTGATATGCTACGTCAGGTCAGATCAGATGAGATGAGTGTCGTGCTTTGACTGAATATCTGGTTCCTCGTGTGAGTTAGATTTGTATAAACGAAGTAAAGACGAGAATAAAGATGATAGAGAAATTGGAAACTTGGGCGCCGAATGGATGATATGGAAATAGATGCAAATGGAAAGACTGTGCGGTATTGTTGATGGTGGTGGTGGTAGTGGTGGTGGTGAAGGTGACAGCGTTATGAACCAGTAATGGTGATGATAGTGATGGTGATGGTGGTGCTGAGCAGGCTATGGAACAGTAGTGATATAAGTGGTGGTGATGGTGATGTTGGTCGGGTCATGAAAAAATGGTGGTGGAGGTGGGCGGGTCAGAGCAATGGTTGAGGTGGTGATGGTGGTGGTGGTGGTGACTGGTGAGGGCCGCCCGCCTGCCAGTAAGCGGTCGCCAGGGAGTCGCGTCACACACTCCCTCCTCGTCGCTCCTTCACCTCGTGCTTCTCTGCCTTGTGCCGGGAGCGCCGCGCCGAGTAACAGGGAGACGCGCTAGGCAACACCTCCCCTTGATGGTGTGTGTATGTGTGTGGGAGGTAAAGTGAGGCTTTTTAAGTGATTCTTCTCGTGATGTGATGCTGATAAGAGTTGCATAGTGACCCGTCCGAGTTAATTGGTTTCTAGAGTGAAAATCGATACACTGAAAATGTTGGAAATGTTTTGAGTGCCAGAAAATGGTTGGGGTGTGTGTGTGTGTGGTTTTTTTTTGCGCGTGCTTGTACGGGTTCTTATTTATTTATATTTCGTTTGCCCGTAATGAAAAATGTCGGATATGGTGGATGACAGATTGATGTTTGTGATGATGTGGTATAGTGATGACAATGTATGTGTATGTGTGTGTGTGTGTGTGTGTGTGTGTGTGTGTGTGTGTGTGTGTGTGTGTGTGTGTGTGTGTGTGTGTGTGTGTGTGTGTGTGTGTGTGTGTGATGAGTGACACTGGGAAGACTGAAAATATAAGTGAAATTAACACTGAAATAACAAGACAGACAAATAAAAAGAAAATAAATAAATAAATGAATAAAAAAGAGATACACGAAGATCCTCTCAGTCTCCTAGGAAACAAAAGATCGTCTGAATCCTAGAAATGATGCACCTTAAGCCTGACTTGTGAATCTGAACACACTGACATCCTGCGTCCCAAGGTGGTGAAGTCAGTCTCAAAAAAAAATAAATAAATAAAAAAAAGTTAATGATAATAAAGATAAGTGTATTGAAATAAAAATAAAAAAAGAGACTAGAGTATGCAGTGACGTCATCGAGTTCAGCCAATCACAGGAAAGAGGAAAATAGTAAGTACCTAAAATTATTAATACAGGTAGCTTTCATGTTTTATGTTTAAATACCGTAGAGTTAATAGAGGAAAACGACTAGATGTTAAAATGAAAGAATGAATAATAATATCATGTATAAACTTATGCTTCTTCAATGAATGAGTATATTTTACACTGAAACTATGAGGCAAGACAGGAGAGGACATTCCATACGTGTGACATGCATGTATATATTCAATAAGACTAGGAAAACTCTGTTAAATAGTAGTGAGTCAGTTAGTTTGCATCATTCTCTCTCTCTCTCTCTCTCTCTCTCTCTCTCTCTCTCTCTCTCTCTCTCTCTCTCTCTCTCTCTCTCTCTCTCTCTCTCTCTCTCTCTCTCTCTCTCTCTCTCTCTCATCTTTCTTTCAAAATCATTATAGAACGAACAATATCCACAACATAACATTTTGTCATAATAAGAACCAGCCAAGCACTAGGCAGAGAGACACCTTGCATCTCACACACACACACGGATGAGGCTCAACAAAGACTCGAGTAAATGGTTTCTGTAAAGATTTCCACGCTAATGTATCTATCCTGTTGACTATTAAGAAGAACCCGAACCTTATGAAGATAGATAAATGAAAGTAAAGTGAAGTTGAATAACAAATGACACACTTTTGGCACCGCAGACCCATGCCATTCACGTATTTACCGGCAAATGCAAAGGTCGCGTCCAGATAAAACTCAACCACGCATCACACATCAGTGGCTTCTTAAGTTGACTCGCGCTCGTCACAAATCTGCTTGGCGGTAAACATTAACCTTTCCTCCTCCTCCAACTACTACTACTATTATTACTACTACTACTACTACTACTATCTTGGCTATACTTTCCTCCTCCTCCTACTGCTGTTGTTCATCTTCATCTTCAATTTCTTGCTCATTTTCCTCCTTTTCCTCTTGCTCTTATATTTTTCCGCTTCCTATTACTCTTGTTTATCTCTCATTCTCTTCCTCCTCTTTGTCTTCCTCCTCCTCCTCCTCCTCCTCCTCCTCCTCCTCCTCCTCCTCCTCCTCCTCCTCCTCGTCTCCTTGCACGATAGTTTACAGACGTGTTGTGGCTCATATGTGTGTGTGTGTGTGTGTGTGTGTGTGTGTGTGTGTGTGTGTGTGTGTGTGTGTGTGTGTGTGTGTGTGTGTGTGTGTGTGTGTTTGTGAGAGATAAATTTACAGGCAGCTTTCCAACTTTAAGGCAATTCTTTTCCCTGAACTCTGTGAAAGAATGAGTGTGAGGATGATATTCTCTCTCTCTCTCTCTCTCTCTCTCTCTCTCTCTCTCTCTCTCTCTCTCTCTCTCTCTCTCTCTCTCTCTCTCTCTCTCTCTCTCTCTCTCTCTCTCTCTCTCTCTCTCTCTCTCTCTCTCTCTCTCTCTCTCTCTCTCTCTCTCTCTCTCTCTCTCTTTCTCGGTATACGGTTTAATTTATAGGCTGTGAGCGGCGGGGCGTCCTGTCACTTGAAGCTTTATGGCAGGATACTCTACACACTAATTAAGCCATAAAGCTTGTCTCTGGTGCAGTCTTCGGCGGCATAACGTGGACTCATAAGACCTGCTTTCATCCCTCGATTTCCGATCTCGACACCTAAGGGATTAACACCTTAGCTTGCCTTTGTTTTTGCTTGCCTCTTTACCTGTGTATTGGCCGTTCTATACCCGAAATTGGCCTCCTTTCGCTCAGTCCGTTCCGGTAAACAGCTTCACTTTAAACTAATCCGAGTGGAATATTGGAACGTTCGCCTGAAATTCCTTGGGCGTTGCTCCCATTTGAAGGCAATCCAAGACGCTATACATGGCTAAGAAAAGGGTTGGAAAAAACATAAAAAGGGGAGGATGTAGCAGCATTGAAGCAGCGGTACTAACAAAATACGAGTAGATTTATGTATTATATGCCTGAATACACCATTTTCTTACACCTTTTAGAGCGAAAATGTATTAATATCATCTTTGGTTTGTTTATATTACATTGTATTCCCCTCGTGCTGACAGCTGTATTCCCCTCATGCTGACAACTGTATTCCTCTCGTGCTAACAACTGTATTCCCCTCACGCTGACAACTGTATTCCCCTCGTGCTGACAACTGTTTTCCCCTCGTGCTGACAACTGTATTCCCTTCGTGCTGACAACTGTATTCCCTTCGTGCTGACAACTGTATTCCCCTCGTGCTGACAATTCAAGATCAGGACGCCTTCCTCACTGATCCTTCCACAATTTTTCTATTAATCAATGTAGAGGGAAAAAAAGGTTCAATCTAGTTAGTATTGAATGTAATTTGGTCTTAAACGTCATTTACTTATTTTTCTATCTTTTTATGTATTGATTTTTTTTCTCTCGCTGATTTCGGTAACATCCTTCTCCTGACTTATGATCACAGAACATCAACATCAAGACAGAGTTCCAGCTTCACTGAATGCAAACGTTTCTTCGTACCATCAGTAAACAATTTGCTGGAACCTTAAGGATTACTTTTGAGGTTGTTAATCTAAATTCGTATCAGTTTTCTTTCTCTTTGTCTTTCGCTTTTTATCTCTCTTTTAGGGTAGTTCTTTTTATTTTATTTACAGATGGTGGATGTTTTTTTCCCTCGCTCATCTTGTCTCGTAATTGGTTAGCTTACTTTACTTCCTCTCCTGTTATTGGTCCGTTCATCTCACTACCTCTCACGTAATTGGTCGTATGATTTATCTACCTCCTGCAGGATTAGCTGAACGTATTGGAAAAAGAAGCCACTCTACTCCATGGTTTCGTGTTCCTATACTCGTTCGTCTTTTGTTTTGTTTTATTCTCCTCCACTCGTCGGAGCTTCAGTTATATAAGCTTTAATCCCTTTATGGCTCACTGTAAGAGTTCAAAGTGGCTTTATGGATCATCTTTTCCTCTTAGACGCCATTTGGAACCGAAAAATATGAATTAGTCACAATTTCCTCGACAAATGAGCTGAAAGGGAATCTAAAGGCTCATAAAACGACCGCCGGCAGCTAAGAAAAAAAAAGTAAAAGAAGAAAAAATGGTAGTAAGGTCAAGAGAGAGAGAGAGAGAGAGAGAGAGAGAGAGAGAGAGAGAGAGAGAGAGAGAGAGAGAGAGAGAGAGAGAGAGAGGAGAGAGAGAGAGGAGAGAGAGAGAGAGAGAGAGAGAGAGAGAGATCTGCAAATGGCTCTTAATGCACAGATGATGAGTCCAGGCGAGAAAGCCACGTATAAAAAAAATAAAAATAAAAAAATAAAAATAAAACATACAAATGTTGATGGTTTCTTAAATTTCCCGGACAGAATCTAAGTGTTTTTTTATTTAATTTATTGTTTTATTTAGGAATCATGAGACAGACGATGTTTTTGAGGTAATAGTTTAGAATGACAAACAATAAGCAGCGAGAGATACAAAGAAAATATAAAGAGATACACATAAAGAGGCAGTAAAGAAAAAAGAAAACAAGAATACTGGGAAGCAAAGAAAACAAAAGACAGAGTTAATAGCCTAAAATCATCACTTCCATCATCATCATCATCATCACAATTGGCCTCCACATAGCCAGTAGCAGCAGGTAACCATCGCTCTGTGGCAGGTAAAAACAGGTAAGAGTGGCCCCTCATTAAGACCATTACTCCATAAACACCCTCAAATCAAACATTAGCTAAGTGTCCCATTAATGTCCTTGAATTAAAAGTTTTATTCCAGCTGACGAGTTTTTGTAAGTTTCTCCTACTAAATAAGCTGCTTTTTTTTCTTCTTCTTACTCTAGTCTCTCTCTCTCTCTCTCTTCTCTCTCTTCTCTCTCTCTCTCTCTCTCTCTCTCTCTCTCTCTCTCTCTCTCTCTCTCTCTCTCTCTCTCTCTCTTTCACTTCCTTTTAATGTGATTCAGGAGTGACAACAACTACAAAAAAATACTAGGGATAAAAACTAGTTACAAGGAGGCAGGTGAGGAGGAGAGGAGGTAAGGGGAGTTAAGGTAGGTAGATGGAAGTACCTGGCCGTGAGAAACCCAAACCAAACTAAACTAAACTAAACCAAACCAACCAGTTACTGTTAAGAAGGTGGATGTGGAATGAATGCCGCGGGGTTATGGAAGGAAGGAAGGCAAGAAAGAAAGAAAGAAGGAAGGGTTTTTGTCTCTCGTGTATGGCAACTGTGTGTATGTGTTATGAAGATTAACCCTAAAGATGTAAGTAAGTACAAGACTCCACTTATTATGAGGCCTAATTGGGGCATGGAATAGTGTGGAATGGTTGTAGTTGTAGTTGTAGTTGTAGTAGTAGTGGTGGTGGTGGTGGTGGTGGTGGTGGTGGTGGTGGTGGTGGTGGTAGGAACTAGAAAATTAAGTGGCTTTTTTTTTGTCCTTAAAACGAGCATACCATAGAGAGAGAGAGAGAGAGAGAGAGAGAGAGAGAGAGAGAGAGAGAGAGAGAGAGAGAGAGAGAGAGAGAGAGAGAGAGAGAGAGAGAGAGAGAGAGAGAGAGAGAGAGAGAGAGAATTATCAATACTTAAAATGAAAGGTGTAAAAAATATCACTGCTTTAGATAGAAACACTTTTTATCAGTGTGTATCAGAAGAGTTTTCTTGCAAATTAGTCAAGTTTTATAACGAAAGATAATGAAAAAAAAAAGTAAATTGTATCGTTTAATAATTCTCTAGATGCTTATGTTTTCATTCTCTCTCTCTCTCTCTCTCTCTCTCTCTCTCTCTCTCTCTCTCTCTCTCTCTCTCTCTCTCTCTCTCTCTCTCTCTCTCTCTCTCTCTCTCTCTCTCTCTCTCTCTCTCTCTCTCTCTCTCTCTCTCTTTTACACACACACACACACACACACACACACACACACGTGGTAACATTTGTATTTCCTTTCCTTCCTCGATCCACTTTGCATAGGTAACCACAGTTGGGCGTGCGGCAGGTGCGTCTCCCATACACACTCACCTGAATACCGACTAATTTATGATCTTGTTACAAACTTGAATATCCATCGTTTTCATAACCCTCTGGGGGGGGGGTGTGAGGGGGGGGGGGAACCAGGGAGGTGGAAGAGGCTTATTCTCCTATATTTCACTTTACTTTCTAGTGTATATGCCTCTGTTCTTTTTGTTTTCTTTCTCTCTCTCTCTCTCTTTCCTCTACTTAATCATCACTTCTTTTTTTTATTCTATCCATTATTGGTTTTTTTTTATGGCGTTCTTTCCATTCCTTTACTTTTTTCTTTTGTGTCCATTTGTTATAGTCATGGTCTCTTGTCTCATACTATTTTTTTTTTATATATACATTCCTCTTGCTTTGTATTTATATTTTAGTCATTCCAGTCACTCCTCCCTCAGGTGTGTCGGTCTGAGGTGGTGGTGGTGGTGGTGGTGGTGGTGGTGGCGGCAGCAGTCATCTTTCCTCAGCCTTCCACCTTCACTCCACCACCACACTCCACCACCACCACCTTTACGACCGCTGAGGTTATTCACCTGTACCACCACCACCATCACCACCACCACCACCATTACCACCACACCCACAGCTCTCACCACATATGCAGTCTTCATCACCATCATCACCACGACAACTAACATTACTACAACCGCTACAATAAAAGTTTCCTCTACCACCACTACAAACATCTTCCCGCTAACCACCCTAACTTTCCCTTTAAGTCACCACAAGCCCCACAAGCCCTTCCCCGCCAATGCAGAGGTAGCGGTGTAGTCAGGCGAGACACCGTGATAACCAACAAATAAGCTGCCTGACACTGGCATTAGTCGGGGCGTCAGTAGAGCAGCAGGTGGGAGGAGGAGGGGGAGGAGGGTGCAGCGTCGCCTTTGGCCAGCCGCTGAGGCGATGGATGGGGGCAGACGGGCAGACAAGGAGGGAAGGGGAAGGAGGGTGTGCTGGATGGGATGGAAGGGGTGATGCTGGAGTTTAGGAAGGAAGGTAGAGAGAAGGAGGGAGGAGACGAAGAATAGGGCAGAGTAGGAGGTGGAGGAGAGATGAGGCCAAAGGAGGGGAGGAGGGGGGGCACGTGTGGGCAGGTAGGGCGGTGCGTTTATGTGTTTTAGTTAAGCAGAGGTTACGCAGGTAAGCTTGTAAGAGGGCTGGGAGGAGGACAGGTAGAATAAGCAGGTTGAAGTACAGGTAAATGCGTAAGTAGGTTTGTAAATAAGGTAGCAAGATGGATATATACATTAGGTGGGTTTGTAATTAAGGAAGGAATACAGTTATAAGGTCTGTGTTACTTTTGTAGTTATGGAAATGGAAAGGAAAGCGTCTAAGGTGTGTTTGAATGTATATAAAGCGGAGGACACAGTAATGATAAGCACCAGGGAGGATTAAAAGCATACGAGCACACTTGTGAGTATAATGAGCAGGTAACTAGCTGGAGTAAAGATTATATTTGAAACTATTAACTACTTGGGAATATAAACCATCGAACAACACCCAAGGAAGACACATTAACTACTCACCAATTAATTCCAACAAGTCGCCATACAGATAAGCGATAAAGAAAATAGATAAATCAAATAAGGTTGAATTATGTCTTGCTGGAAATAAGTCCGCCCATAGTAACCCTCGACTGACACAGACCAATAAATCAAAGGCCAACTGGACCACTGCCAACATAGCTCAGCCTCACCTCGCCCCTTAGAGGACCAATGAGACCGAATCAACGAAACTTAGAAAGCCACACGAACCGCCGTGAACCATTAGAGCCCCGCCCCTTTTTACCTCTGTCAGCAGCTTCGGGAGACTAGACACAGACAGACTTTCCTCTTCCTCTTCTCTCTTCTCTCTTCTCTCTCTCTCTCTCTCTCTCTCTCTCTCTCTCTCTCTCTCTCTCTCTCTCTCTCTCTCTCTCTCTCTCTCAGGCATCAGGCTTTCCACGCGCTCTCCCAGAAGTCAGACTGGACCGACATTCCAACCCGGTGTGAAGGGTATAATTTGAAGAGCCCCGATGAGGCAGGTGGGCTGAGAGGGCGGGCGGGGCTGGACTTAAGGGGTGACCTAGGTGATGGGGAGCAAGTGGTGCTAACGGCGTAGTGCTGGTGGTGGAGGGAGAGGCAGTAGTGGATGTAGTGGTAGTGGTGTGGGACTTTTGATTAGAGAGGTGGAAGACGTGACTGGTTAAGATTGGAGGAGTGCGACAGAGTGAAGAAGTAGATAGTGGAGTTACAATTGGTGAAAGTTATTGTGTGATTAGTAATGAGGAGGTGAAGAGGCTGGGTTATGGTGGCTCTTTAATTAATGGAGACAGGAAGCATGGAGACCTTTTTGTGATGAGGTGAGAGGATGTGAAGTTGTAGTAGTAGTAGTAGTAGTAGTAGTAGTGGTAGTAAAAAAAAGTATGTAATAAAAGAATGAACTCTAGCTATTAGTAAACAAAAACAAAAATATATACAACATACTTATAAATGATTTCAACAGACAAAAGTAAAAATTTTCAACATGACCATAAGTTCTCCTCATCATCATTTGAGTAATTTACAACACCGCGTGATTACTAAAGTTCCATTAGTAAGAGAGAGAAAGAGAGAGAGAAGACAAACTTTTTTAACTCTGTAATCTGAACGTTATCATCACCGCCAACGAAATTAAGCGAAAGGTTATGTTTTACTCGTGTTTGTTTGTTTGTTTGTATGTTAGTAACTTCTTAATAACTTCTTAACAACTTCATGATATTTCAGTAACATGACTCTTTACCCAGAAGCTCCATTCCATTAAATTTTGAAATCTCTAAGGTCAAGGTTAGGAAAAATTGCTGTAAATCGGGAAAATGACTTATCTTTTAACATGAGGCGATTTAAAACTTCACCAACAGGATCTCTTACTCTAAGGCTCTATTGTATCATTCTTTTAAAGGTCAAGGTCAAGATCAAAGGTCAGGGTCAGGAAAAATCATGATTATTGGAGGTATGTATTTGCGTCCTACTGACTGTCCCTCGAGTCACCTATGTTATTTTTGTGATTTGTCAATGATGAAATGGAAACTCAACGCCGTAGTAGTGGTGGTGGTGATGATGGTGGTGGTGGTGATGGTGGTGGTGGTGGTGGTAGTGTCGGGTACATAAAGGAGAATATAATGAATACCACAACTACTACTGTACATCACCATAAGACAATAGGTGTTCGTTCTTCCCTTATCTCTCATCTTCAATTCTTAACCATTTATACTAACCAACCCTTCATCCTTCCCTCCCTTACTAGCACGTCTCTCCTATTCCTCTCACCGTTCCTTCACCTCGTACGGATTTTTACATTTCTTCTTCATCGTCACATTCATCTTCTCTCCTCCTTTGACGTCCCTTCCTGCCCCAAGCATCCGCTCCCCATGGTGTCTCTACCTCCTCCTCCGGCGCCCCCTCCTTCCCTCTGGCACCCCCTCCTCCCCTCCTCTCCCCTTGGCATCCCCTGCTGGCCTTGGGGGACATGGCGGAGAGCAGGTAACCCTCATTCCTCCCAGCAGCAGGTAACTCATGAACCGCTGGTAAAAAGCTTAAATAATATGAGGCTGAGGCCAAGAGGGCGGTGCTGGAGGAGGAGGAGGAGGAGGAGGAGGAGGAGGAGGAGGAGGAGGAGGAGGAGGAGGAGGAGGAGGAGGAAGAGGGTGGAGTCTAGTGAAGGAGGTGAGGAACTGTGTCTCATGGAAGGATGTGTTCTTCAACCTTAGTTTTGTTTTGTTATTGTTTAAGGATGATTGTTTGTTATTCTATACGTATTGTTGCGTTATATTATTTATTTTTTTCTTTGTTATTAGATTTTATGACTGCCAAAAACACGCGTATTTTTCCCCTCGATTTTATTTTTGATCCGGTGGCAGAGTGTTTACTTATGCATTCCCATCCACTGTATTTTTCAAAGTATTCATTGGTGCATTTGTTTGTTTAATTAAAGGGGGAGGCAAGCAAGGGAGCAGGACACTGACAGATCCTGGAGAACTTCACGACATGAGAAGGAGTTGGCAGCGAGCCGAGAGAGAGAGAGAGAGAGAGAGAGAGAGAGAGAGAGAGAGAGAGAGAGAGAGAGAGAGAGAGAGAGAGAGAGAGAGAGAGAGAGAGAGAGAGAGAGAGAGAGAGAGAGAGACAGACACAGACACACACACACACACACACACACACACCTACCACCTTAGCAATGTGTACAGGTGTTAA
>JAPQNM010000016.1:13815765-13818265 GCA_029783475.1 Metacarcinus magister | reverse complement strand
TTTATCTTTATTCCTTCCTTCGTAACATTAAATTCCTCACATTCCAATCTTTATTACATCTTCCCTTTATTTTTTCCTTTATTTCAAGTTGTTTCTCTTTCTTCTTTTCAGTAGCACTTTTTTGGTTTCTTCTTCTCCCTTATTTATTGCGTTTTGTTATTCCTCTATTCGTGATATTGATTTTTAAGTATTCTATTTGTAATCACATTCTATTTTTTTTTTATCCTTTGCTATTATTTTTCTTTTTCATTATGTCGTCCTAGTTATTGCATTTTTTTGTCTATTCTTATATTCGTAACTTTTTTTTAGTATTCCTGAAACTAAGACATTCAATTATTATATTCACTATTACTCCACTTTCTTCCTTTCCTTCTTTCGTAAACAGTCTTTTCTTTCTTTCGTTTACTTTGATTATTACAGTATTCCTTTATTCCTTCATTCGTAAAATAAATTTCCTTATATTCTACAAAGTAAAACATTTTCCATTTTTTTTCTGTGGAATTCCATTTTCTTCTTCCTTTCCCTTTTTTGGTAAGCACTTGACCATATCGCATCCTAGAATTATTACATTTTTCTTATTCCACCATTCGTAATATTAAATTCTTTATACTCTACATTCTTTCACTCCATGTCATATAATTCTCCAGTGTTTCTCTTCCTCCTTTCGCAAACATTGATCCAGGCCATCTCTCCGGCTAGTTATCGAGTTTTCATTATTCCTTCATTCGTAATAACAATTTCCTCATATAAAAAAACATACGATTTTCCTATATAATATCAACTATTAACTAAAACAATTTGCTCCTTAGGTTAAAAGAATGAGGAAAGAACGAGGCTGAAATAACTAACCTTTTTATCATTACTAACAAAACACAATTGGATTAACTTAAAACTACAAACTACATATGTTAAAAAAAAAAGTGAGGTAAAAGAAGATGCTGAAATAACTAAGCTTTTTAACCTTAATCAATATTGCTAATTAAATGCTACAGATTCCACTCATCCTACTCCAGAGCTTCGAACCCCCCGCCACTCACTCATCCACTCAGCCAGCCAATCAGCCAGCCAGCCAGTTCGCTCCTCCCCGCATCCCATCACATGTAGCATCCCCCTTCCCTTCCGCGCTCCTTTGAGGAAAGAATTATAATCCTCGCGGCTTCCTAGGCGCATAACCTGTTAGCAGGAGCCTCACTGGAGCGTTACTTGGTTGGTCGTCCCGCAAGGCAGCCTCTCCTTACCTTCGCTGAATTCTAAACTGAAGGTGTTGTAAATTTCTATCTGCTCCTTACGCTAATTTAAACATCTACCGCGTTTCTTATCTGCGTATCTTGCTCCTATCAGATTTTGGTGGATTATCATTGTTGTTTTTGTTCGTTCATGTCACCACTATAACTATACGTACTACTACTACTACTACTACTACTACTACTACTACTACTACTACTACTACTGCAACCATTTTCACCCTAGTTTCAAGTTTTCTATTTGTGAACTTACTCCGTTGACAATTGCGCTTCGCCAACTTCTTTTCCGGACGGTGATGTACGATAATTTGACCCTGTGGTGTGCTGCACGTCCTTGGTTCTCCTCCTTCTTTACGGTTCTGTGCGGTTCTCTTTCCAGCCGACGACCACGTTCTGCTATTACTATTCTTGTGGCACACACCCCGTTTATTGAGGCCCAGCGGTTTCCAGCCTCACCCGGACACGATAACTTCCCGACAAAGTTTCCATGTTAAGGCTTCACGCGCAACGGATCAGTCGTGAGGTTCATTTCGTTACTCGTCTCGGACCAGCTTCGTTTGTTGGCTCGCTCGCTTTCCTCATCACTTCCTTCTCGCTTTCCAAATTGAGTGATTAAATCTTATGATAACTTAATTGCCTGGCCTACCTACGTGCTTTCTTACTTCCTCACCTGTGTGTGTGTGTGTGTGTGTGTGTGTGTGTGTGTGTGTGTGTGTGTGTGTGTGTGTGTGTGTGTGTGTGTGCGTGTGCGTGCGTGTGTGTGTGTGTGTGTTTGGCCTGGAAGCGTGGACAACGTGTGGGAATGTAGACAGAACCCTCACCACAGCCGCCGCCGCCTTCCTCAGCCGTACGATCGCAGTCTGAGGAAGAGCAGCAGCAGCAGCAGCCTCGCACAGCCCAGTCCAGACGGCTCACAGAATCACTCGCTGGAAAATCAACACTGGAAAGAAGAAAAAAAAAACACGAGGCCGGCATTAATTCCTCACAACGTCTACACAATCATCGAGGCGAAGCGAGACTCGATCGATGAGTGCTCGGATGAAAAGGTTTGCTGATAAATAATTTCCTTTTAACCTCGGAATAAAATGTAAAAAGCTAAGTACGTAGGAGAGTGATGGAGGCTCTTTATCATCCAGACACACTTTAAAGGCTCGTCGCTGTGAAATGTTTATAGTGCGGGTATAGAGCGTGATCCGACCCCATGAGAGGAAGACAAGGAGGAGGAGAAGGAGGAAGGAAGACGTGAGGTGGGACAG
>JAPQNM010000016.1:13795765-13810765 GCA_029783475.1 Metacarcinus magister | reverse complement strand
TGAAGGAAATAATTCAGATCAACTCGTCCAAGACCCATGACATCAACGGTGTTCATTATACGACGCAGTAAAGGAAGAAAAAAAAAAACTAGAATTTTAGAATATAGACATTGAGAACTTATTACTTTTAAGTGTGGATAAGAAAGTAAGGTATTTGTATGAAGGAAGTGTATCTTACATGACTGACAGGATGGAATTTATCGTTCACTATTCCTCACTGATCAAGCTAAAAAAAAAATAATAATAATAAAAAAATATAAAAAAATCAATAAATAGATAAATAAATTGAAAGTAACATCGACGTTTCATTAATTTTGGGATGGATAGGAAAGTGAAAGGTTACTGTGGAGTCAGAGAAAAAAGTAAACATAAAAACTTGGAAATATTGTCAAGAATGAGCCGAGTTGGAGTTGAGCCGAACGGTGTAACTCTCCCCCACGTGGCTGCCTCCCCCTCACACCCCCACCACCTCCACCACCTCCACCACTCAATGTTCTTAATCAGTAGTGTATGTGAAGGTAACTGTTAGTGTGACGGTGCTGACTGAACCACCGTAGCGTATTGGTAACGGCGTGTGTGTGTGTGTGTGTGTGTGTGTGTGTGTGTGTGTGTGTGTGTGTGTGTGTGTGTGTGTGTGTGTGTGTGTGTGTGTGTGTATACAAATTGGCTATGAATATATATAACATAATTAACAAACATAACAGTTATCATATCATAAATTATTTAGTAGATTAGTAGATAAATGTAATTTAGACATGTACAAGATAACTAATCTCTCTCTCTCTCTCTCTCTCTCTCTCTCTCTCTCTCTCTCTCTCTCTCTCTCTCTCTCTCTCTCTCTCTCTCTCTCTCTCTCTCTCTCTCTCTCTTTTCCAGGTTCAAGGCAGAGTGTCAGCCGAGGATAATAATCGATGAGATGGAGACCGTCAGCCGCCCTGTGACTGGCTGGCTAAGGAGAGAACTTTTGAAGAGTGAAAAAAAAAGGAAAAAATGAACAAACACTTGACTCTGTAATATGCTGGAAGGAGACTGAATGTGTGTGTGTGTGTGTGTGTGTGTGTGTGTGTGTGTGTGTGTGTGTGTGTGTGTGTGTGTGTGTGTATGTGTGTGTGTGGGTGTGTGGGTGTGTGTGTTATTATGGTCAAAACATATGTCCGCCTCTCTTTCTACACACACACACACACACACACACACACACACACACACACACACACACACACACACACATGAAGCCACAGTGTATAGTCAAGCTCTAAATCACTGAGGAATGAGTACCAAGATGGCGACACACCCTCACAATAGCTTGAAGCCATGCAGGACCACCTCATAATACCATGCCAAAAGCTGTGTATAGTTAGACCAAAAGAATGCCGCTGTCAGCACCACAACACGGCAGCGTCAGACTAAACAGCTGATGTGAACTATAATTCCCTGTAACATCATAACATACAGTGATTGTCATTTTTTTATTATTCTTCGTCACGCTTGAGACTTAATAGATACACCTGTTCATACGTAATCTTGTAGTAATTATCGTTTGAATTTACTGTACAAGTTTGTTCCTCATTCCTTAGAGCTGCCTCAGATTGCCCGTGAGAAGTACGTCAATACATAATTTAGTACGAAGTTCAAAAAATAGATCATTAATTTCTGGACATAAATATACGATTGTAAAACCTTCAGCTTCAATATTAAATAACAAAAGTCAAAACATTAATTTTCTTATATATAAATTCCGTAAAGACAAGAAAACACATTTAGAAAACATACCATAACGTTGAGTTTGATAAGGTTTAACACAACATGCAAACACACTAGGAAGAGAAAAGAAAAGGTGTCACACGGTACATTCACACCTTTCACACTTGTTTACCAGATGGCGTCACTACCTGTGTCAACATCACCAATTAGGCAGCGAAGGTGTTCTGAAGGGGGGGTGGTGGTGGTGGTGGTGCTGGAAGGAAGAAAACAAATTCTCAATCAATTACTATTATACATGTAATTGAACTTTCTATTTTGTACACATTTAATTTTTTACCTTCAAACAACCTCAAAGTGATTCACCTGAGCCTTGGAGTTGCAATTCTAGGTCATGAAACTCAGTATTGTAAACAGGATAGAAAAATGTGAAGATCATGAGAAGGCATTAAGTCGTGTGCCCAGTGTGTGTGTGTGTGTGTGTGTGTGTGTGTGTGTGTGTGTGTGTGTGTGTGTGTGTGTGTGTGTGTGTGTGTGTGTGTGTGTAAAGGCGTCACAGAGGGATGGCCATGTAGAAGAATGTCTGTTCGAGATAAGAAATAATTAAGACTGAGTGATATTATGTCTGTGAGTTTGTCAGGTGTGTTGGCTGTGAAGTGGATGAATGGCTGTGCGGTGGAATGTCTGTATGGCTGTTTGAGTGCATGGCTTCCCTAGTGTCCATCCACCGTGTGTTTGGAAAGCCGGAAAAACACTGTTTGTTAGTTGAACAGACACAAACAGAAGTGAAAGACAGTAATAAATAAAATTCCTTGCACCACAAACTTATATCTAAAGGCACAATGATTTTAGTCTCCCCTCCTACCCCCTTCCCTTTCTCCTTTCTCCCTCCCCTTCCCTTTCCCTCCCTGACCTGACCCTCGTACTTTCCCACCAGGTTGCCGCCGCCACAGGTATCAAACTTTCTCCTCGTGGCTTTCACTGAAATGAAAGCAGAGTCATGGAGGTCACCGATTAGTAGTCATTTTCACGTGTTACCCAAATGACTTGGAGGCCTTGGGGAGGGATTGGTCATGCCATGTGTAGGGGGGCACGGCACACCCCACTCCTGCCTCCCCCTCACGAGCATCCCTCCCCCACCTCCCTAAGGCCACTTCTATGCAAAGAACTTAATTACAGCAAATAAAAAGTGTTTGTGTGCGTGACGTGATCAATTGATGGTGTTATGGTGTGCGGGAACATGTGTCATTCTTCCCTGCGTGGGTGAAGGCGTGCAGCGTGTCGTGCTGCAGCGACACTCAACCTCAACACTACTGACTCACATCAATGCAAGACGAATGTACAGTTAAGTTAGTGTTTCCTATTTTTTGACTGGTGCCGAGGAGATGATGGCGGCTGTCGTGGTCACAGTGTGCTCGTAAGGCGGCGACGTGTTGATGTTGACTCAGGAGTGACTCGTGACCCCAACATGACTGGCGCTGGAGAAGACTCCGTCAGCACCAGCGTCACCACACCCAAACCTCACCACCACCACCACCACAAACACCACCACCTTTCCCTCAAGTCCCTCAGGTCCTCTACTGCATACATCCCGGCAAAGAACGACTTCAGTTATGTCCCCCGCACTGCTGGGGACACGCCCCCCGCCCAGGGAACCAGTAAAGGGACCCGCCCTCAAGACCAAGGCTCCGTGGAACGCTGCTGGAGGCCAAGAGCTAAGGACGCTTCTAAGACACTGCGACGAAAACATAGCAACGTGGTCAGATCCTATTCATGTGAGTGTGTACGAGGAAGAGGGGAGGAGGAGGAGGAGGAGGAGGAAGAGGAGGTGGCGGGTCCTCAAGGCGATGCTGGCGGCGCGGGGCTCAGTATTCCCGCCGCCCCTGGAGCGGACGGACGTGTGTGTTCAAAGGGTAACACTGCGCCGCGCTCCAACTCGCTTCCACAACACTGCGCCCACGCCACGCCCCAGCACGGCCACGGCGGGAGTCACAGCTTGGAGAGTCCCGAGCAGAGGGGCCTGCCTGTCAACCTAAAGGAGTGTGGATTATTCTGCGACGAGAAACAGAAAGTGCAACGCGTGGTAAAAGTGGGTGGAGGAGAGATACAAGTAGAGGTGATAAGTAGTGGAGTAGTGGTGAAGAGAGAGCCGCGGGAGAGTAGTGGTGACGGGAGTGGTGTGGTGAATGGTGATACTACTGACGAAAGACCCGCCAAGAAAAAGAGGAAGTTTATCATTATCCTCAAAGGTTTGCTGAGTAAATCCAAACGAAGTGAAAAGAAGAAGTGTGTGGAAGGTGAGAGTGGGAGGGCGAGTGTCCGCGGCGGTGAGAGTGAGGCGGTAACTTACACCAACGGCAGGAATAACAACAAACGTGACGCTAAGTGTGACGGTGGTGACGGCAAGGGCCAGGCCAATAGCGGTGACAGACGGGGGGCGAGGCGGTGGGGTGGAGGCCAGGCGGGACGCGGAGAGACACGCCTCGACGCTGTTCGCAAACAACAGGGTCCTCTAGGCTGCAGCGGGAGGACCTCCGCCTCTAGCGACGAGGGAAGCTGTGGTCAAACTCGGGCGGGGAGTCTTGAAACAGGCCGCCCCAGGTCCCCGCCTAGCAGTGCTAACAGTACTTCCAGGCACGAGGCCAATGATAATACAGGGAGCGGGGAGAGTCCAGAAGGAGGCTGGGAGAACAGCGCGGCCTGCCTGGGGACACGGGAGCAGCTGACTCTACTCTACCACGCAGCCCTCACCCGCTACTCCCACGTAGAAAACGGTTGGCGGGAAGACACACGTGAGAGAAGGCCGTCCAGTACAGACTCAGAGCAGGCCTGTGCAACTCTAGAAGGGTCGAGGGACGCCTCCAGTGATGAGCCCCAAGAGGAACGTCCAGAGTCACCTCCAGACTCGCAGGTAGCCTTACCTTGGGAGCAGGAGGACATCCATCATCCACCGCACTCCACTGCGTCCACCTGTGAGGATCAGAGTCTTATCAACGCCTCTATCTTCTGTGGTAACGCTTCTGAGCCTTCCCTAGAGACACAATCCCTTGCGGATCAAGAAGACCTTTCTCATCCCCTCTGTGGAGCTTCAGAGTCATTAACTGTCAGTGACCACAGCGAAGAGTGTCCACCCATCACAGCTGACCCTCCAAGTGAGAGTGTTCACCACCACAGTGAAAACGTCCATCAAAACGTAAAACTTGAGTGTATTGTTTCGCCCGAGGCATCACCTTGCCAAGGAGGCGACACACCTGGCCGTGAGGCAACCAGCCCCCGGGGGCCAGACACAAGCCCCGTACATCTGCTGCTCAGCCCGGCTTGGGCGGCCTCAGACACTGCGTGTAAGGCACTCAGCAAGCGTGACTGTGCCGCCACCGCACTCACCAGCCCCCATCACGATGATGCCGACGTTGTATTGAGTGATGATGATGATAATGATGAACACAACTGTGACAGTGGTAAGGAGGAGGAATGTTCTGGACCGAGTGTGAGGCTCAGCTGCCTTCCTCCAACACCCCCTTGCGAGGAAAGGAGTCACTCTGCGGAAGGCAGCAAAAGTGACTCAGAAAGTGACGCAGACAGCAGTGAGTCAGACAGTGACAGCAGTGTTGACTATGACATTCCTCCAGTCGATGATAGGATTTACGACCCGCAGTTTGATCCTTACTTCTACCAAGGTAGCATATCTCTGGACGACGTCCCGGACGACCAACCCATAGACTACCCGTGCCCTTACGACGCCAATGGTGACTATTTGTGCGACAGACAGTTCACGCCACACTTCTCGTACTTAGACCACTGGAGTGGCTCCGTTGTCGCCGCCCCTGGGGACTTGTACCGCAGCCAGAGCCAGCCCGAAGCTGTCACCCAGGACCAACCACTCGACGGTGACGCCCCGTTGTACGCCTTCCTCAGCCAGCCCATCCCCACTCAGGTCCCTCCAGACTTCTCCCTCGAAAACAGTTTCCTGCGGCCCAGGAAGCAGGGACAGTTCAGCTCTCTGTGCAGCTTTGGTGGGTCACAGCTGTACACCATCACTGAGGAGGTGGAGTACGACGACCCCTACGACGACTTCTACTCCAGAAGGAACTACTCCGAGTCTAACCTATACTTCCGGGGCGTCGAGGATCTGCTTCCTGACCCTCACTTCATCCGGGCAGACCTTTACTACGGTGACACCGACTCTGACTCTACCGTCCACAGTGAGTCATCAGACAGAGACTCAACGGAAACACTTGACCAGGACGCACAATATTTGAACATTCTTGAGCCAGGCTCACCCTTGCACGCCTCCCAGCTAAGTCTAGCAGATTCCATCATTCTCGAGGCGGTGGGTGAGAGGGGTTCTTCAGGAGAGTTAGTCACCGCTGAGAGTGAAGAGAGTCTGGACGCAGACAGTGAGACGCGACATAATTCACCACATCCAAGGAGTGAGTGTCCGGGCACCGACTATCCTGATGAGTTCTTTTTATTCTGCTCGGAGGCGGAGGTCACCGGCGTGGACGTGATGGAGAGTGGAGACGTGCTGCCATACAACGGTAGTAAAGAAGACTTCACATACTTCAAAGTGGAAAGTAAAACTGCAGATAGAAGCAGTCCTGTTGACCACGACTTCCTTCTGGAGAGTTATAGCTGCAGGACAACCATGAGTGACACAGCCTCCAGCCCCACCAACGGCCTCGGCCTCCACAATGCCTGGGAGACGGGGCTCAACGGCGCTTCTGATGCCAGGAAGGGACCCTCCTCTCACGTTTACCAAAATATTCCTCTGAACAGCCGCCTCTCAAAGTCTAATCCAGATCTGGCTCTGGCCGAAGACGAGGTTGACCATAGCCGGGTCATGACCCGCCCCATCTACCAGAATGTGCCGGTGCCCGCTAAGAGGCACCACACCCCGGGTAGGGACCATGGCAGGGGCCTGGACAACCTGCGTTCCCGCGACAGTAACAGTAATTACTATGATGAATGGACGCGAAGCTCTGGCCCGCAGGTCACGTCTCCGTACATGAATGTGCCTCACAACGGGCACGGCAGCGACACTTCGCTCCACAACCTCAACTCCATGAAGTCCTTAAGCTCACTCTCGAGCTCCCTGAGTGACGGTCTAGACCGTGTGGTATCCAACGGCCACAGCGACGAGCAACGCTCCAGCTCCAGTTCACTATATGACGACCAAAGGACAAGCCCAGACCTGAGATATGTTGGTCGTTCACTCGCTCCGCCCGGCCGTGCCTTCAGGGGCAGCTCGGTGGGCGATTCGTCTTCTGGCAGCTTCACCGCCTACGCCTCAAACACCAGCCTTGACCACGACGCGTTCTCAAAGACCTCCAAGATATATAAATGGAACGGTTCTTCGTCCGTGTCAGACCTGACCTCTCTCAGCCGTGACTTGAGTTCCACCTCGCCTAGCCTCAACAGAGGGTCGGCCTCGGCCTGTGACCTGACCCATGTGGGAGAAGATGAAGACTGGGGGAACGAAGCACCTCTCGGTGAGACCAGCTACGCCGCCTGGTGTGCGAGGGTCCAGAACGACGACACTGACGACCAGGACTTCGTGACGTCACTGGGCCAGCAGGACACCTCGCCCTTCGTCTTCACGCCCCACCAAAGTAAGTACCCCTTCAAACATACCTTTTCCCTATCTAAGCACCCCAGGTCTGTGGGCCTCGTGCTGCACCCTTGCACAAACCTCACAAAAAAGGAAAAGTCTTCATGGTTCTCGCATAATCATTTACCGAACATCAGAATCGGAACACTTTCCAAAGCCTCGCAGCCCACGTTTAGGAGGGAAGGAGCAATATCTCCCTCCCCACCATCCCCTCATCTTCCTCTCCCTCCTTCCCAACGCTAGTGGCTGCGTGAGGCTCGTGCCGAGTCGGGTCAAGGTAAGGCCGCCACCTTGCGTCATCTCACTAACGGGAGAACTTGATACTGGCAACTGTACGTATCTCGTTTTCTTCGCGGAGGCTGGACGGGGCGGGGGTGGAACACGATAAAATATTCTTGTCTTAGAACAAAAGAGAAAGTCTGCTATATTTCCTTTCTCTCTCTCTCTCTCTCTCTCTCTCTCTCTCTCTCTCTCTCTCTCTCTCTCTCTCTCTCTCTCTCTCTCTCTCTCTCTCTCTCTCTCTCTCTCTCATACACACATGAATAAAAAAAACATGTATGCACAGTTTCGTTCATTGAAAGGATATAAATCTGTGTGAGCCATTAGGTCAAGGAAGGGCGTGGCTTACTGAGTGTTAACCAATCAGCCTCCGACCCACGCCAACCCACCAATCACACACTTACAAGCCAACCTTTCCTCCTCACGCCCATCGCCTACCCACTCACCTTTCACAACACGGGGAGAGAAGAGAGAGGAGAGGAGAGAGAGAGAGAGAGAGAGAGAGAGAGAGAGAGAGAGAGAGAGAGAGAGAGAGGGAGAGAGACTTCAAAAACTTAAAAACCTCATCGGTAATATGAAGTCACGACGAAATGGTGAAAAGAATTGGTGAAACATCCTCTTCTTCTTCTTTGTCTCCTTCGTCATGTTTCTTTATTTTTTTTTTCTTGTGTATTTTTCTTTTTTTGGGGGAAATGTATTTATTTATTTACTTATATATTTTCTCCTCTAATACGTAAAGGAATTTATTTGTTTGTGTCTGAGAATTCTTTCCACACTGCAAGGTATTTATGGATGTGCAGAGAATTGGAGATTAGAGAGAGAGAGAGAGAGAGAGAGAGAGAGAGAGAGAGAGAGAGAGAGAGAGAGAGAGAGAGAGAGAGAAATAAGTTTTTCCTTGTTTGGTTATATTCTTTTCTCTGTCAAGGAAGGAATGCGCCTTCTCGCTTTCCCGGAGATTCAGCAATAAATACTGCAGTGAGGAGGAGGAAGAAGAAGAAGAAGAAGACGAGGAGGAGGAGGAGAAGGAGGAGCGACGCAGGGAAGACAGGGAAGGAAAATGGAGGAGGGAAAGATAGAAGAGTTTTACCAGAAATATCAGAAAAACAAAGTGTCACTGAGGCTTAACATTCTGACTATCAATGTTAACGATCAATAAGGTGATGCGACTTTGTTTTCACGTGTTTCTTTCTTCCTTTTTAACGGGTGACGGACATTACTTGGAGGCTGAGGGGAGGATGAGGGGAAGTAGGGAGGGCCAGGTGAGGGGAAGGTGAGGTAGGGTTGTGAGGGGAAGGTGAGGTAGGGTTGTGAGGGGAAGGTGAGGTAGGGTTATGAGGGGAAGATAGCAGGTGGTTCCGACTCTCTACTTCACCTCTTCACATAAAAGACTCATAACTCTCTTACAGTAAAGAGATTATGGAGTGGCATACACACACACACACACACCACACACACACACACACCACACACACACACACGCCGTTGGGTCCGCTTTAAGTGTAACATTTGTACTGTACTAAAGTGAAAAGCTTGACCTATGATAGAAACACTTATAGAACGAATGAACACACTTACTTACAAACTCACTCCCTCATACTTATAAAGAGATGAAGCTGCACTACACACACTAACTTTATATTCACTTAACTGTGTCCTTACTTATCCAGTTCTCTCATCCCTTGGCTTCATTCCGAGCTGAAGCCTCATTGAAGCCTCGCAATTAGTGCCGATGTGAAGCAATCAATGTTCTCATCACTTATCAATTATTAGTCATTTAAGATTAAAGACAGACTCTCTCTCTCTCTCTCTCTCTCTCTCTCTCTCTCTCTCTCTCTCTCTCTCTCTCTCTCTCTCTCTCTCTCTCTCTGATGATGATATTAATGATGGTGATAATTGATGGTGGTGGTGGTGGTGGTGGTAGTAGTAGTGGTAGTGGTAGTGGTGGTGGTGGTAATCATGACCTTGTGAAGAAGGGCGTGGCATTTTTTGAGGCTGCTGCTGCGTGTGTGGGTTGTGCAGGTGTACACATACTTACGTACACACATACTTACATACATACACACGTACTTGCATATGCATACATACATGGATACATACCACTACACACAGTATGCATTTTTTCAAGTATTGTATTGAATTAAACTGCATTAACTAACTGTACCAACATTCTCGCTAATTTGTGTATCCTCTTCCTCTTCCTCCTCCTCCTCCTCCTCCTCCTCCTCCTCCTCCTCCTCCTCCTCCTCCTCCTCCTCCTCACTCACTACTATTACTACTACTACTACTGCTACTGCTTCCTTCTCTCTCTGTTTATCTCTAATCACTGTTTCTTATCTTCTCCTCCTTCTACTCCTCCTCCTCCTCCTCTTCCTCTTCCTCTTCCTCTTCCTCTTCCTCTTCTTCCTCCTCCTCCTCCTCCAACAACCATCAGGCGTTCCGTTATGTCACGACCAGTGTCCGAAGCGCAGAGGAGGAGGAGGAGGAGGAGGAGATGGAGGAGGTGGTATGTACACAGAAGGAGGGAGGAAAGACGTGAGGTGTGTAAGAGAGAGAAGAGAAAGATAGAATGGTTGAGAGGGAAAAAAAGAGAAGAGAAGGAAAGGAAGAAGGAAAGGAATGAGAGGAGTGGTGGAGGTAAGAAGGAGAGAAAGAATGTAAGATAAAGGAAGGGGGAGGGAGGTTTTGGAGGAAAGGAGGAATTGGAGAGAGGAAAGAAGAGGCAAATTACAAGAAAAGCGAAAGAATGGGAGAAGCGAGGAGGAAAATGTGTATAAGTATTGGTGTGTGTGTGTGTGTGTGTGTGTGTGTGTGTGTGTGTGTGTGTGTGTGTGTGTGTGTGTGTGTGTGTGTGTGTTACTACTACTACTACTACTACTACTAAAGGCAAAGAATGTGTAGTACGTGAACACATTTAAGGAATATTTCTTCTCTTTATTCAAATCAGATTCAGTCGAAAGTTTAGGGAGTACGAGAGAGAGAGAGAGAGAGAGAGAGAGAGAGAGAGAGAGAGAGAGAGAGAGAGAGAGAGAGAGAGAGAGAGAGAGAGAGAGTAAAAATACAACCAAGGCATAGGGTGTTGGGAGATAAAAAGTGAGGGGGGAGAGAGAGGGAGGCAGAGAGGGTGAAGAAGGAAATGGATAACTAATTCTGTCATATCTATTTTCTTCTTGTTACTCTCGTCTTTTTTTTCTCCCTCCTCCTCTTCCTCCTCTTCTTCTTCCTCCCTTTATTACTCTCTTCTTTTGTTACTTTGTTCTGTTTCTCAACTCATTATTAGACTTTCTTTAGTTTCCTCTCATTCTATTGTCTTGTCCTTTCCTTGACACATATCTCTCTCTCTCTCTCTCTCTCTCTCTCTCTCTCTCTCTCTCTCTCTCTCTCTCTCTCTCTCTCTCTCTCTCTCTCTCTCTCAAGGCAGCTTATTACCCTTTAACCTACTAAGCGTGAAGAAGGAGTGGCTAAGGGGAAGGTTAAGGGGGAGAGGGGAGAGGAGACCTAGAGGAGGAAGGGGTTAAAGGGAGGCCTAGGAAGTGGGTGAAGGGGGAGGGGAGGAGATAAAATTGAAGGGGAGAGGAGAGGAGAGATGAGGATGAGATGGGAAGGGAAAGGGGAGAGGATGCGATGCTAAAAGGGGAGGTAATGAAAGGGAAGGGGAAAGAGGGGATGGGAAGGGAAAAGTGAGAGGATGCCAAAGAGGAAACCGAGAGTTGTGAAGGTAACAGGAGGTGAGGTGAGGAGATGAGGAGGGAAGAAATGAGGGAAGGAACGAGAGAGGGAGGAGAGGTAGGGAGGGAGGGAGGAAGGAGGGAGAAGAGAGAGAAACATTGGAAGTGAAAGGAATCAGCAGATGGAGAAGAAATGCGAGACTAGACTGATGGAAGGCAGGTAAAAAAAATAAAATAAAACAGAAAATGAAGATAAAAATACAATATAATAAAAAAAATAAATAAAAAATACATAATTAACGTAATGATCAAAATTAATTCATATCATCAAGGAAAGAAAAAAAAAATAAACTCCACCAGGTACAAAACATTCCTAATTAGCCTCATCCTCACCTGTCACTCATTAGCCTCACCTGAGCCCAACACGTGGAGGTGACGCTCTATAATAGTGTGACTGGTGACGCGTGGCAGTGTGACGCAGACTTACAAAGGTGACGCTAAGTGTGACGCATGCAGTGTTGTAACGCAGAGAGTGTCACGCTGGAGTGCTTCCTTGCATAATGGTAACGTTTGGTGCTATTATCATTATTATTATCATCATTATTATTATCATTATTATTATTATCATAGTAGTAGTAGTAGTAGTAGTAGTAGTAGTAGTAGTAGTAGTAGTAGTAGTAGTAGTAGTAGTAGTAGTAGTAGTAGTAGTAGTAGTAGTAGTAGTAGTAGTAGCAGCAGTAGTAGTAGTAGTGGTTGTAGGTAGTGAAAGGAGACATGACCTAGCATTTCAAAAGTAGGTCACACTGTCTTGATAAGTTTCCCCTCACCATGCAGTGACTTGCTAAGGAGATTGCGGTGGTGATGGTGGTGGTGGTGGTGGTAGTGGTAGTGGTGGTGGTGGTGGTGGAGGAGGATGGGGGAAAACGAGGTGGATAGGAAAGAGGAGGAGCAAGCGCTAAAATGAAGTGGAAGTGGATTGGGAAGAGGAGCTAGAAAGTGGAAAAGAAGAAGAGGCGTCTAGAGATAAGTGGATGAATGAAAGAATGAGTAAGAAGAAAGAATGGAGGGAGGAAAAGGAAGGAAAGAGAGAGGGAGAGAGAAATAGACAAAATAAAGAGAGAGAGAGAGAGATAAGGTTATATTTTCTCACTCTCTCTTATCTTCAAAGCTCAGATCTCCGTGCGTTTAGGAAGGTGCAAATATAATATCAAGGTGTACATTTTACCTGTATCTTAATTAAAGGTTGGGATCGACCAGGTGTTGGGAACTTTTAAATTGCGTCAGCCAGGTAAGCGTAACGCGCGTGGTCTGATGGCAACAATGAAATATACAACATAGTGTTTTTTTTTTCTCTCTCTCTATTTTGTATGAGTCAATTACTGTTATTATCTGCAGGAATTTATTTTTTCCTTTCTTACTTTTTTTTTTGTTCTCTCTCTCTCTCTCTCTCTCTCTCTCTCTCTCTCTCTCTCTCTCTCTCTCTCTCTCTCTCTCTCTCTCTCTCTCTCTCTCGCACGGATGCATAGTAAATATAATCACTCAAGCATATTTTTAACCGCATTGCAATAATATGAGAGGAAAGATAAGCAGAGAAGAGGAGGAGGAGGAGGAGGAGAAGCTAGAGTAGAAGGAGGAGGAGTAGGGGGAGGAGGAGGAGGGGAGGAAGCTAAGGAATGTTGGGGGTAAGGGTGAGGGAGGGCAAAGTTTCTCTTGACCTATTGTTCCACTCCTCCTCCTCCTCCTCCTCCTCCTCCTCCTCCTCCTCCTCCTCCTCCTCCTCTTTATGCACTTAAACTATTATCTCCTTTATTATATCCAATTCTATATTTTCTTCAGTCTTCCTTCTCCCACACTTTTCATAAATATTTCGTCCTTCCTACTTTCTCTTCGTGTCTCCTTTTCTCTATTCTCTCTGTCCCTCCCTCTCTCTCTCTCTCTCTCTCTCTCTCTCTCTCTCTCTCTCTCTCTCTCTCTCTCTCTCTCTCTCTCTCTCTCTCTCTCTCTCTCTCTCTCTCTCATACCTGCTTTCTTCTCCTCTTTGCTTGATGTCTCCTCTCTTTCCCCTCCTCCTTCCCTTCCTCCTCTTCCTCCTCCTCCACATTGCCTTCTCAGTGCGGCAGATCTTACAGCTGTTACACACTCTGGCCCCTAATGCAGTGTGTGTGTGTGTGTGTGTGTGTGTGTGTGTGTGTGTGTGTGTGTGTGTGTGTGTGTGTGTGTGTGTGTAAGGATCATTTATTTACCTTCTTTCTTAACGTCTCTCTCTCTCTCTCTCTCTCTCTCTCTCTCTCTCTCTCTCTCTCTCTCTCTCTCTCTCTCTCTCTCTCTCTCTCTCTCTCTCTCTCTCTCGAGCCCGCCGTTCAACTCTCTCGCTTTTATTTTCTTCGTTACGCATCGTCGCTTCTGTCTTCCTCATTCCCCTCATTCCTTTCCTCTTTTTTTTTCTTTCTTTCTCTCTCTCTCTCTTTTTTGTTTTATCTTTTTTTTTCGCACACCTGTTCTTCACTGTGTTTACCTTGGAGATTTGTGTGTCATCTGTTACGTCACGCTTGAGAGGAGGAGGAGGAGGAGGAAGAGGAGGAAAGACTAAGAGGAGGAGGAGGAGGAGGAGGGAAAGGAATGCAAAATGATAACAGTACAAAATTATCTGATTGAGAATAATAACAAATGAATAGCGTCACTTATTTATTTATTTTTTTTTATCATGCATGGGCGAAGGATACATGTCACGCCAGGTAGGATAATTAGCACCTGTGAGGATATAACAGTGTTTAAATGCCTCACGTAACGCCCACATAACGCCCACGTAACAGCCCTCTTCCTGCTATTTGGGTAACCTGACGTCACCGGCCCATACCTGCCACCTGAGCTAATTACTTAATGAGGTAAAGGTATTCTTGTTCATTATCCACTTAACACAACCTGTCTCCACCTCTCTCTCTCTCTCTCTCTCTCTCTCTCTCTCTCTCTCTCTCTCTCTCTCTCTCTCTCTCTCTCTCTCTCTTTCATTATATAGCGTTATTCAACCCTTCCTCTTCGCAGCTTATTGAGTTTTGTTTGTTGTTTGGTTGTTGTTGTTGTTGTTGTTGTTGTTGTTGTTGGTTTGTATTCTTCTTCTTCTTCTTCTTTTTCTTTACTCGGTACATATACACATCTTCCCATTATATTTATTGTGTAACTTGCTTTGATAAAAAACATTCCTTTTTTTATCAAGCAGAGTTACCATATTTTTGTTTATGAAATCATCCATCCATCCATCCATCCATCCATCCATCCATCCATCCATCCATCCATCCATCCATCCATCCATCCATCCATTTATTCATCCCTCCATCCATCCATCCATCCATCCATTTATTCATCCCTCCCTCCATCCATCCATCCTTACAGCCAGACAACATCCACATACAGTCAACAGTAGCCTTGCAGGTGTTGCTTTACATACACACCTGCAGACGGATGTAAGTGTTGCATTGCTACACTTTACTTCCTCAAATCAAGGTGTTAAACAAGTGTAGTTAAGTGTGTGACTACGATAATAAGTGTCTTCAATTTTCATGGTGTTTTAAGTAGACGGGAAAATATTATGCTGTTTGTGTTGAGTAAGATTATGTAATTTTGTTTTCACTACAAGGGATAAAAATGATAAAGAGTGTAAGTGTAATATCGTTCTAGCAATTTTATATTTCAATTTTACAACCAAATATACAAGACAAATTCAGAGCATAGCTGGAACAACGATATAAATTT
>JAPQNM010000016.1:13780765-13788265 GCA_029783475.1 Metacarcinus magister | reverse complement strand
GGGTGGGGGAAGGTGGTGGGGGGGGGAAAGGTTGTGGTGGGGGGGAAGGTTTGTGTGGGGGGGTAGGGGAAAGGGGGGGGGCGGGTGTGTCTTCCATAAAAGTAAAGATAAAAGGTTTAGATATCAAGTATGTGTGTTGCATTTTGTTCAACGCCTTAGTTTATGTAAATCATGTCTCTCTCTCTCTCTCTCTCTCTCTCTCTCTCTCTCTCTCTCTCTCTCTCTCTCTCTCTCTCTCTCTCTCTCTCTCTCTCTCTCTCTCTCTCTCTCGCTCGCTCTCTCTTCATTACATATCATAAAAAAATCAGGTGTGTTTGCAGGTGTGTGTTTGTGTAAGTTTATACATACATGTAGTGTGTGTACACCTGCATCACACCGGCTTGTGTGTGTGTGTGTGTGTGTGTGTGTGTGTGTGTGTGTGTGTGTGTGTGTGTGTGTGTGTGTGTGTGTGTATTTTGAAGTGCCTCAAAAATCGATGTATATTTATTTTTACACATTTTCTTCCTTCGTCTCCTCTCTCTTCCTGTCCCCTTCCTCACACACTTCCTACCATTCCAAGCTTTCTCCTCCTCAGGCAGGGCGGGGCGGGGGCAGGGGCGGGGCAGGGGGCGTAGGTAGGTAGGTATAGGTAGGTGACGGCAAGGGTTATGGGCAGGGCGTGGGGGGTGGGAGAAGGTAGAGGAAGGGGGCTGTGGCAGAGGAGAACTGACGAAATTAAGTATTTTATTAGTTATCCTTAAATATGAATACAAAAAAAAAAATATAGGTGTTGTCTTTCTTTACTTTTTACTTTTTTTATTATACTGTTTACGCACTTTTAAATATTTCTCTTTGGAATCTGCCTCCACCTCTGCCTCTTTTGTTTCCTGGCCGCCCCCCTGCCAACACCCTGTCCCCTTAGCTGTCCTCTGCCCCCCTGCCACCCCCTGTCACCACCCTCCTCCCCCCCTGCCCCCTGCCCCCTGCCCTCTGCCTCACCTTGTCCCCGTCTCCTCCTGCATACACGAATTTTCTTAACGACCTTGATGAACCAGCTTTTCCTCACACACACACACACACACACACACACACACACACACACACACACACACACACACACACACACACACACACACACACACACACACACACACACACACACCATTCATCACACACCTGACCCGTCTTCTTCCACACCTCCACACTTACCTCCACACCTGTCTATTTAGGTATACACGCAGCCTTCCCGACGAGAGAGAGAGAGAGAGAGAGAGAGAGAGAGAGAGAGAGAGAGAGAGAGAGAGGAAGTGTTTTGCAACTTAATTAAATACAAATATAATTGTTCAAGACTTTTTTTTTACATTCTCTCTCTCTCTCTCTCTCTCTCTCTCTCTCTCTCTCTCTCTCTCTCTCTCTCTCTCTCTCTCTCTCTCTCTCTCTCTCTCTCTCTCTCTCTCATAATCGCACAAAAACTAGGTCAAGCTGTACCCTTCACTGCACTAGTAACCGAAGTGTCAGTATCCCCCTCCTCCTCCTCCTCCTCCTCCTCCTCCTCCTCCTCCTCCTCCTCCATGCACACTTCCTCTTTCCTCCCCCCCTTCGGTTCATCGGACACCTTCCTTTCCCCTTCCCTTCCCTTCCCCTCCCTTTCCTCTTCCCTTCCCTTCCCTTCCCTTCCCCTTCCCTCCCTTCCCCTTCCCCTTCTCTTCCCTTCCCCTTCCGTACCTTCCCTTATCCCTCACTCAGCTTTTCATTTTTAGCCTCACGCTTTCCTCCTCCTCCTCCTCCTCCTTCTTTTCCTCCTCCTCCTCCTCTTTTTCCTCCTCCGATCTTCCCTTTACTTCCTACCTTTTATTATATTCCTTTCTTCCTCTATCTCCTTTCATTTTCTCTCCCTCCTTCTTAATCCTCTCCTTCCTTCTTTTAATCACTTCTTAACATGATAACTTTCTTCCACTCCTCCTCCTCCTTTCTCTCCAATCCTCCTCCTCCTCCTCCTCCTCCTTTCTCTCCAATCCTCCTCCTCCTCCTCCTCCTCCTCCTTTCTCTCCAATCCTCCTCCTCCTCCTTTCTCTCCAATCCTCCTCCTCCTCCTCCTCCTTCCCTTATTACAATGTTTCTTTCCTTCTTTTCCTCCAAACGGAAATTCTCTTAGCAAGGCAACGGAAGTAGTAACCCCCCTCAACCCCCCCCCCTCCTCCTCCTCCTCCTCCTCCTCCACTATAACCTCTTCAGTACCTCCTCCTCCCCTCCTTCCTACCCTCCCTTCCTTCCCTAACCCCTTCCCTCCCTCCTTCTCATCTTCCCTCCTTCCCTCCCTCCTTCGCTGGGTTTCAAGGGCATTCGTGTCATCATAAGTGGTTCCGGTTTTGTGTCGTATTCGGCCCAATGTTGATTTTGTTATTATTGTTATTGTTGTTATTATTATTATTATTATTATCGTTGTTGTTATTGTTATTATTATTATTATTATTATTATTATTGCTGCTATTGTTGCGGTAAATTTTTATCTTCATTATATATTTTTTTTAGTCCGTTGAATTATGTAATTATGTTCTAAGGACGTTTTTTTCTCTAAAGGGAATTAACAGATCTATGTTTTTTTCTTTTCGTAATGAATTTAATTATTCTTAACTGCTCTTGTGTGTGTGTGTGTGTGTGTGTGTGTGTGTGTGTGTGTGTGTGTGTGTGTGTGTGTGTGTGTGTGTGTGTGTGTGTGTGTGTGTGTGTGTGTGTTCTTTTCTAAATCTTCTTTTGATATCATAATAACAGTTTCATTCTCCCATCCTCTTCTTCCTCTTCCTCCTCCTCATTTTCCATCTCCAATCCTTCTCCTCCTCCTCCTCCTCCTCCTCCTCATTAATATTTATTTTTATCATTATTATTTATTTTTATCATTAATATTTATTTTTATCATTAATATTTATTTTTATCATTAATATTTATTTTTATCATTAATATTTATTTTTTATTATTATTTATTTTTATCATTAATATTTATTTTTATCATTAATATTTATTTTTATCATTAATATTTATTTTTATCATTAATATTTCTTTTTATCATTAATATTTATTTTTATCATTAATATTTATTTTTATCATTAATATTTATTTTTATCATTAATATTTATTTTTATCATTAATATTTATTTTTATCATTAATATTTATTTTTATCATTATTTTTTTTCATCATTAATATTTATTTTTATCATTAATATTTATTTTTATCATTAATATTTATTTTTATCATTAATATTTATTTTTATCATTATTATTTATTTTTATCATTAATATTTATTTTATCATTAATATTTATTTTTATCATTATTATTTATTTTTATCATTAATATTTATTTTTATCATTAATATTTATTTTATTATATTTATTTTTATCATTATTATTTATTTTTATCATAATATTTATTTTATCATTAATATTTATTTTTATCATTAATATTTATTTTTATCATTATATTTATTTTTATCATTAATATTTATTTTTATCATTAATATTTATTTTTATCATTAATATTTATTTTTATCATTAATATTTATTTTTATCATTAATATTTATTTTTATCATCATTATTTATTTTTATCATTATTTATTTTTATCATCATATTTATTTTTATCATCAATATTTATTTTTATCATTAATATTTATTTTTATCATTAATATTTATTTTTATCATTAATATTTATTTTTATCATTAATATTTATTTTTATCATTAATACTTATTTTTATCATTAATATTTATTTTTATCATTAATATTTATTTTTATCGTTAATATTTATTTTTATCGTTAATATTTATTTTTATCGTTAATATTTATTTTTATCATTAATATTTATTTTTATCATCAATATTTATATTTATCATTATTATTTATTTTTATCATTATTATTTATTTTTATCATTAATATTTATTTTTATCATTAATATTTATTTTTTAACATTAATATTTATTTTTATCATTATTATTTATTTTTATCATTGATATTTATTTTTATCATTGATATTTATTTTTATCATTGATATTTATTGTTATCATTAATATTTATTTCTGTCATTAATATTTATTTTTATCATTAATATTTATTTTTATCATTAATATTTATTTTTATCATTATTATTTATTTTTATCATTAATATTTATTTTTATCATTAATATTTATTTTTATCATTAATATTTATTTTTATCATTAATATTTATTTTTATCATTAATATTTATTTTTATCATTAATATTTATTTTTATCATTAATATTTATTTTTTATCATTAATATTTATTTTTATCATTGATATTTATTTTTATCATTGATATTTATTTTTATCATTAATATTTATTTTTATCATTAATATTTATTTTTATCATTAATATTTATTTTTATCATTAATATTTATTTTTATCATTAATATTTATTTTTATCATCAATATTTATTTTTATCATCAATATTTATTTTTATCATCAATATTTATTTTTATCATTAATATTTATTTTTATCATTAATATTTATTTTTATCATTAATATTTATTTTTATCATTAATATTTATTTTCATCATTAATATTTATTTTTATCATTAATATTTATTTTTATCATTAATATTTATTTTTATCATTATGATTTATTTTTATCATTAATATTTATTTTTATCAATATTTATTTTTATCATTAATATTTATTTTTATCATTAATATTTATTTTTATCATTAATATTTATTTTTATCATTAATATTTATTTTTATCATTAATATTTATTTCTATCATTAATATTTATTTTTATCATTAATATTTATTTTTATCATTATTATTTATTTTTATCATTATTATTTATTTTTATCATTAATATTTATTTTTATCATTAATATTTATTTTAATCATTAATAAGAAAAATTTGAATAAAACCATAATTTTTTTTTAAATCTATAAATCGAACACTTAGAAAAGACCTCGGCAGTGTAAGGGTTAATACTGGCAATAAGTTATGTTTAACCTGCCATTACCACCGAAACGAAGGATGCGAGGGGATTTCATTGAAATGTTCAAGATAATCAAAGGATTCGATAATATCAATACAGAAGATTACATTACTTTTGATTGATCAAATATAACAAGAAGACATCATTCTTTTAAGATTACTGGTAAAAGATTCACATCAAACAAAGCCAAGCACTTCTTTTTCAATCGGATCGTTAACGTTTGGAACTCCCTGCCCGCCAATGTCGTCGACAGTAAAACAATTACTACGTTCAAAAATAGACTTGACAAATATTTAGAAGCCAATCCACAACTAAAATACTATCTTTTAACGTAGCAAACTTTGAGTAAGTTCATCCTGATGTACCTAACTTACGAAATGTCGATTCAAAAGACGTCGCTAGTGGCCTGACATCGCTTGCCAGGAAGTAGTGGTAGCAGTAGTGGTAGTGACAGTAGTGATAGTCTGGTCTTGGTTGGCCTTCCTTTCCCTGCCAGCCATGGCTGGGGAGAGAAGCCTTCACCCTTACTATCCTGTATCCTTCACTCTAGACTAGATAGTGTACTCACAAACAGCCTCGTAAGGGCCAGCAGGCCTGTTGCTGTTTGTTCTTCCTATGTGTTCCTATGTGTTCCTATGTGTTCCTCCTCCTCTTCTACAATATCCTCCATTTTTTCTCTCTCTTTCCACGCTTCCTCTTTAGACTTTTTTCCATATTTTTTTTGGTATTATAAAAGACCAGAAAAAACGACATTACTTAAGAGAAACAAAGGAAGGAAGAGAAATAAAAATGGGAAGCAGTCTGATTAAGGAAAGAAAAAGAGAGAGAGAGAGAGAGAGAGAGAGAGAGAGAGAGAGAGAGAGAGAGAGAGAGAGAGAGAGAGAGAGAGAGAGAGAGAGAGAGAGAGAGAGAGAGAGAGGAATAGGAAGTAGTAGGATGAAGAAAGGAAGGAAGGAAGGAAGGAAGGAAGGAAGGAAGGAAGACAGAGGTCATCGTCTCCATTTGCTCTGAATATTGCGGAGGGAAGAGGAGGAGGAGGAGGAGGAGGAAGAAGAGGAGGAGGAGGAAGAAGAGGAGGAGATGGAAGAAGAGGAGGAGGTAACGACGAAAGGAGAAAAGAATGGAGGAAGAGAAAGAGAAGATTAAATAAACTTGAAGAAAATAACATGATAAAGATATATAATAAAAGAGAAAGTACAAAAAAATATGAAAGAAAGTAAGAAAATGACAAAAGTATGAGAGAGAGAGAGAGAGAGAGAGAGAGAGAGAGAGAGAGAGAGAGAGAGAGAGAGAGAGAGAGAGAGAGAGAGAGAGAGAGAGAGAGAGAGAGACCAAGCGTAAACAAACAAACAAAAAACGTGTGAAAGAGTTGACAAAACCAAGCTAAAAAAAAAAAAGAAAGAAAGAAAGAAAGAAAGAGCAGAGGACAAGAGGGAGAAAATTTGCATATAGGAAAGGAAGGGAAGGGGAGAGTGAATGGAAAGGGGGAGAACGAAGTAATGGTAGGGAAGGGAAGGGAAGGGAAGATGGGCTGAAGGGTTACTAATAGACCAGAGCGAGTGAGAATTTACCTGAATCATCCACGTGGTATGTAAATGTGGATGAGGGTATGGATGAGCAGTGGGAAGGAGGTGGATTAGGCAAAGCAACACCTAAATGGATGCAGGAGTGACGTAGTTAAGGTGGATGAAGGTTTAATTTTTTGTGTATTAATAAAAAGTGGATGTGGAGTGGATGATTTGGACAGTGAAAGTGGATGAATAAGAGAGAGAGAGAGAGAGAGAGGAGAGAGAGGAGAGAGAGAGAGAGAGAGAGAGAGAGAGAGAGAGAGAGAGATAATGAGTGACTGAGAGAAAATATAAATAAGATGAAAGAGGAATTGATAAGAACAAGATAAATTAATGGAAATAAAAGACGAAGAGATAAAGAAGTGAATGAATGGAAATAAGTTAAGAAAAAGAAACAAAGAATAAAGAAAGAAATAAGGGAATAGAACAGAAAAAAAGAAACAGGCAAGTAGAAAAAAGAATGAAAGAGAAAGAAAAAAAAAGTTGGACTGACAGAATGCTTGTCCGTGACCCCTCCTCAGCTTCTCTCTTCTCTCTTCTCTCTTCTCTCTTCTCTCTTCTCTCTCTCTCTCTCTCTCTCTCTCTCTCTCTCTCATATGTCATATCACAACTTATTGCTGACGTCATGATGTCCAGCAAAACAGAGGAGGAGGAGGAGGAGGAGGAGGAGGAGGAGGAGAAAAGTAGGAAATAAAGAATGAAAAGAGTAAATAAAAATTGAAGGGAGAGGAAAGAAAAAAGGAGAAGGTATTATAGGAAAGAAATAAAAGAGAAAAGGAGATAAAAGAAGGAGATGAGAGAGGGTGAGATAGCCAGAGGTTAAGTTAGTAAATAAGTAAGTAAGTAAATAAGTAAAGTAAAGTAAATAAGTAAAGTAAAGTAAGCAGTGTCCTTTATTAGTAGGTAGGAGCGGCAAGGTGAGCATGTCCACACCTGGTCACTTTCTCTCCTTTGCTGTGTGT
>JAPQNM010000016.1:13765765-13775765 GCA_029783475.1 Metacarcinus magister | reverse complement strand
ACAAAAGAACGCTCAGGATAACATGCGTGCAGAGTGTGTGTGTAGAGTGCGGGCGAGTGTGAAGCTGTAATATCTTTTCCACAAAACTTAACTGAATGAGTGTTTTGTGCGCACCTTTACTCATGGTGGAAATTCACAAAAGTTGAAAAGTAAACTGAAATTTACACGTCCAGTAATGTTACTGGAGTGAGTGTGGTAATGAGTCCGAGGTCTGTACTCCACACATTGTCCGGTTTACAGTCACGGCCGTGACAGGTTATTTTGACCTTCGTGAACTGGATCCGCGTCCAAATTTGACCTTTTTTCCCTCCGGCTGTGTGAGGACTCCGTGTTGGCATTTGAGTGTTGCGAGAGACAGACTCGTGTGCGGGGCGGAGGAGAAAGTACGGAGCCTCAGCGATCGTCGGCCGCTGGATGAACTGCCGGACAAATCAAGTAGCGGTGTAAAGATCAGTAGGGCAACGCCTCCCTCAGTTTTGTGCAACAAACGAGTCGCGACCACCGTTAAGGAGGCATCCAGCAGGGCGTCCTGCTGCTCCTGCCGCTGGTCGTGAACATTATTGAAAGAATCGTGATTTTCAGTAAGACAGACGACCTGGGTGCTCACACTTGTGTTAAGGAATCGTGAGGAATATTAAGACGTGAATCGTGTGTGCGAGTACAGGATACGATAACGAATGACAGCTGAAGCTGCAGGAAAATATTGTCGTTTCAATTGCAAGTGAAAGGAAGCACGAGTGGCGGGCGGCGGTCATTTGTGTTTAAGGTGTGTGGGTAAGGGGGGTGCCGGCTGGGCATTGTTGAACTACCACTACAAAATATATAATTCAAAAGTGAAAAATTGACAGAAAAAACCGTAAACTAATTGCTCATCACGATTTACTTGAAAATTAAAAACAAAATTAATGGAAAATTACTTCAAATATAATTCATTGTTTGTCCCAGTGAGAAGCCGACAAGCAGATGTGTGTATATGTGTGGTGAAAGGTTGGGAGCGTGGCAGGGCGGCGTGAACACACTGAGAGAGAGACAGGTGTGAGCAGGAAACATGGCGCTGCAGTGGCGGGAGACCAGTTTCTTGCCCTCGTACTCGTCCTCCAGGGTGCAGGTCCCCATAGACTTTGAAATCGAAGAACCTGAGGAAGACATTGACTTCGTCCTTGAGGTTGAAGAAGCGATTGAACCTACTAGGGTAGAAATATCTGAGGGATTATCGAGCACTGACAGCGAGGATGAAGCCCAGATCACCGTCATCGAAGCCAGGCCAACCACAGTTCCTGGCGCCGCGGAGGAAGGCACACCTGTCACATTAGAGCAGCTGCAAAATGAACTCCATTTAATGCAGAATGAAACAAGGGTGTTGCGTGACCTTCTAGCTAACAGTGAAAGCTCTGGAGGTGAGGTGGTGGAGGGTGTCGTGGGGGCGTGGCAGCGGGAGGATGTAATCGAGGGCTTAGGAAGGAGGGCTGACGCAGGGCTGATCTCCGTCGGCGTCACCTCCACCACCAGTCAAGTTGTCTTCCATCGTCAGTACAGCGAGGAAGTCGTCACACACCAACACTCCCCTTCTAAGCGACAAAGACGACCACGAGGTAACAACAGCAGCTACAGCAGCCACAGCAGCTACAGCGGATCCTCCCCAGAGTCTGCGCGCCTTAGGGAGGTAAGAGATGTGACACACCAAGCCGCTGAGAGGAACACGTCGGCGGAGACATGTAAAGAAAACGAGGCCATAGAAGGAGCAAGTCAAGAGGCCGCCGCTACAAAGCGTCCATCAGTAATGAGTCAAGTGGTGGCAGGCGCGGGGCCTGGCGCTGAGGATGGACATGGAGACGATTCATGCGCAGAGACACAAGCTACCGAACATCCACTTCCTGAAGAACCTGTTGAAGAAGACTCATCGACAGGCGAGTCAACCAGAGACAGTGGGGCCACAGCTGAACCAATCACAGAACCCAGAGTCATATATGAGTTAGTGAAAGAAAATAAAGTTACAGATAAGGCAATCAAGGAGGAAATAATCAAAGATAAACCAATTAGCGTAAACACAGTCACTGATGAGCCAGTGAGAGAAAATTCAGGTGTAGATGAACCAATCAGACAAGACACAGCCAATGAGGACACAATTAGGGGACATCTAACACAAAAAGTAATCAGTAACCACGCAGCTGCTGAACACACAGTCACAAACTCTCTATCACCAGAGGAGGCAGACAGCATGGACGCAAATAATGGTCGAAGGTCCCGCAGCTCCTACCGCAACATGGTGGAGGGGATGGGCATCTCCTCCGAAGACAACCTTTCCGATGAATGGAATGACGAAGACTTCATAGATGAGCCTAATGTCAGGAACGCCAATGACTCTCCTGATATCAGCGGAACAACAGAATTAACGCACTTGACTATGACAGAGACTGAACATGATGAAGCAGCGGGAGAGGTCGAGGAGCAAGCGTCTCCTAAGGTAACAAAAGGAGAGATGAAAGCTTCTGGAGTGAAGAAGAAAAGTCGCAAGCGTTCCGTGGGTGTGGAGACAGTGGTGAAGCCTTACCTGGAGACCAACCTCGACAATCCAGTTTTGTTCTACCTGGAGAAGGAAGAAAAAGCAAAATCTCCAACTAAATCTGAGTGTTCTGAGGAAGGAAGTGACAAGACTCCAGAAGTGAATTTACTTAAATCTGACACCATGGAAGGACACCAAATCGAAGAAACAACTGACCTACAACCTGGAAGTGTACAACAACCTGAAGTACAACCAACAATCGAGCACAACACTAAAGAGACAAACAAGGTGAAGCCTAAACCCTTAAATGAAACCCAGCAAGAAGCACTATCTGAAATCGACAACCGAAATCTTCCATCTAGTCTTGTGAACCAGAGTGAACCCAGAACAGCCTCCCAGCCAGACGAGGAATCCCTCACCCCAGCCTCGCCAACTACTACGTCTCTGTTAGCCGATGAAGGTCACGCCATGGACTCAATCTTGAAGGAAAAGCGTCGAGGGAAATCAGGAAGCAGGAAACGACCTTCTCAGAAGCCACCACCGCCTCCCAGGACGACACCAGGACTATCAGGTTTTGGAATGTCTCCTTCCAGCGTCGACTCTTCTTCAGAGGAGATGTCACCATGTCGTACAAGGTCACTTTCATATACTGGTTCGTCGTCCCCGAATCCTGAGACGCCTCCAAGGTCATTAGGGTCGTCCTTGACTTCCCTAGAGTCAGAATCCGCAGTGACCGAAGACGTGGTCGTAGTGACCGAAGACGTGGTCACAGTGACCGAAGACGTGGTGCAGTTAAGAGAGAAGCCAAGCAGAGATGACCCTGCTCTGGAGGGACTCAAGCGGGTATCAGCTGTGTACGAAGAGCTTGAGATGATACAGATTCCTCAAGTTCCTCCGCCGCCTCCAAAAGACGAGACATTACTGAAGCCTCACGACTCACCAACATCTAACTTGGAGATGCGTGAACCCTCGTCTTCCCCACCATTACCAATCGAGGCTCCTGTATCTGTGATGCCCGAGGATCTTCAAACACAACAATCAGTATGCCTCCTGGGTACCTCCAAGGAGAATGTAAAAGAGTCGCAACCAGATTTTTCTGCAGCTTTACCTTCACTTAGTCCTGAAGGCACAGATGTGCTTGTTTCTGACTCTAATTCGTCAGAGTTTCAAGATGATTCTCCAAATGAGGACTCAAAGTCAGTCTCCAGGAATTACGCTTCAGAAGAGTCTGTGCCATCTTCTCTGGAACACTTTGCCACTACCCAACAGGAGTCTCTGTCATCACCGTCAGCAGCAATAAATGCACCGGACGCCTCGAGTGCCGCGTTGACACCTCGGACACAGAGATCTCCTTATAAGTCAGTAGATTTAGACTCACTTTTGACGGAGCCCCTGGAGACTCCCTCGTCAATTCTTAGTGAGTCACCAGGTGTTATTATATCTGATTTGGAAAAAATAGAGATTCCAGAGATACCTCCACCGCCCCCTCGACATCCTCCTCCATCTGCAGTGTCGCAGACGTCGCCATCGTCATCAACAAAGGTTCTTTCAGGTCAGAAAGACGAAGACGCTTCTTCACAGCCTGTTGCAGAGCCTCTGGAGCAGCTGTTATTTGATTTGGATAAGATGGATATACCAGGCGTGCCTCCGCCGCCACCCCGCCACCCTCCGCCACCTCCTACACAAAGTACAGTGTCGCTGACACCCAAGATTTCTATTCAAGAAACTCTTGAGGCTTCACTCCCTGTCTCAGATACATGTTCTTCTCCAGCAAGTGAAATCTCTTCACAGCCTCCCGAAGGCTCAAGTGACGACTCGGTGGCTGCCTCTGAAGTACATACACCAAGAACACTCTTCTTGGAAGGTTCCAATGATGCTTCCAAAGGGATCTTGGAGAAACTGGAGAAGATGGAGATCCCTGAAGTGCCCCCACCCCCTCCAATAAAACCCCCGCCACTCCCTAAGGCACAATCTTCTCCAACACAACTCTGTGGATCTTCAAGCCTTCTTGAAGATGATTTTCCAACAGAGTTTAAAGAAACACCGTCAGGAAAATCAGCAAGTAGCTCCCCGTCCCTCTCCTCTGAGGCATCGCAGGAGCAAGGCGCTGAGGTCCTGTCAACAAGTCTGCTGAAGAAGCTAGATGAGATGGAGATTCCTGAAGTACCGCCTCCACCCCCGCGCCAGCCTCCCCCAGCCACCGCAGGGTCTACACAGGCTGTCATTACAGAAATACTTCCAATACAGACGCAGGAAACATCTCCTGTTCAAACTCTTAAGACTATAGAAACACAAAGCTCAAAAGTTTACGAAAGCCCCAGTTCTGAGTCCTCTTCAAGACAGACCCACGAGTCTGCTCGGTCACAGTACATGAAAAGCTGCACTGCTGGACCACCTGAACAGGAGAGTCCCGATGTGCCTACCAGCGGCTCCTCAGTAACACCCTCGCACGTGCCTCCCTTCCAATTGTTGGAGGAGCTAGAAAAAATGGAGATTCCAGAAGTACCTCCTCCACCTCCTCGTCAGCCGCCACCTCACACACCAGGCACATCCCTCACCCCGCACCCCTCAGAGGCTCACTCAACAAGCAGCTTCCAGTACTCCCCAACAAGAACACAGGAAGCCACCCCAGCTACCTCCCCTGATGTCTCCTCCCACACTGGTTGTGCTGAGCCTCCGCAGGTAATGTTGGGGAACACGGTGACACCAAAGAGTGTTTCTACATCATCTGAAGCCCCAGAGTCTCCAGCTATGAGTGTGGATCTTGAGGCTTCCCTAACAGAGGTGGAAAAGCCTCTTCCCCTCTCACGCAGACATATCAGTCTAACACACGTGGCACAAGTCTCTCCATCATATCTGGAGGACCTGGAAAAGATGGATATTCCAGAAGTGCCTCCTCCTCCACCACGACGGCCTCCACTCCCTCCTCCACCACGACGGCCTCCACCCCCTCCTCCACGAAAATCCTCCCTTCCACAACGGCCGGTACCATCACCTCGGTTCTCCAATTTAGGCCACATCTCAGAATCCCCTTCTACGTCTGATGCAGAATTTTCTCCAAAGAAAACGTCAGGATCCATTTCAACAAGTTCTCATGACGAGTGTCCAAGATCGTCCCCTGAATCTTCCCCAACTCAAACACCTGCTGCTTCCCCAGCAATGTTTTTTGAAGCGTCTCCAGCAGGAGATTCAAGTATAACAAGCTTCGGGACACCAGCTTTCCAGCGTCCACTGCAGCCACCACAAGCTGCTCTCGACCACCACGATAACTCCTTTGCAACACAACCACCAAGTTTATCGTTGACACAACTTCCAGAACTTCCAAACAGCAACATTTTCATCAATTCAGGGCCTGGCATTCTATCAAGCATTCCTGCTCAACAATTACCTGATATCTATTTAGCACAAGTGTTTGAAAATTCCCAGGCAAAGCTTCCATCAGAAATGGAAGAGATTCCAGAAGAACCAGCTCAAGGTATACTTCTTTCGTATGTCACAAAACTACATGAACAGTTCTCACCTTCTGAAGAGGAGACGACATCATCGTCAGGAGACTCTTCGTCATCGGAGGAGGAACATTCTTTATCAGAGGATGAAGAGGAGGCTACATCATCGTCTTCACAGGATGAACATTCATCGACATCCGAAGAGGAATCAGAAACAGAAGTTTCCTTGGTACCAGAAATTAAGATTTCATTTGCACCACAAACAGAGTTGACATCAGACGGAGAACAGGAGCCTCCACGCATACCGGAAGGGACCACTTCTTCACCACCCGAGCCTGAGAAGATGGTTGCCTCCGTGCCTCAAAAAATGGTTCCCTCTGTGCTTGAAAAAAAGGTTTCCTCTGTGCCTGAGAAGATGGTTTCCTCTGTGCCTCAAAAAATGGTTTCCTCTGTGCCTCAAAAAATGGTTTCCTCTGTGCCTGAGAAGATGGTTTCCTCCGTGCCTCAAAAAATGGTTTCCTCTGTGCCTGAGAAGATGGTTTCCTCTGTGCCTCAAAAAATGGTTTCCTCTGTGCCTGAGAAAGTGGTTTCCTCCGTGCCTCAAAAAATGGTTGCCTCTGTGCCTGAGAAGATGGTTGCCTCTGTGCCTCAAAAAATGGTTTCCTCTGTGCCTGAGAAAGTGGTTTCCTCTGTGCCTGAGAAAGTGGTTTCCTCTGTGCCTCAAAAAATGGTTGCCTCTGTGCCTCAAAAAATGGTTTCCTCTGTGCCTCAAAAAATTATTTCCTCTGTGCCTGAGAAAGTGGTTGCCTCTGTGCCTGAGAAAGTGGTTTCCTCTGTGCCTCAAAAAATGGTTGCCTCTGTGCCTCAAAAAATTATTTCCTCTGTGCCTGAGAAAGTGGTTTCCTCTGTGCCTGAGAAAGTGGTTTCCTCTGTGCCTCAAAAAATGGTTGCCTCTGTGCCTCAAAAAATGGTTTCCTCTGTGCCTCAAAAAATTATTTCCTCTGTGCCTGAGAAAGTGGTTGCCTCTGTGCCTCAAAAAATGGTTTCCTCTGTGCCTGAGAAAGTGGTTTCCTCTGTGCCTCAAAAAATGGTTTCCTCTGTGCCTGAGAAAGTAGTTTCCTCTGTGCCTGAGAAAGTAGTTTCCTCTATACCTGAGAAAGTAGTTTCCTCTGTGCCTGAGAAAGTAGTTTCCTCTGTGCCTGAAAAAGTAGTTTCCTCTGTGCCTGAGAAAGTAGTTTCCTCTATACCTGAGAAAATAGTTTCCTCTGTGACTGAGAAAGTAGTTTCCTCTATACCTGAGAAAGTAGTTTCCTCTATACCTGAGAAAGTAGTTTCCTCTGTGCCTGAGAAAGTAGTTTCCTCTATATCTGAAAAAGTAGTTTCCTCTGTGCCTGAGAAAGTAGTTTCCTCTATACCTGAGAAAGTAGTTCCCTCTGTGCCAGAAAAGATGGTTTCCAGCGTGCCTGGGAAGGTGGTTTCCTCAAGAGAGGTTTCCTCTGAGCCTGACAACGTAGTTTCTTCTTTACGACAAGTACGAGAACAAGTTTCCTTTTCGCCAGAACAAACGACATCCTCTTCATCTGAGGAGGAAAAGGCTTCCTCGTCATCTGAAGAAGTTCCCTCTATACCTGAAATTACTATTTCCTTTGCGCCAGAAATGGAGTTTCCTTATGCGTCAGAGGAAGAGCAAGAAATTTTCTCTGCACCGGAGAAAGTTCCATCTCTGGTGGATCAAGACCCTTCATCTGCACAAAATATTTCGTCTGTATCAGAAGCAGAGCAAGAAGCTTCATCAGTATTACATCACAGTGACTCCAGACGAGAAGAGAAAGATTTTGAATCCCCTCAGGACGACGCCTTGTCAACTCATTCACCTTCAGACGATTCTACAGCACAAGTAAAAGAAACTTCCTCGTCCCTACAACACGAAGATTCTCAAGAAACATTGTTGAAACAAGAACACAGTGCCTCCACACACCAGCAGGAAATTGCTTCTACTCCTGAAGAATACATTTGTCTACCACGGGTGTGTAAAGATTTCCCAACGTTTGGTGTCATTGCCTCTTCCCCTCTACAAGCAGCGTCCTCCACGACCTCAGGAGAACCTTCCCCATCACAATTAACAATCAACACCACCCAACAAGAACCTCTTCCACCACAAGCAACGCCCAAAACGACCCCAATAAAACCTTCCCCGCCACAAGAAACATCCAACACGATCCCAACAGAACCTTCTCCATCGCAAGCAAAGCCTCTCCCGACCCCAACAGAACCTTCTTCACCACAGCCATGCGAGGTGACTCACGTATCACCTGGTGGTCCACAAATAAAGCAGTTAGACGGACCCTCATTCACGGCAGTAGGAGTAATGGACGCACTGCTTGGAGTAGTGGCCCACTCAACAGCAGCAGAAAAAGACAAAAAAGGGAAGGAGAGGGAGGAGGAAGAAGAAGAGAAGAATGAGAAGGAAGAGGGAAGGGAAAGAGCGATATCTCAGTCATCAGAAGAAACAGAGGAGGAATATTTCACCCCACCAAGTGGCACCCCACCTTACTCTCCTCTACAGGAAAAGAAACAGCCAGCGTTTGGAGAGTTTAGCTTCGTGAGTCCAGGAGACCATAGAGGAGGCGCTGGGCAGACAGTGGAATTCATCACTTGGGGCCATGAACTTGAAGTGATTCTGGACCCAAGCCAAAGCCCGTGGAACGAAGAGAATGAGACAAGACTCACTCCCTCTCCTCTTGACGCTGGAAAACGACATTCCCAGCTGGACGAGGCTGCGCTGCCATCCATGAAGAGAAGGAGGCTGAGCTGCGGCGACGAGGAGGACGGCTTCAAGGACGTCCTAACAGTGTGTAGGGTCAGGTCAAGGTCACCGTCCCCATCTAGTCCTCGCGTCTCCAGGATAGCTCAGGCCATAGGGAAGGCGCTGAGTGCTGAGGATCCTGAGCAGTCCTACGAGATCCTACTCACTGTCTCTGTGAAGTCGCCATCTCAGTCCACGTCACCAGAGTCACGAATCCGAATTTCTGCTCAAATGAGAAGCGACAGCCCAACACCACCAACTGAACGCCCGTCCCGCCCGCCACCCACGCCCACGGTTGAGTTCAGTGCCAGGAAAGAGAACTCAGAACGACAGTCCGTAAGATCTAAAGCGAAAACGAGTGATAAGGACAGACGTGTGAGCCCCAGTAGCACCGTAAACCCGACACTTTCTTTTCCCCCGCACGAGTCTCACCCGAAACCGTCCAAGGAAAAAAAGAGTAAGAGAGAAAAGTCGAGAGATAAAAGGAACGGAAAACAAAAAGAACTCGCAGACGACAGCGATTCAAGGAAGACTGCAGTGACCAGCCTGAAGGAGGGAGAGAAAGAGAAGGAGGAGGAGGAGGAAAATGGTGAGTGTCCTTCGCCTCATCCCCTCCGCGTAACCTCTTCAGCATCTCAGCTCACGTCTGTAGGCTCCCGTCCCTCCAGTAGGTGTGTGACGCTTGACCTCAACGTCACTTCAAACACGTCACCGCCAGCTGATTACATTATCGCTTGTCTACTTAATTAACTCAATGGCGGGAATTACTTATTAATGTTTGTTGGTGTTGTTGGTGTAAATATGTTGGACTAACGTGGAGGTTGTAATTGTATATCAATCTTCCTCTTTGTTTGTTACATAGTCTGTCTACCTTTTGTTTATATGTTTGTTTTCTTGTTCTCTTGTTTGTACAGGTGTGTGTGTGTGTGTGTGTGTGTGTGTGTGTGTGTGTGTGTGTGTGTGTGTGTGTGTGTGTGTGTGTGTGTGTGTTTATTCACCTGTTTCATTGTCTGTTTATTTGTATATTTTCGTTCACCTGTCTCTTTGTTTTCACCTGTATGTCTGTCTGTCTGCCTGTATATGTGTCTGTCTGTATGTCTGTGTGTGTGTCTGTTTAATCTAGTTCGTGTTTGCAACGTAATACTAAGGTGACGCCACACTTGCATTGTTTGCTTAATTACCTGTGATTGCAAAGGTGGAATGAGGAACTATGCTGTTACCACTTCCTGTCTATTTCATGCATTC
>JAPQNM010000016.1:13755765-13760765 GCA_029783475.1 Metacarcinus magister | reverse complement strand
CTTACCCTCCACTACATCCTGCATGAACCTGTCCTGGAGCCCCAATGAAGGTTATCAAGACCAGAGAGAGAGAGAGAGAGAGAGAGAGAGAGAGAGAGAGAGAGAGAGAGAGAGAGAGAGAGAGAGAGAGAGAGATGGGGGGTAGGCATGTAAGAGGGTGTAGGGCGGAAGGTGTGAGTGGCAGGGACGGGCCGACACCTACACACACACACACACACACACACACACACACACACACACACACACACACACACACACACGCACACACCTGTGACCCACACCTGAGTCTAATTTGCGAGCACATGTGTTCGTTTCCTGGGGTTGCGACACACTGCTGGTTTCGCTTACAAGGTTACGTACGTCAGGCAGTCGCAGATGTTGTTATTATTATCATTATTATTATTATTATCATTATTATTATCATTATTACTATTATTATCATTATTATTTTTATTAGCATTATTATTATTATCATTACTACTACTACTACTATTACTATTACTACTTCTACTTCTACTACTACTACTACTACTACCACCACCACTACTTTCTACCATCACCATCTGGAGGAGGGAATACTTCGACGTGTTTTTGGCTCACCACAAACCACAAACGAAACTTTACCCGCGAGAAGAAGAAAAAAGTGAAACAAATAATTAGCAAAAAATAAAAAAAGATGATAGTGTAGTGTACCTTCCAGCTGTCTGCGGATTAATTCACAGAAAACGAAGAATGTAAACAGACACCAGATGAAAATGGACAGCGAGATGCGTGTGTGTGGCTAGGAGGGAGAGAGTGAGAGAGGGAGAAGTACTAACCTAACCAAACCTAGCATAGTTTTGTGAGGGGCGTGGTGCAGGGAGGGAGAACTGTTTTGGGGAGGACAGTAACAAGGAGAGAGCAGCGTAGTGCGGGCGTGTAGGGTGTGTCAGAGGGAAGGGTGTAGGTGTGGCAGTACTGGAGGTAGTGATGCATAGTGACGCTCTGTACAAAGGAAGAAAAATGTTGGTAATGAAAACGGAAGCATTTCACTTGACTCCTCCCTACCACCACCACCACTACTGTTGTTACTACTACTACTACTACTTTTATTACTACTGCTACTACTAATACTAATAATACGGTTAGGATATAGATGCAAGAGGTATGATAGTAGAAAGGAGTCGAATTGAGGTTAATGGGAGGAAATATGTAATACAAAAAAGAGAAAAAATATGGATATAAATACATTTCTCTCTTTTTTTTCCGCACACATAAAGAAATAAAATAAAATAAAAAAACTAAAACACAACTCTCACCAGAAAATAGAAAACAAATACAATAAATAAAACAGAACAACAACAGCTGACAACATCCATTGACCGAAAGGGAAAAAAAAAACTAAAATAATATAGAAAAAAAAATATGAAGCATACGAAGCACAGCAGCAGCTAAGTGAGCGAAACAACACACACTACACACTGAATGGAAAGGAGAGTGAGGCTTCAACAACACACACGATGGAAGGCACACACATGGGATTCATTTACCTGCAGATGAGGGCAGAAAGGGCACACGTACATACAGGTAAATACAAACATAACATTAACTTGCATACACACATTATATTCAGTAGTTAATTTTATACTATTGCTTATATTACACTTAGAATAGAATGTGTATCGTGTATCAATCTCTCTCTCTCTCTCTCTCTCTCTCTCTCTCTCTCTCTCTCTCTCTCTCTCTCTCTCTCTCTCTCTCTCTCTCTCTCTCTGATCGTTCTGTTTTCATATCTTTTTCGCTTATCAATTTTTTTTCCCACTATTCATATTCAAATATTTTTTTCTCTGTTATGCTGATTTTCTATCTGATAATAGTTACATTTGGGCCATCACTGTACGAAAGAGAGAGAGAGAGAGAGAGAGAGAGAGAGAGAGAGAGAGAGAGAGAGAGAGAGAGAGAGAGAGAGAGAGGGAGAGGGAGGAAGTTTCAGTCACTGTGCGGTTGTTTTCTTTGTTTTATCTTCTGATTATATCCCTCCTCCTCCTCCTCCTCCTCCTCCTCCTCCTCCTCCTCCTCCTCTTCGTAAGCCGTGGACCACATACAAATCGATTTCTCATTAAGTATTATGAATCAAATTATGGGTTATTACAATTAATATGCAGCTGACTTTCATGTGCAATTACTAACAAAGGTGTGTGTGTGTGTGTGTGTGTGTGTGTGTGTGTGGGTGTGTGTGTGTGTGTGTGTGTGTGTGTGTGAGAGAGAGAGAGAGAGAGAGAGAGAGAGAGAGAGAGAGAGAGAGAGAGAGAGAGAGAGAGAGAGAGAGAGAGAGAGAGAGAGAGAAAGACTAGGAATAATATGTAACATTATCTTACAGGAAGGAGACAGATGGGATGCATAACAATACATGCAGTTATGTGTGTGTGTGTGTGTGTGTGTGTGTGTGTGTGTGTGTGTGTGTGTGTGTGTGTGGAGGGAGGTTGGGGGAAGGTGGATGCTCCCAAGATGTGAATAGTGTGTGTGGTCAGGCACCAGTCACACACCACTGGCTCCATGAACACTACTACTACTACTACTACTACTACTACTACTACTACTACTACTACTACTACTACTACTACTATTTCTACTTTTTCTCCTTCTCCTCCTCCTCCTCCTCCATGGGAACGCGTTTGACAGTCATTCTGGTCGAGAGTTGGGAAGGAAAACGATGAAGAAAATAATAATTACTTACAACACAAACAAAACTAACTTAAGTATAAAAAAAAACACTATGAAGAACAAAAAACCTAATATCATCCACTACGTTTAACTAAAAATTTCAACTCTAGACCACATGTATAATTGATCTATTTTCTTTCTATCATCCTCAATTTATTCAGTAATGGTAAACTCTATGGTGAATTAGGCGTCAAGGAGAGTCAGTCATTGAGTTATAAGTAAGAAGGTCCAGCTAGCATGTCTGAGGGACGCTACCAACGACCCTGCGTCCAGTGCTCCTTGGCTCCAGTGCGACGCTTTTGGGTGTGGGGAAGGAAACTGATGGCCGGCTCGTGATGAGAGAGAGAGAGAGAGAGAGAGAGAGAGAGAGAGAGAGAGAGAGAGAGAGAGAGAGAGAGAGAGAGAGAGAGAGAGAGAGAGAGAGAGAGAGAGAGAGAGTGTGTGTGTCACGTTGATCCTATAAACTACCAAGCACGGAATTGCGCACTTGAACATAGATGAACAAAACAAAAAACGTAAATCCAAGAGTAGTTATACGAAAAAATAGTTTACAGAATATGAGAAGTTCACTAAAACACTGTCAAAACTACATTTATAAGAGAGAGAGAGAGAGAGAGAGAGAGAGAGAGAGAGAGAGAGAGAGAGAGAGAGAGAGAGAGAGAGAGAGGAGTAAACTTTGTGCAGTAACTGGAATGTGTTGTTCTTAACTTTCACGGTAATCAGATTCAAGCGACATAATACTACACGCACGCACACGCACACGCACACACACACACACACACACACACACACACACACACACACACACACACAGTACCGTCACAGAAACATTGAAAATATAATAAAAAGAAAGTTACACAGTCCACCTTTTACGAGCGGGAGAGAAGCAAGGATAATATACCAACAAAATAAAAAAGGTTAAAATATACATGAACAGATATAAGTATTTTTTGAGCTGTGTAAAAAATGATAACATGGTAAAGGAAAGTACAATGATGGAAGGATTTTTTGTTTTGTTTACGGCCTTACGTTGTATCTGATCGTCTTTTGTTTTATCTTCAAATTCGCTAAAGGAGAATTGTATAGAGGAGCAGATCGTGTAGTCAAGGTGTGTTAAGTATATCAGATCCATCAGTAACATTCTCTCTCTCTCTCTCTCTCTCTCTCTCTCTCTCTCTCTCTCTCTCTCTCTCTCTCTCTCTCTCTCTCTCTCTCTCTCTCTCTCTCTCTCTCACACACAAAATGTTGAACCTAAACGTAAGAATAAAAGAAGTAAGTGAAATACGCAGCTTTTGTCGTCGTTATCAAGCAATTTCGGTGCGTGACTCGACTCGGCCCTGACTGTGGATTCTGATAACGTAAGTCTTGTTGGCTATCTGATAAGAGATAAGACATAAACTAATACTTCCACGCCCAGCTGTACCTTATCTTTCTACGTTACAGTAAATTTATTCGACAATTCTAACCATTCGGGTTTTTCAAGTTCATTTCTGTATGTTTTGTTTTTGTATCTGTGTGTGTGTGTGTGTGTGTGTGTGTGTGTGTGTGTGTGTGTGTGTGTGTGTGTGTGTTCTGTTTGTTCTGTACTGCGTGTGTTTGTCTTTGGTTTTACGTTAACAAACACAATTACGAGCGAAGTTATGGAAGTTATATATGCGTAAAGTTTGTATCATTATTATTATCATCATCTTATTACGTGTCTGATTATTCATTTATTCATCTTATCCTACGATTTCATCTTTTTTATTGTATTATGCATTCTGTTCTTGGAAAGGTTACAGTGGACTGACAGCATGACAATTATTACTAACGTATCTTTGTAACTATACCCTACCCTTCAATAATCTTAATCGTCCCCTTTATCATGTTAATAGTACTGTACAGCTATAATAATAATAATAATAATAATAATAATAATAATAATAATAATAACAATAATAATAGTAACAGTAATAGTAGTAGTAGTAGTAGTAGTAATGATGAAGTCAAGATGATCTCCCTAACACCCTTTCCCTCCTCCTCCTCCCTACAGAGGCGACCAAGAGGGCCATGATGGAATTCTACGTCAACAATCTCTCCAGCGACACTGATTCCGACGCCTCCACCTCCACATCCACCTCCACCTCCTCCTCTGACGACGATGGGGAAGATGACGGCCGCTCCTACCAGGTAAGCTGACGTGGCTGTGGTCAGGTGTGTGTAGCAAACAGCAAGCCTAAAGGAGCAGTGTGTAATGTTTTAGTCATCCTCTTCATTCCAACATCACTGCACGTTTTCTGTAATGATGGATCGTCAGG
>JAPQNM010000016.1:13748265-13753265 GCA_029783475.1 Metacarcinus magister | reverse complement strand
CGACTTCATCCAGCGTCCACTTTTTCTCAGCCTCGTGGCGCCCGGTGGTGTGGGAACCAACCAGTTCATCACTCAAGACATATTACATACTTTTTAAGCGATCCGTGTGCACTTGGCAGCCTTTATAAAGTCTTGTAGTATTTTTAATAAACCTATTTTTGGTAATATACATTTACTTACTGAATAATTGGATACTTTATAAATTACTTTCTTAACGTTGGGTCGCAGCCATGTCCGTGCTACCTTCCAATACCACAGTTTACCTGGAGTTTACCTCACGCGGTCCCGTTTTCTGCGAGGAGTCCCGCGTGGGAACTTGTAAACAGAGGTGTTGTGTTGGTTTGGTGGGTCCCAGCGGCCCCGTGTTGATCGGGCATTGTCCTGTGGCGTAACAATGTCTACCTTTTTTTGTTTCAGACGGAGAGAGCACAGCCAGCGATGAGACCCTTGTGGTGGAGGACGACGAGGAGGACGAGGACGGCGAGGGGCGGGGCGGGCGGCAGGAAGCGGGCGTGACGGTTAGTAATAGTCTCGCCAGGATCCCCGCCACCACCCCGGCCGCCGGCGGTCATTACGACTCTTCCGCCTCTGAGGATGAGCACGGCAGTCAAGGAACAGAGCGGCCGGCGGGCGGCAGTTCCCTGAGGGCGGTGCACCGAAGGAGACGTAAGCCAGGCGACGGGCGGCCAGCGGGCAGTGGCGCGCCCCTCCACCACGCCAACATGCTCGGCTCTACCCACGCCGCTAGGATGTTCGAGAAACACGTTGATGATGTGTTTGACTTTGAAAGTCTGGAGAGCTGCGAGAGTGTATCCGGCGGCAGTGAGGCCAGCTCCCCTGGCCACCCTGGGAGCCTCACGGGCCTGGAGGAACCCGACATGGTGTTCAACATGTCAGCCACGTCGCAGCCCTTTACTGACACCTCTCCTACTCTGACGGACGCCGCCAGGAGGGAAACCACAGCTGTTGTGTCAGCTGAATGTACTGGTGAACCTGAGGACTGTGAAGGGAGCGCCGCCCCCCCTCAGGTACTGTGCAGGGAAGCCGGAATCCTCTCTTTGGCCTCCACTCCCAGCGTAGCACCTGCAGGTGGACGCGTGGAGGAGATTGAAGGTGACCTGAATAACGTGATCAACAACTCTGACACGGACTTAGCGTTGCCCGACACAAACAGTGATGGTTCCCAGCCCCCTGGGAGTTCCTCGGCCCCTCAGAGCATGGACATGTTTGGTCTGCCAGTGCGATGGACGCCTGGACATGATCCCCGCCATGTAGCACCTGACACTGTTACTATGACGAAAAACAACAACATAACTTGTATCGAGACTGAGAAAACCAACGTGATGCAAATGAGGTCAGACTATGATGCAGAAACTTTCGCTGACACCACAGCACGTCTTAGTAATTCGTCCAGCAGCCTTGCCCAACATTCAGAAGGACGTGGCCCTGACGCAGCTGCCCCAGGTGAAGTTGATGTTTCACCTCTACCAGAGTGTGTTCAGGTTGTCTTCAATGATGACGTGCAGGTGGGGAGCGCAGGAGAGACGGAGGTGTGTGAGGCTCAGCAACAGGAGATAGTGAATGCCGCAGCCTTCACTTCTCACACTGCTGGTGAAAACAGTAGTGAAGCCCGTCACCGTCACCCGCCTCACGGCCCTGCGCACCTCCAACACATCAGTTTGGCGCCGCTTCCCCAGCAGAGCGAAGGTGAGGCACCTCTGCTCCCTCCGTCTAGTGCCTCCATCCAAGATGTCAATGAAAACGCCATGAGGGACGCCCTGGAGCCTCCCTTGTTGCGGGGGAACACGGCCACCAAGGCAGCTGTGAGAGATGTTATCTGTGAACAGGTGACCCTTGAGGGGCCTCACTGCAAATTGGCTGACGTGTACCCCTCCAGGGAAACCGAATATATTTCCTCCAGGCTTAGGCTTCAGCACCCCCGTCCAGGGACCTGTGGGACTGACTTGCCCTCGGGAGATAGTGACACCGACACTGACAATACAGACGGCGACTACGACGAAGAGGACCACTTTGCAGCCGAACTCAGCCTCCGCATCTCCAGCGTGCCCGCCGCCACGACAACAAAAGTTAAGTCATTCAGGAGTTCGGACATTCTGAATCTAATTGGTCTTGAAAGAGGCGGGGCGGGGCCTCGGGAAGCTGTAGGAGGCTCGGATGACGTCTCCCCGCCGGCCAGTCAGACGGGCAGCTCACCCGAGGTGCCAGATTCACTCAGGTCCAGTGAAGGCCACAGTGCCACACGCTCCGTGGAGACGCTCAGTGAGGACAGTGGACTCGGTGACCGTGACGTGCGTCTCACTCCTTCCTCGCCCCTCGCGTCCATCTCCGAGGCTGCATCAAACCAGGTTCCCGTCACTCCGTCAGACGTCCCTGTCAGTTCTCGCCCTAGACGTCAGGACGCCCGTCAAGCACGCATCGCTCGGGCACGTTCCTGTGGTGACCTGCGCGGCTACTCTGAGTCTGACAGTGAGGAGGAGGAAGGTGCCATGTACGGCTTGCCGCCACACCCCCTGACTGAGGGCATGAACGGCAATACTTTCAGCAATAGAACACAGCAGCGTCCGCACAAGACAAGCTTTACAAGCTACCTCCTCCAGCAGCAACAACAGCGTTGCGGGGACGAGAGGACCTCCCGCCACCCTCACCGCCCACTTCCGCTCTCTGGTTCAGAGGGAAGCGATGAAGATCTGAGGTCACGTTTCACGAACCACAGGGTCATCCCCTCAGGAAGCTCAAAACCCCGTAGACATAAAAGTTTCCACGAGGCGTCAAGGCAAGATTCCACTTGCTGGCCTGCCGCAGCAGGCAAAGGAACGTGGGCGGCAGCACATGGAGCCTCGCGCCCCGGGAGGCGGCGCCCACAGCCCATCAGCGTGGATCTGGCCGAGCAGTTTCTGAGTCAAGAGGGACTGAAATCTCCCCAACGTAAACAAACGGTCGAGAACCCTTACGGTGCTACGGGTGAGGGTCGGGGAGAGGAGTGGAGGATGCAGCATCCGCCCTCTCTTCCGGGCACTGGGGGCGTGGCTTGCCAGGCGGCCCGCACCGCTCCAGCCAATCAGAAGCTGCCTTGCGAAGCGAGTACCAATGGTGCGTGTGTGGGCTCTGTAGGGTCAGGGAGCGAGCAGTGTTCGCCAGCCTCTCCTCTGACGCCGGAGCTGACGGTGCTCCACGCCTGGCCCGCCGCCCAGGCCGCCCCGTCACTCCTCTCCACACCATCCCGCCCGGCCCCTAACCCACCCTCTGCCCGCTCCCCACCCTCTGCTCCACTCCCTCACCAATATAGCTCCACGCCCGCCCAGTTGCCCAATGAGTGCCAGCCTGTACACACGGGGCGGAGCAGCAGCACCACGACTCATGACCCGCCCGGCACCACTGACAGTGAGTTACGTGCCGCGAGTGACCTTAACGAGCAGTGCCTGCCGGGAGGTACTGGTGACACCCCTGCTACACCTGACGCGGTAACCACAGAAATGGAAGAAGGCTCGATGAGGGTACATACCAAGACTTACGGTTCACACGGGGAGGTGGAGGTGTACCTGGCGAAGTGTGACAACGGGTGTCGTCCTCCTAACACCTCCCCGGCCCTTACCCCCCGGGGCGGTGCTGACCACAGGCCAGGGTCGAGAGGCGTCACTTTCTCGCCCTCAGTGAAAGAAATCAACTGGCGTGAGAGTTACTATGAGGCAGAGGCTGAGGGCGAGGGATCAGGGAGCGACGTGAGGAAGGTTTTGGTGATGACGTCAGAGAGCCCAACCCTGCAGCGCGTGGACCTCACCCCCTCCCCTCCTCCCTCTCACACGCCCACCAGAACCAATTCACAGGATGCAAACAACACACCTGAAAGCATCCCCGCTCCACCTGGTGACTCCGTTAGTGACAGTGATAAAAGTAACGGTAGGGTGTCGGAGACGCACGCCGGGTCTTCTTCTGACGCAGAAATGAACGGAGACAAGTCACCCAAGGTCCAGACTCCACTGTGGCAGAGATTTAAACTGCCTAAAATTTCTTCACCAAAGTCCCAGCGGCCTAAGATTCCTCCCAAACCACAGTCGCTTTCCTCACGCTCATCAGACACGGAAAGCTCCAAATTGTCAAGTCCTGGCATGGACAGCAGCTCCTCCACGCCGTCCTCGCCAGACACCAAGGCCAAGAAGGCTCCCTCCAGCCCGAGATTCTTTTCGTGGGGCAGCAAACGGGAAAAGAAAGTGCGTGTGCTACCTCCCCGACCCTTGGTGTCCCCTCCACCACCCCCTCAAGTGAATGGCGGGCAGAGGGGGGAGATGTCGGGGGTTCAGGGTGGGGTTAAAGGTGAACCGGATCCGGGCGCGGCAGTGTATCCCGCGGTGCTGCCCCGCGAGGACAGAGCTGGTGTTTCAGATAAAAGGAGTGAGGCGGAGAGGCAGGAAGCCCAACGTGTGTCGGCTCCGGGCCGCGATGAGCGAGTGACCAAGTCTCCTGAGAGGTTGGTGATCGCTGACAAGACTCTCCTCGCCGATAGTGATGGCCTGAGTCACGAGTCAGGCAGGAGCCCACTGACCTCAGCCACGTCAGGTGAAGACAGCTCAGACGCAGGTCAGCAGCCAAGCCCTCGATCTGCCTTGTCCAAGCCGCCGCTGCCACCACACCTGCAGCGTCCTAACCAGCAGGTGTTCCACAAGGCTCGGCTCCTCAGTGCCCGCCGCCAGTACTTCTCTCAGGAGCGACAGGTGTCAGCACCTGAGAGATCCTCTCCGCCCAAGGAGGTCCGCTCCCCTCCACCCATCAAGCCTCGCGATGCGCCGCAACCCATAACAGCCTCCAGATACAATTCTACTTTCAACGCCTCCACAAACCTGAAGGAGAGGTTCGAAAGGTTCTCTGCCAGTGCCCGAGCGGAACGGGAGCGACTTGCCCGAAGCACGCCTGACCTGAGTGTAATCGAGGCGAGTGTGCGCCGGCAAGGGCCACGTATTGATCTCTGGAGCCAGTGTGAGCAG
>JAPQNM010000016.1:13728265-13743265 GCA_029783475.1 Metacarcinus magister | reverse complement strand
CCCCCTACCAGGCCTTGTCTCCCCTCCTCCCTTCCCTCCACGCCTCCCCAGGGCCTCTCCTCCCCTCACCTTCCCCTGTGGTCCAATTTTCCCCTCCCTCTCTCTTTTACCTCAGGCTCAGGTCAGCTCAACTCTTTTTTTTTCTTCTCTCTCTCTCTCTCTCTCTCTCTCTCTCTCTCTCTCTCTCTCTCTCTCTCTCTCTCTCTCTCTCTCTCTCTCTCTCGAAAAAGTTGCCTCATAAACGAAGCAGGTTATGTCTTTCCTCTTAACTGTTTTGCTTCCTGTGTTATGTGAATTCTTGTGGAAAATAGATACAAAAAATAATGGGAAAAAAAAAGACTGTCAAATTGTTGAAAGGATGAAAGCATGAAAAAAAAACTGTGATACAATCTATTATTTATAACGTATCATTATTTTAATCAGCGTGGTATTCGTTCTGATATTTTGTTGTTATGGTTATTATTAGCTTCGTCTGCTTCTCTTCCTCCCCATCATCATCATCATTATCATTATCATTATCATCGCCATCGTTCTTACAAGCTAAACACTCATTAACCTTTTCAATATTTTTTCCCCTCACTCTCAATCCTGACGATGATTTGTGTTGCATAATGTAGCGGAACTTCCTCTCCTTCCCCTCACTCCCTCCTGTCTCCTCTCTCCCTCTCCCTCTCCCTTTCCCCTCTCTGTCCCTCTCCCTCTGTCACAGTTATTGTTCCTAATGACACTCTTCCTTGTTATGTATCTGATCTCTCTCTCTCTCTCTCTCTCTCTCTCTCTCTCTCTCTCTCTCTCTCTCTCTCTCTCTCTCTCTCTCTCTCTCTCTCTCTCTCTCTCACATTTTATCGTCCACCACCACCATTACCTTCCATTTGTCGATGAATGTGGTTAGCAAGACGCCCCCCCACGCCCCCACGCCCCTCTCCCCTTCAACCCCCTCTCAGATCCCAGTGCCTCCATTTTTTCCCCCTCCCGCACTAAGCCCCTGGGAGGAAAGTGTCGTGGTGTGAAGGGGAACTATCCTTGTGGCCTGTGCTCGCGTGCCCTAGTTACTGGTGGTGGTGGTGGTGGTGGTGGTTGTGTAGGGGAAGAATGGAAGGATGAAGGAAAAGGGTGTGGAAGGTGTAGTGAATTGTTTAGTTTGTGTGTGGTGGTGGTGGTGGTGGTGGTGTGGTTGGTGGGGGGGGTGAGAGGGGGGGGTGACATTGAGGCCACGCGTCACGCTAACTACATAACAACCTTGTCACTGTTTACTGAGGTGGATGTGCGGATGGCGAGCGTCTTTTTATTATTGTTGGGTGGGGTTTGGGGTTCACTGTTTACCCTTCTCTTCCCTTCCCTTCCCTTCCCTTCCCACGCCTCCCTCCCACCCTCCCTCCCTCTAACCGCTCTTCCTCTTATTCCTTCTCCTTTACCCTCCCACGCCTCCTGTTGTCCTTCCTTTCCTCTCGTCTCTACTCTACTCTCCTCCTCCTCCTCCTCCTCCTCCTCCTCCTCCTCCTCCTCCTCCTCCTCCTCCTCCTCCTCCTCCTTCCCACGATCATTAAGACGATTCAGCATCTGTCAATTCAGTCTCATCATCATCATAATGAAATAAACATGAAGTGATTTATGACTAATTATTTCTTGTCATGCGCGATTTATCATCCATTTCGTCCACTAATGTCACGAGTATTTATATTGTTCTTCTTTTGTTATTTATTCATTTATTTAGTTGTCTTACGTCGCATACGCCCTAGTTTGTGTGTGTGTGTGTGTGTGTGTGTGTGTGTGTGTGTGTGTGTGTGTGTGTGTGTGGCCTTATGAAGCTTGAGGAAGACGTGGTGGTGGTGGTGGTAGTAGGAAGAGAGGGAGAAAGGGGAGGGGAAGGGAGGGTAGAGAATCATGCGCATTTTCCTCTCAGAGCCGAGTTGGGGAGGGAAGATTGGGGACGCTAGTGGGATTGAAGGGGAAGGAAGGGAGGGATGGGAGGCTGGGGAAGGTTAGGATAGGATTGAGGTGTGTTTGGGAAAGTTATGGGAGGTTGAGGGTAACTATAAAGGGGGTGAGAGTTGGGGAGGTTAGGGAAGGTTGGGGGTCTGCGTGACGTGTCTATATTTTCAGTAAAACGAGGTGGTGGTGGGCGGAGGGGAGGAGGGAACAGAGATTTGCTTTATCTGCTCTCATACATCCTTTGTTTTTGGTCTCTATTTTTCCTCTTCCTCGTTCCCCTCCTCGTCCTCCTCCTCCTCTTCTTCTTCCTCCTCCTCCTCCTCCTCCTCCTCCGCTTTACTGCTTCTGAAGGAACATTACATCCTCTATAATTGGAGATTGCTGCGTCTCTCCTTCCTTCTTTCCTTCTTTCCTTCCATCTTTTCTTCCCTCTCCTTCTTCTTACTTTCTGTGTCCTCCAATTTTACTTAGTTTAGTCTCGAACAAAATAATAATGTTACGTGTACTACTAACTACATTTGATAACATTAACTTAAGAATATATAATGCAAAGTTTGATGATTAGAATTTGTTTTCACCTGTCATGTATCAGCGAAATACACAACAAAACTTCATATATATTTGTAATTTAGTACAAGTTTTCCGTTGGGTGTCAGTGAAGCATACTAGCATCACAAAGAATCATGTCTCCTTTAGTTTTGTATTCAATTATAACGAAAGTAAGACCATCATATAATACAATTAACAAAACAAAATAAAACAACATTGGCACTCCTGTAATGAGACTCAACATTTCATTGGTATTGTTACGTGGTACTGGTTCAGTTTTCTTTAATGAAACCTATACAATGATATTTATATTCCTCTCACCATTATATTGGCGAACATATTTATAATACGTTCCATTGGGTTTCAGCTCATTATTGAATTTTATCGTACAGGCAATAATTATTTGTATGTTAGTTTCTATCGAACATCATATTCCTGAATGGTACTTATAGATGCCACGAGTTTTATTTATCGGAGATGCCTTTATAAACAGCAATATGTAAAGTAGTTTGCAGCAGCTTTGAAGTGAATTGTTAGTGTGAAATTATTTATATGTAAAGAATAGGAATAGACAACTCTAATGAACTACAACTTGCTGTGAGGCCAAGAACTGTCTTTGGATTTTAAGATTTAGCTCCGTTTGGCTGTTTTGGTTAACACAGAAATTAAGTAGTCGTATTAAGTGTGTGTGTGTGTGTGTGTGTGTGTGTGTGTGTGTGTGTGTGTGTGTGTGTCAGTTTTTGTGTGTAGTCATTAGTTAATGTAAGTCTTAACAAGGGTAGGGCTCGGGTTTAAAGGGTTGAGAGACAAGTGTGTGTGTGTGTGTGTGTGTGTGTGTGTGTGTGTGTGTGTGTGTGTGTCCTTTCATGACCTTGACAATTTCTACACCACATGATTTCTCTCTCTCTCTCTCTCTCTCTCTCTCTCTCTCTCTCTCTCTCTCTCTCTCTCTCTCTCTCTCTCTCTCTCTCTCACACATTTCCCTCTGTTATTTAATAAGTCTTCCTCTTTCATCCCTATAAGCTCTAGATTTTTCACTTGAGTTACATTTTCCTTTGCATTCCTTTTCATACATTTTTTTCTTTCTAATCCACTTTGCTTCCTTCCTTCATAGTCCAGCTTTCTTTACTCTCTTTTATCACCTCTCTCTCTCTCTCTCTCTCTCTCTCTCTCTCTCTCTCTCTCTCTCTCTCTCTCTCTCTCTCTCTCTCTCTCTCTCTCTCTCTCTCTCTCTCTCTCTCTCAAGATCTTTTTTTAGCCTCACTCTTTTCCCCTCATTCCGCCTCCCTTCCTCTCCTGGGCTACGCTTCTTGGGGAATCTGACAGCCTTTTAGGAAACGAAAACCAGAGGACCGAACTCACAGGAAGGATCAAGACGCCACATAACAGCGCAGGTTCCTATCATATAATATTATTTTTTTCATTTTCTTTATCTATTTATTTTTAGGTTTAACGTCATCACCTTATTATTTGGGATCTTTTCTTTTTATTCATAAGTTTTGGATTTCTTGACTTGCGTGCGTTTAAGGAGGATGGAATTGTAAGATTGGCTTCATAATTTCTCACTTGTGGTTTTGAAATGTTAGTATTTCATTATTTTTTCTCTACTTTTATTTCAATTATCTTTATATTTTTGATGTTGGGAGTTGTACATAAGGTGTCTGTTTGTGTGTGTGTGTGTGGGGGGGGGGTGTAAGGAAGGTAAAGCAACACCAAAAAAGAAAAAAAGGAAAGCTACCACAGAACGTCTTGTATAAAGTTTCGAAACAACGGAACTTCACAATCATAACAGACCCAACACCTCTTTATACCTTCCTGTCTCGCTAACTCGTATGCTTGTAACTCACGAAGCCTCACGAGTGCCTCCAGGCTACGCAGGAGTCCCACAGTGGCTTCAGGTGCTGCTTAAGTAACACACAAACACACCACCAACATTGCCACAACTCAACTCTTGCGTTAATGTTCCGAACGTTCGCTGTCATCCACGTTCGAAGCTCCGAATCATGCTTGTTTCTCAGGTTCACGCGAATCAAGACTAAACGGATCACTTAAAAATTGTGAAAAAGCGTGAGAATTTTGTTCTGTGGTAATGTGTGTGTTTGGATAGAGGGAAAAACAGAACATGTGTGGGAAGCGCTGATTGTTGTTATGTGTGTGTGGCTTGTGTTCTGTGGTTTGTGTTCTGTTCGCCACGTCATCACGCTGCGCAACTCACCTCACAGCCTTGTGTATGAATATACAGGATTATTAATGTGGAATTTATTATTTTAGTAGGTCATGAAGATGTGAAATGATTACCTTGTGTGTGTGTGTGTGTGTGTGTGTGTGTGTGTGTGTGTGTGTGTGTTTAGGGTTTAATTAAAGTTTCCCTGTGTCATTGATTATCTAATTAAAAAAAGAAACTTACTTTTGATTCGTCTATAGAAAGTTTAGGTAACCAAGCGAATATTTTTCCTATTCAATATTCACATTATTAACATCAGTATTATTGTTGTTGTTGTTGTTGATGTTATTGTTGTTGTTGTTGTTGTTGTTGTTGTTGTTGCACCTGTTTCGTAGCTGTATTGTACCTGTGCTTGCGTGTGATCAAAACTGAAGAAAATTATTCGAGCGGAAAATTACTGCTCAACGGGAAATTATTTGCACGAGACACTGACTTAAACTGCCTCTGGAAATTACTGTGTTGGGAGGCAAGGGGATTGGAGGGTAAGGGAGAGGGAGGGGAGAGTAGAGGTGAGAGGGATGGATAGGGAGGGGTGAGATGGGGGGAGTAGCGAGAGTCTGAGAAGGGAGAGTGAGTGGATGAGTCATAGCTAGTGAGTGGGTTGGTGGCCTTACAAGGAGGAGGAGAAGGAGGAGGAGAAAGAACAACAGCAGCAAGGAGAACAAGAACAATATAACGGAGAAGAGGAGGAGGAGAAGATAGTGAGAGGCATGGATGGGTAGAAAAGAAACAGGAGATGAGGGCAAGGTGGGTGTGTGGGTGGGTGGGGATAGGCAGAGTGGGTGGGTGAAGAGAAGGGAAGAAAAGGCAAGGCAAGGCAAAGGAAGAGAAGGGAAGAGAAGAGAAGAGAAAGCTAGGCAGGGCAAGGGAAATGAAGGCAAGGCAAGGCAAGGCAAGGCTAGGCTAGGCAAGGCAAGGCTAGGCAAGGGAAGGGAAGGGAGAAGAATGTTGATCTGCTCGGTTCGTTTACTTCAATTAATGATCTTGACAAATAATTAAAATCTTGCCAGAAAGCAATAAGATGTTGTGTTTCCTCATTATCGATGTTGTGCCATGTGTTAGGAAAAGGGGGGAGGGGAGAGGGAGAAGGAGGGGGGAGAGATTATTCTGACAATATCCAGCGGTATGAGTTTCCAATAAGACGATAGAAAGAGACAGAGAGAGAGAGAGAGAGAGAGAGAGAGAGAGAGAGAGAGAGAGAGAGAGAGAGAGAGAGAGAGAGAGAGAAACCACACACTCACACACACAACCACACACACACTTACACACAACCACACAGACATACACACACAAACTCTCTCTCTCTCTCTCTCTCTCTCTCTCTCTCTCTCTCTCTCTCTCTCTCTCTCTCTCTCTCTCTCTCTCTCTCTCTCTCTCACACACACACACACACACGCCCGCACACACACACACGCACACTCACACACAACAGAGGAGGGTTGATGACCGTCGAGAGAGAGAGAGAGAGAGAGAGAGAGAGAGAGAGAGAGAGAGAGAGAGAGAGAGAGAGAGAGAGAGAGAGAGAGAGAACCAATATTGATTCCACACAAGTTGCAAAATAAAGAAAAAAAGTCAATATGAAAATAGAGACAAATATGAGAGAAATAAAAAAAAGTGCAATAAACTACACAAAGTCCACATGTTCAAGGGAAGGGGGGGGAGGGGGGGAGGGTAGATGACTGACTCACTACTGAAACTCGAGACAATGAGATAATGAGTCGCAAGATGAAACTGTAAGTACGATGATACATGAGTAATAAGGAAGAAGAAGGAGGAGGAGGAGGAGGAGGGTGGTGAGAGGAAATAGAGTAATAGGAGAAGGTACTCAGGTTACATCTCACCCTAACTCACACACCCTTACACCCTCCCACCTCTCACTCACCCTCACCTTCCCCCAGTCACTCACCTCCCCCCCCCCGTCACCTGTCCGATGCAGACACCCGCTGGAGACAATAACAACGGCAAATAACATAGATTTTGCAGTAGATAACCTTCACTGAATCAACGTAACGGTGTATATTATTATTATTATCTTTTTTTTTTATTTATTCTTCATCTATATTTATGTAGATCTAACATTGGCAGTCTTTACCATTTCCCTTTCGTACAAATATTTGGCTTTCCTCACGTAAATACAGTACTGCAAAAAGATACGTTAAGTTCAAGGAAATTAACCGGGTTTTTTTTTCTCTCTATAACTAAGTCCATCCCTGGAAAGTTGCGTAATTAGTCTGACTGGTTTCTTTTCCCTCAACACTTTCACTTTTCCTCCGGTGTACAGACCGACAGCAGTGCGGAGAAATTCCTTCATAAGACCACTGATTAATTAATGGGTTAATCTCTTATTTAGAATTCCAAAGAGGGTTATCCCGCCAGTCCGCATTCAAAAAATCTTTTCAAACGCCTCTCAAATACTTCACATTCATTGAAAGATCTTTTTACTTTTATTTCCTTCTTTTATAACTCCACGTCCAACCCAAAAAAACATTCGTCTTTTATCGCCTCGTAAATTTGGTTAAATGGTTTCAAATTCAATTGCCTGAAACCTCGATCAAATCAGAATAGAAATTTGACGGTTCGTTTAGTATCGTTTTCTTGCCCCCCTCCCCCCCCACACACACACGAGGCTGTATACTGCACCCAAGCATACATAACATCCTGAACAAAATCACACAGCTACGCCACTACCACCATACACCACACACCTCGAACCATCTGCAAAGGAAGACAGAAAGTGCAGGCAGGCAGGCACGAGGGTGGGAGGGAGGGAAGGAGGGTGTGAAGCCGTACTACACCAGCTGTTTCATATCGATCATGGCATTTCCTCAGTTCTCACACCCGGTCAACTTTCAAGATCAGCCAACGAACCTTCCTTGGCGCAGCGGCTCAACGATCGGGGTTCAAGTTGCGACGCCAGACTCTTTTAGAACCTTAGAACATGGGTGGTGAAATTTATGATTCGTTCAGTAACACGTAACATTACATTTTCTTACTTCCTCACGTTTTGGGGTGAAGGTTCTGGCGCGTGTTACAGATTTCTGACTAGATGTGTGTGTGTGTGTGTGTGTGTCTGTGTGTCTGTGTCTACGAAGCCGAGAGGGAAAGTCCGATACATTCCAGGGATTCGAACGACGGTGGTCAAACAAGATTCTTTTCAGCCAGTCTCCCACCAGGACCCACGGCCAGTCAGTCCTGTTAGGCTACTTATGCAGACCGCCGCTGGACCCTCCTCTCACCTCTCCCTCTCCCTCTCTCTCCCTCTCTCGTCCTCCCCGTAAGATAAATACAGATACAGTTTCTGCTCCTGTTGCCACATCTCTCTTCTTCCTTCCTTCCTTCCTTCCTTCCTTCCTTCCTTCCTTCCTTCCTTCCTTCCTTTACTTCCTTTCCTTCTGTCCATCAATCACAAGTCACAGTTTCCTACGTCACTAATCACCTCTGTCTCCTTCCATCACGGTCACCAATACCTCGCTGTTTACCTTCCATTCCCTTGCCTTTCGTTGACAGTCATTAAGGAAATACTATCATCACGCTGGGAAATATTTGTTCCTATCGCTCCCGTGACTTGCTGTTCTATTCTTGAATCAAAACACAGACAAAAAAAACACCAAAACTGTCTGTCTCCGTGTTTGGTTACGTAAGTTAATATGGTTTACTTTGATTTCTGTTTGTCATGGTTGAGAGAGAGAGAGAGAGAGAGAGAGAGAGAGAGAGAGAGAGAGAGAGAGAGAGAGAGAGAGAGAGAGAGAATGTCGTACTCTCATTATTCGTTCGTCATTTAGAGAATAGCGTGGCCTCGTCCCTTGTAGCAACCGTCGTCAAACCGTAATTGGAATGGCGAGCTAATGTGGAGATAAATATGAAGGTGGGGCGAAAATGGTGGTGGTGATTGTGGTAGTGGTGGTGGTGGAGGAGGTCGTGGCAAAAGTATTTCATATTTTACCTGTCATATATTTTTTTATATTTAACATGAATTGGGTAATATTTTCTAGGTAGCTGCGATTTTTTTTATACATATCTACAAATCTTTCTTCTTATCCACATAATTCTTACAGCGCTAGAAGGTAAAGTGGTGTTGGTAATGGTAGTAATAGTAGTGGTGGTGGTGGTGGTGGTGGTGTCGGCCCTCTGGTGACGGCCTGAGGCACTACATTTGTTTGTTTACAGTTGCTGGCGTGACGAGACTCGGGATTCAGATATCTTGGCAAGGCACCGAGTCTTGGGTTTGATTGATGGCAGACTTAAGGTTCTCCATTAATTTTTCGACGAAGAGGATGATTAGATAAGCAAGATTTATGTTAAGTGCCCAAAGGAGACGAAGCGATAACCCACTTACTACGTTTATATCTTACTGTGTTTGTTCTGTCGGTAAACTCGTGTCTTTTACTTTGTCATGGGAAGGCTGGCCAGCGAGCCTCTGCGGTTGCTTGGGACGGTGATTTAAACCTCTTTGTCTCCTTTTATCTTTTCCCATTCTTCTTCTATGTGGCAATAATGGTGAATAGAATCTGATGTGTTTGTGTAGGCGTAACGTTACTGTCTGTTTGGGAAGGGGGAGGGGAAGGTGGGTGGGTGGGTGGGTGTGGTGTGTGTGTGTGTGTGTGTGTGTGTGTGTGTGTGTGTTAAAATCAAGAAAGCTTCGTCAAAACACACTAAGAAAGAAAGAAAAAAAAATATCCGTCGTGAGGTCGGTCAATGAACAGCCTTTGTTCGAACTGATCTTGAAACCCCACGCGCTTCAGCCCACAGGAACGCACACACACACACACACACACACACACACACACACACAGGCTTGCATATACGTACACGGAGGTCACACACATACACACACACACACACGCGTCCTCGTTTACATGCGATGGTCACACTTCTATCTATGTACACACAGATACACACGACACCTTATCAGGCATTTTCCTCGTACACATTCATTCCATAACCTTACACCAAATGTACACACACACACACACACACACACACACACACACACACACACACACACACACACACACGAAGAAAACAGTGGAACAAAATTAAACTCCATATATAACAGAAAATTTTGCAAAGGAGAGAGAGAGAGAGAGAGAGAGAGAGAGAGAGAGAGAGAGAGAGAGAGAGAGAGAGAGAGAGAGAGAGAGAGAGAACGTTACACTCGCTGGCCACTGGAGACTTTAATATTTCAGTCGCCTTGATATGTTCTGCCTCACGCACGCACCCAGCAGGCACACTGTCACCACCCTCCCCTCACACCCCATACTCTCCCCTCTCACTCTCCCCTCTACTCTCCCTTCTTACTCTCCCCTTTACTCTCACCCTCCCTTTCCCTCCCTGTCCTACTTCTACACCGATGCTCTGATCCATCCACCCTCCCCTGCTTTCCTCTGTATCCTTCCCCTCACCCCTTACCCTCCTCACCTCTCACCCCTCACCCTCCTCTTCCCTCCGCCTCCCAAATGTTTCCCTTTATTATTAAAACGGCAAATGGAATGGACCTGCAAGGGATCGGTTATATAATGCCACTTGTAACAATGCAATATGCAACAGCAAAACTCATTACTATTATTACTACTACTACTACTACTACTACTACTACTATTATCTGATGTTATTTCTATGCAAGAATATATATAAATTTTGTTCATGCTAACACGTATTTCCCAAACTTTTCCTTCCCTCTGATTGACGCTGGAGAGAGAGAGAGAGAGAGAGAGAGAGAGAGAGAGAGAGAGAGAGAGAGAGAGAGAGAGAGAGAGAGTAAAAAAAAAAGCGGGGGTTATGTGGGAGAGGGAGGGAAGATGAGATTGAGATATGTATTGGAGGGATCTTAAAGGAGAGAGAGAGAGAGAGAGAGAGAGAGAGAGAGAGAGAGAGAGAGAGAGAGAGAGAGAGAGAGAGAGAGAGAGAGAGAGAGGATGGAGGAAATTAAAAAGGAGGTAGAGGTAGAGGAGAGGAGTGAAGAGAAAGAGGGAGGGAGGTGTGTCGAGGTAACTTTGTAGGGAATTATAGGTGAGAGGAGGAGGAGGAGGAGGAGTAAAACGTAAACAACATACAAGGACAGACGTATAGGGGACACACACCCCTTCCACCACCACCACCACCACTACCCTCACCTTCCCCTCAGACGACCCATCTCACGTTACCTTCCCCTTTCTTGGCGTGAGGTTCGGGGAGAGAGGAAGTGAGGGAGGGGAAGGGAAAGGGGAAGGACGGGGAGTGAAGATTGGCCAAGGATGACATGGGGGAGGAGGCTGAGGGAAAACAGAGGGTAAGGGGAAAAAACTCCAGGTAGTCTGAGTGAGAAACATTCTTCATATTTGCTGTACCTGCTTCGTTAGCCCCTTCAATTAACCTTTCGATTCAGTGTGGGAGGAAGAGGGGAATGGGGAGGTGAGGGAAGGGGAAGGGGAAGGGGATGGAAAACACTGAGGGAATGGGAAAGATTTAAACAAACGAGGGAAGATGTGTGATGAGGAAAACTAGATGATGAAAAATTTTGGGGGAAAATTGGTGAAGGGAAATGAGAAAACTGGGAAATGCAGGATTGGAAGGAAACTAAGGGAGGGGAAATTAATGTGAAGGAACGAAGGAAGGAAGGAAGGAAGGAAAGCATAGGATTACAGCAAAGAATGGAGATGATGGATGAGGGGAAGGACGAAATGTGTGTGTGCGTTTACTCACTCACTGTCCACACATATACACTCCCCTCTTTTCCCCTCTCTCTCACTCTCTTTCTCTCTCTCTGTGCCGCCCTGCTGAGAGCTTCCAAGGCGAGTGAGGAAAATGAGGGGAAAGAAAATTGAACTTCTTACTTTTTCAAAACTACTTCAAAGAAATACCAAACTAGGCCTATGTGAGCAAAAAAAATGTGTAGGTAAAGAAAAGAACAAAAATATATAGATAAATAGAAAAAATAATAATTGCTACATGGAAAGAAAACAAAACAAGGAAAGAAAAGAGAAAAAGAGAGAGAGAGGATGAAAGAGAAAAGAAGTAAAAGAAACAGGAAGGAAGACGTCGTAGAGACAGAGAAAGAAAGAGAATTGAAAGCAAGATATATGGACGACGAGGAACAAAAGGCCGAGAGAGAGAGAGAGAGAGAGAGAGAGAGAGAGAGAGAGAGAGAGAGAGAGAGAGAGAGAGAGAGAGAGAGAGAGAGAAGAGGGGAGTGGCCAATCCCTGAGGTTATAAACTCTAGCCATTTTTCACAAGATCATGTAATTAAGGCGACCAGACAGTTAGGAAGAGGAGGAGGAGGAGGAAGAGAACGAGGAGAGAGGAGGACGAGGACGAGGACGAGGTAGTGGTGGTGGTGGTAGTATACACATCCATTTACCACCTTATCAAATATCCCTTTTTTTAACATCATATCCTCGTCACCTGTTTCAGTTACCCTATGAAAGAGCAATTACCAGAGACGTGATGAGAGGAGGTGAGGGGTGCCTGCTAGGGGGTGGGCGGGGTGGGTGGGGCATCTGGGAAGTAATGGGGGAAATTGGGTGTGGCTGGGAAGATTGGAAAGGGAGGGGAAGGGGAAGAGGGGGAGTGATGGGTGTGTTAAAGGCATCTGTGTGAGGGAATAAGATGCTGTAGAAGATTAGAGTGAAAGGAGGCTGTGAGAGAGAGAGAGAGAGAGAGAGAGAGAGAGAGAGAGAGAGAGAGAGAGAGAGAGAGAGAGAGAGAGAGAGAGCAATTAACACCTCTTTTCATCCCCTGCTGCACCTCTCACTCTGTTATCTTGTTACTCTCGCTCTCAAAACAATCTCTGTCACTATTAACTCTTTCAAAACACCGCAACATAAGGCAACATAACAATCACACCTCTCTCTCTCTCTCTCTCTCTCTCTCTCTCTCTCTCTCTCTCTCTCTCTATTCTTTTGCTTTATCCCTCCCTCCCTGCTTCCCCTCATTCCCCTCACACCTTCTCTCGCCTTCCCCTCACTTCCATCCTTTCCCCTCATTAGCTTAGAGTGCCGGCTTTGATCTCGCCTCCTTGCCCCTCACTTCAGCCTCACTCACACACACACACACACACACACACACACACACACACACACACACACACACACACACACACACACACGTCACCTCACTCAAACGTGCAACTCCCCTCACCTTTTTCTCTCTCTCTAATGATGCGACTCTACAACTTACCCATACACCGTCTCTCTACCTTCTCTCTCTCTCTCTCTCTCTCTCTCTCTCTCTCTCTCTCTCTCTCTCTCTCTCTCTCTCTCTCTCTCTCTCTCTGTCTGTCTCTGTCTGTCTGTCTGTCTGTCTGTCTCTCTCTCTCTCTCTCTCTCTCTCTCTCTCTCTCTCTCTCTCTCTCTCTCTCTCTCTCTCTCTCTCTCTCTCTCTCTCTCTCTCTCTCTCTCTGCTGCCTCACTTGCTACCTCTCTTCATCTCTCTCTATATCTCCTTTTTCTTCCCTCTTTTCGTGATTTATCGAGCATCTCTCTTACTTATCTCACGCCAATTTTACTCTCTCTCTCTCTCTCTCTCTCTCTCTCTCTCTCTCTCTCTCTCTCTCTCTCTCTCTCTCTCTCTCTCTCTCTCTCTCTCTCTCTCTCTCGACCTCATCAATCAACCTTTCACTCTATTTCAAGCTCCAATTCATTCCATGTTTTCATCCTGGTTCTGCGCTGCGCCTCTTACGAACGCGCGGCATTCTAAGGCCGCGCAAACCAGCCTCATCACTTTGTCATTAAGGGTGATTACACTACTATTACACGTAGGATATTAGACTTAAGTAAGACGTTGATGGCTGTAATTTGCCGTTTTCCGAGGTATAATTTGGTAAGATATTGTCGAGTTTATTTTCCTGTTGAAGACTTGCATAGTTTTTTTTTTTTAATATTATTTTCTTCACTCTCTCTCTCTCTCTCTCTCTCTCTCTCTCTCTCTCTCTCTCTCTCTCTCTCTCTCTCTCTCTCTCTCTCTCTCTCTCTCTCTCTCTCTCTCTCTCCCTCTCTCTGACACACACACACATTTCTGTTTCAATTTCTTTTCCCAGACGCTTTCCTCCTTCCCTCCCTCCCTCCACCTCCCTCCACTTGCCTCCTGCCTCTTTCCCTCCCTCCTTCCCTCCTCCTCCCTCCCTCACGCCCGGATGTTTGGCTTCCGGTCGTCTTAACAGCATTGAGTTTATCGTACCATGCGACTAGAGCCTCCAGGAACGCCCTTCACACACCTGGAACAACGCCACACACACACACACACACACACACCTGGAACAACGCCACACACACACACACACACACACACACCTGGAACAATGCCACACCCACACACACACACACACACCTGGAACAACACCTCTCTTTCTTTCTTTTCTTTTTCCTGGAATGCAATATCAAAGCCCACTGGAACACGTTTTGAATATTCTTTTCTTAGTAATTTCCAGGAACAAAACCATTTAATTTTATGTAATACTTGAAGGATTTTTTTATACTTTTTCTCTCCCTGAAGTGTAATCTAATGGGTTTTTTTTTGTGTTTTTTTTTCATGATACGTAATTTTTATATTCATTTATTCATTCATTCATCTATTTATTCACGAAGTTGTGGGTGGGAAAAAGTTTGTTTTTTTCCCATCATAGTTTGTGTATTTGTGGAAACTTTTTAACCATGTTTGAATATTTCCAAAAATAACCATCATAATAATGCTAATAATAATAATAATAATAATAATAATAATAATAATAATAATAATAATAATAATAATAATAATAATTCAAACATTCATTCATAAATCTTGGTCTCTCCTTTATCATTATCATAAATATTATCATTGTTATCTTCTTCTTCTCCTTCCTCCTCTTTCTCTTCTTCTTTCCCCACACATTGTCCTCCTTAATCTGCATTCCTCCCTCATGATCTCACGCCAGTCTATGTTCCTTTGTTTTTCTTCCCTTGTTGCATACTTAACTTTTCCTGCGCTGCCTCCTGGCTTCAAAATATTACTCCTTTTTGCCATCTGAGAGAGAATACAAACTGAGCGATACGTAGAGAAAGAGAAATAGAGAGAGAAAAAGAGAGACTACACATACACCAAAATGTATATCTCACAGGGAAATACAGTTCTATTCCTCGCTTTTTTTCTCTCCCTCTCTTTCTCCTCCGTTCTTTTCTTTCGTAGGCAATAGAAAACGAATGTAAACGACCGTGTTTACATTTTCTTTTCCGACACAGAGAAAATGGGAAACCAGGAGCCTGTTACTGTGAGCAAGTTTATTAGAAGGAAAAAACAACGGGCCGAAGTATACATATTGAGAGAGAGAGAGAGAGAGAGAGAGA
>JAPQNM010000016.1:13710765-13723265 GCA_029783475.1 Metacarcinus magister | reverse complement strand
AATGACACCCTTGCCAGACCAACCCTCACATACCAAAACACACACCTCTCTCTCTCTCTCTCTCTCTCTCTCTCTCTCTCTCTCTCTCTCTCTCTCTCTCTCTCTCTCTCTCTCTCTCTCTCTCTCTCTCTCACACACACACCATAAATCCATAGGAGGGATGCAATAACACGTTCTTAACATGTGTATAACGGTGACTCAACATACATTAGTCACGTCAAGTCTCATGTTTTATGCTCCTATGCTTCTGTTATTACATGTAAGTGTCGTGTATTTATACCGTATTTTTTTCTCCCTTTCAGGTAAGGAAAACATGTGCAGCAGGAGGAGGAGGAGGAGGAGGGTAGCAGATGGTATGTAGTAGACCACAGCTGTTATTTCTTACGGCCCGCAGTACTAGAGAGAGAGAGAGAGAGAGAGAGAGAGAGAGAGAGAGAGAGAGAGAGAGAGAGAGACCTGACCTCATAATACCCCACTCAACCCTTTCACTGATTACCAAACACACAAGTACACTACCTGGCCGCTCTTTGACCTGTAACTAATAAGCGACAGGTAATAGCGGACAGGTAAGAGGACGGTGGTGGGTGTGTGTGTGTGTGTGTGTGGCCTCAGGTAGGGTTGACCTCACCTGTGGACTTTACCTGTGAGCCGCGGATCATCACAAACACACACACGCACGACCCCCAATATCCAGGTGCCGAACGGTCGAGGCGCGTGGCAACACCTTCAGGGGAAAAGTGAAAGAGGAAGGGAAAAAAGAGAAGAAAAAAGGAGGAGGAGGAGGTGGGAGCTCAAGAGGCAAAAACTGAGGGTAAACACTAGAGAGGAAAAGTTCGGTGAAAAATACATATTGGTGAGGAAAGAGGGAAAGAAAAAAAGAATAAAAGTAAATTCAAGACGCGATGGTAAATGTTATATAAGATTTTTTTGGTTTTTATTTATATATTTTACTTACTGATCATTGGACAGAAGGATGTGTTCAAAAAATATAACTTTTTTAAAAACCGAAAACAAGACAATTACGCCCAAAAGAGTAACATTAACTATAGTAAAGATAACCAAACAAGTTATATAAGACATCATCAATAACTATAGGGGTGCGCTGGGCCAATAGAAATCTGGTTTACTATACTGTCCTACTTTCTCTCAGGTTACCAAATACAGCAAGCCATTAATTCCGTGTAACCAGTATTGCAGTCACGGGAAACAAAGCGTAGTCCACCACAGCTTCAAGGTGGAACAAAGCCAGATAGGAAAACAAACGTAAGGGAAACAGGAACGAGTAACGGGACACTAAAAACAGAAAAACGAATATGGAAAGTAACGATAGAGACAAGGACACGTTTAAGGAAAGTAACAGAAGAGGAAAACAAGAGTAACATTGACGTGATAAATAAAATAACAGTAATAGCAACCACGTAACAAGTAAAATAACAGCAATAAAAACAGATAACAAATAACAATAAACTCAGAAACACGGTCCGGTTAAGTAACGATTCCAGAATGAAAAAGGTATGAAAGGAATCTGGTGTTAATTAAATGAGATTTCAGGTATGTAGTTTTGGATTACCTGCCATATAGAACCGGATTCTTCTCACGCAGGATTGGATTCCCATTCCCATAAATTCCAACTTCCCTTTCACATGGACTCGATCCTTTACACGTACTAAATTTAAATCATGAACTGTGTCTCTATGGATTGTGAATTGATTTTCACACATATTTGAATCACTTTATATATGCAATTCAAATCTTATCAACGTAAATCTTGATCTTTTTAATAATTTTCGATGTTTTTTATAAGTAGTTTGGAATCCTTACCGAGTAGATCTGAATCCTCTTTTCTATAGGTTTGGATTCCCTTCCCGCTTCTCCCGAGTCAGATGAGAGTCACGCATGGCATGACATAGCATATAAATAGTAACTTCCCTTAAATATAAACAAGGGAGAACACTGGCCATCCTGGGAACGAGAGAAGAGGAGGAGGAGGAGGAGGAGGTCATGGGAAGGGTCGTGGGAGGGAGTGATGGTGTTATCCTCTCTCTCTCTCTCTCTCTCTCTCTCTCTCTCTCTCTCTCTCTCTCTCTCTCTCTCTCTCTCTCTCTCTCTCTCTCTCTCTCTCTCTCTCTCCATAACTTGCCTCGCTTCTTCCCTCCCCTTCCCTCCTGCTCCTCCTCGCCCTTCCTGCCCTACCAAGCTGGGTGCAGGCGCCTTTCTCTTGTTTCCACCTTAACTCCTCTTATACCCAGGTGAGAGGTCCTGGTGAGCCGAGGGGAGGAGGGAAGAGGAGGAACAGCCACGCACGAGGGGGTGGAGGTGAGATAGAGAGGAACAGACGTATAGAAAGGGAGAGGGGAAAAAAAATAGGGTAGGTTTTGGCATCAGCTGACAACTCTCCTTCCCAGTGGCCTCAAGTTCTCTCCCTCCTTCCCTCCCTCCCTTTCCCCTCCCTCCCTCCCTCTTCCTGTACCCTCCTCCCTTTCTCTCTTCTCTTATGTTCCTGTATCTCATCTTCTCTGGTCTTTCTGCTATATATTTGTATGCTAATTCTCTCTCTCTCTCTCTCTCTCTCTCTCTCTCTCTCTCTCTCTCTCTCTCTCTCTCTCTCTCTCTCTCTCTCTCTCTCTCTCTCTCTCTCTCTCTCTTCACGCCCACCCACGCTTATTCTCCTCCTTTACTTCCTTCCCACCTTCCTTCCCTCCTTCCTTCCTTCCCTCCCTCCTTCCCTCCCTCCCTCCTTTCCCTTCGTACTTTCCTTTTCCTTCCTCCCTCCCCTCCTTCCTTCCCCTCCCCTGTCCCTCCTCCTTCCCCTCCCCTTTCCTTTCCCTTCCCTTCCCCTCCCTTTGTTCCTAATCCGCTTTTCCCATCCCTTTCCTTCCCCCTTGCCCTTTCCCTTCCCTTCCCTTCCCTCCTTCCCCCCTTTCGCCTTCCCCTCCCCCCCCTCCCTTCCCCCTGTCCCTTCCCCTCCTTCCCTCCCTATCCCTTTCTTCCCCTCTTCCCCCCCCCCCTCTCCGCCTCCCTTACCCCTCATTTTCCCTCCTTTTCTACCTTCTCCTCCCTCCCCTTCCTTCCCTTCCTTTTCCCCCTTCCCCCTTCCCCCCGTCTTCCCTTGCCTTCTTCTTTCTCCCCCCCATTCCCTTTTTCCCATCCCTCCCTGTCCTTTCATTGATGTTTCCACTTTCCCCTCCCAATTCCCCTCCCATCCCGTCTGCCCTTTCTCCCCTCCCCTTCCTTCCCTTAACCCCCACCACCCCTCTCCTTCCCCTCCCTTATTCCCCTATCCCTCCCCCTTTCCCTTCCCTCCTTTCCCTTCCCTTGCTTCCCCTCCTTCAACGTGTCCCTCTCCTTCCCCTTGCCCTTCCCTTCCTTCCTCTTTCGTAATCCATCCGGTTCTCCCCCTTTCCCCCTCCTCCTCTTCCCTCCCTCCCTTTCCCTCCCCTTCCCCCTTTCCGCTCTATCGTCCTTCCTTCCTCCCCCCCCCTTCCCTTTCCCCCCCACCTTCCCTAATCTCCCCTCCCTCCCCCCTTCCCCCTTCTATTCACCTTTTCCCACTCCCTTTCCTCCTTCCCCATTCAACCCCTCACCTCTTCCTTCCCTCCTTCTTCCCCTTCCCTCCCTCCTACCCTTCCCTTCTTCCCCTTTTCCCCTACTTTCTATTCCCTCCCCCCCTTCCCTCCCTCCCTTCCCTCCTTCCACTTTCTCCTTCCTTCTCCCTCCCTCTATTCCCCCCCTCCCCCTCCCAATTTTTCCCTTCCCCCTTCCCTCCCCTCCCCTTTCCCATCCCCTCCATCCCCCCCCTCCTCCTCCCTTCCCTCTCCTTCCTTCCCCCTCCTTCCTTCCCTCTCCACCTTCCCCCACTCCCTCCTTCCCTATCCCTCTTTCTTTCCCCCCCTTCCCTCATCCCTCTTCCCTTCCCCCTTCCCTCCTTTCCCTCCCTTCCACTCCTCCCTCCTTACCCCTCCTTCCTTCATCACCTTTCCCTTCACCCTCCTCTTCCCTTCCCCCTTTATTCCCTTCCCCCCTTTGTTCCTATCCCTCCCCCTTCCTTCCCCCCTCCCCCTTGTTCCCTCCCTTTCCCCCTTCCCTTTCCCTTTCCCTTCCCTATTTCCCTTTCCTTCTCCCCTCCTTCCCCTCCCTCATCTCTCCCCCCTTTCCCTCCTCCTCCCTCCCCCTCACCCTTCCCCCGTCCCCTTCCTTCCTCCTGTCCCCTCCCTTCCTCCCTATCCCCTTTTCCTTCTCCCTTCCCTCCTTCCCTCCCTTTCCCTTCCCCTTCCCATTCCCTTCCTTCCCCTCTCCCTTCTCTTCCCTTTTTCCCCTTCCCTCTTTCCCTCTTCCCCTCCACTGTTCCCTATTTCCCTTCACCTCCTCTCCCTCCCCTCCTTCCTCCCCTTCCCCTCCCACCTTTTCCCTCCCCTCCCTCCCTCCTTCCTCCCCCTCCCCTCCTCCTTCCCTTCCCTTCCTCTTTTCCTCCCTTCCCTCCTCCTTCCCTTTCCCATTTCCCTTTCCCTCTCCCTTCCCGCCTCCCTACTTCCTTTCCCCCCTTCCCCTTCCTTCCCCCTTTCCTCTTCCCCTTCCTCCCCCTTCCTTCCCTCCTTCCCTCTCCCTTCCCTTTCCCTTCCTCCCTTCTTCCCCCCTCTCCCTCCCCTCCTTCCCCACCTCCTTCCCTTCCCCATCCCTTCCCTCCTCTTCCCTATCCCCTCCCTTTTCCCCCACCCTGTCCTTCCCTCCTCCCTTTACTCCTTCCGTATCCCCCCTTTCCTTCCTCCCTCCTCCTTCCCTTCCTTCCCTTCCCTCCCTCTTTCCTCCCCCGTTCCTCCTTCCCCTCCTTACCTTCCCTTCCTTCCTCCCTCCTTCCCTTCCCTCTTCCGTCCCTTTTCCCTTTCCCTCCCTCCATTCCTTCCTCCCTTCCCTCTTCCCCTAATCTTTCCCCTCCCTCCTCCTTTCCCTTCTTCCCCTTCCTACTTCCCTTTCTTCCTCCCTCTCCCTCCCTCCTTCCCTCCTTCCTTCCCTAACCTTTCCCTTTCCCTCCTGTTCCTTCCCTTCCCTTCCCCTCTTCCCTCCTTCCTCCTCACCCTCCTTCTTCCCCTCCTTCCTCTTCCCTTTTCCTCCCTTTACCTTCCCTTCTTTCCCCTCCTCCCTCTTTCCTTCCTCCCCTTTCCTTCCCTCCTCCCCTTTCCTTCCCTCCCTCCTTCCCTTCCCTCTTCCCTCTCCCTTATTCCCCTTCCCCCTCTCCCTTCTCCTCCCCCCCTCCCTCCCCTTTCCCCTTCCCTTCCCCTTCCCTTCGCTTCCCTCCCCTCCTCTTCCCCTATCCCTCCCATCTTCCCTTCCTCCCCTCCCTTTCCTTCCCTTTCTCCCATTCCCTTCCTTCCCCCCTCTCCCCCTCCCTCCCCCCTCCCTCCCCCCTTCCCCTCCTTCCCCCTATCCCCTATACCTCTTCTTTTCCCTTCCCTTCCCTCCACTCTCCCCCCTCCTCCCCGCCTCCCTATCCTTCTCCCTTCTCTTCCCCCTCCCTTTCTCCCCACTCCCTCCCCTTTCCTCTCCCTTCCCTCCCTTTCCCCATCCCTTCTTCCCTTTACCCCCTACCCTTCCCCTTTTCCCCTTCCCCCTCCCCTTCCCTTTCTTTCCTTCCCTCCTCCTCTACCTTCCCTAACCTCCATTATCCCCTTCCCATCCCTTCCTCCCTCCTCCCTCTTCCCCTCATCCCCTCTCTCCTTCCTTCCCTTTCTTTTCTCCCATCCTTCCCTTCCCTCACTCCCTTCCCTCCCCCTTCCCCTTTCCTTCCCTCTTTCCCTCCTTCCCTTCCCATCCTCTCCCCTTCCCCCTATCCTTACCTTCCCCCTTCCCCTATCCTTCTTCCCTTCCTTCCCCTCCCTTCTCCGCTCCCTTCCTTCCCCTCCCTCTCCCTCCTCCCTTCCCTCTGTCCTTCCCTTTACCTTCATTTGTTCCCTATATCCCTCCGACTTCCCTCCTTCCTTCCCCCCCTTTCCTCTCCCATTCTTCCCCTCCCCGTTATCCCCCTTCCCTCTCCCTCCTCCGTTCCCCTCCTCCTTTCCTTCCCTTCCCCCTATCCCCCCTCCTTTTCCCCCTCCACTCCCTCCATCCCTTCTTCCTTCCCCCTCCACTTCGCCCCATTCCCCCTCCCCCCCTCCTTCCCTCCTTTCCCTCTCCTCTCCTCCCCTCCCTTACCTCTCCTTCCCTTCCCCACGTCCTTTCCCTTTTTCCCCTCCTCCCTCCTTCTCCTTCCTTCCCCCCTCCCCCTCCCCTCTTCCCATCCTCTCCTTCCTTCCCTCCTCCTCCACTTCCCCTACCTCCCCTTCCCATCCCTTCCTTCCCTCTTCCCTCCTTCCTTCCCTTTCCCTTTCCCTCCCCTCCTTCCCTTCCTTTTCCCTTCTCCCTTTTCCCCCCTCCCTCGTCTTCCTTCCCCTCCCTCCCTCCCTCCTCCTTCCCTCCTTCCCTTCCTCCTCCTTCCCTCCTTCCTTTCCCTCTCCGTGCCCCTCCATTTCCTCCCTCCCCCTTTCCTTCTCCCTTCCTTCCCTCCTTCCCCCCCTTCTTCCTCCTTCCCTTCCTCCCCGTTTCCCTTCCCCCTTTCCTTCCCTCTTCTCCTCTTCCCTCCCCCTCTGCTTTCCTCCCTCCCTTCCTCCTCTCCCTTCCCTTCCCCTTCCCTCTCCCTTTCCTCCCTTTTCCCCCTTCCCTTCCCACTTCCTTCCCTCCCATCCTTTCTCCTCCTTCCTTTCCCCCTTTCCCCTCCTCCCCCTCCCCCTTCCCTTCCTCCCTTCCCTTCCCCCCCCCTTCTCCTTCCTCTTCCCCCCTTCCTTCCCTCTCCCTCTTCCCCTTCCCCTCCCTACCTCACTTCTTCCCTCTCCCTTTTCCCCTGTTTCCCCCCTTCCCTCTTCTTTCCTTCCCTTCCTCCTCCTTTCCCTCCCCCCCTCCTTCCCTCTATTTCCTTCTCCCTTTCCTATTCCCCTCCCTCCCTTCCCTATCCCCCTTTTCCCTATCTCCCTCCTTCCTTCCCTGTTTCCTTCCCTCCTTCCCCCTCCTCCCACCTTCTTCCTTCCCCTCTCCTTCCTTCCTCCTCCCTACCCCTTTCCCTCCTTCCCCCCTTCCCCCCTGTTTTCCCCTTTCCCTCCTTCCTCCTTCTCCTTCCCTCCTTCTTCCTCTCCCCTCCCTCCATTTCCTTCCTTCCCTCCCTCCTATCCCTCTTCCTTGTTTCCCTCCCTTACCCCTTCCTTCCCTTCCCTATTCCTTATTCCTTTTCCTTCCCTTCCTCTTCCTTCCCTCCCTCCTTTCTCCTCCTCTACCTCCCCTTTCTCCTTCCTCCTTCCCTTTCCATCCTTCCCCTTTCCCCTCCTCCCTCCCCTCCCCCCTTCCTTCCTCCCTTTCCCTCCCCTATCTTTCCCCTTCCCTACCCTCCCTCTCCCTCCCTCCATTCTCCCCCTCCCCTCCTGATCCCTTTCCCTCCCTCATCCTTCCCCTCCCTCTCCCCTCTCCATCCCCCCTTCCTTCCCTTCCCCCTCTTACCTCCTTCTAATCCTTCCTTCCTTCCCTTCCTCCCCCCTCCCCTCCCTCCTCCCTTCTCCCTTTCCTTCCCTTCCCTTTTCCCTTCCCTCCCACCTTCCCACCCCTCCCCTCCTCCCCTCTCCCCTCCCTCTCACCTTCCCTCCCAATCCCCACCCTCCTCCTTTCCTTCCCTATTCTCCCTTCCTTTTTCCCTCCCCCTGTCCCCCTCCCCTCATCCTCCCTTTCCCCCCTCCCTCCCTCCCTTCCCTTTCCCCCTCCTCCTTCCCCTTTCCCTTCGCTCCTTTTCTTCCCTTTCCTTTCCTTCCCTCCTCCCCTCCCCTCTTCCCTCTCTTCCCTTCCCCCCCTTCCCCCCCTTGTCTCCTTCCCCTTCTTTTTTTCCCTCCCGTCCTCCTCCTTTCCCTTCCCTTTCCCTCTCCTTTCCTTCCCTCTCTCCTTCCCCTTTCCCTTTTCCCTTCCCCCCTCCCTCCCTCTCCCTTCCCTTCCTCCTTCCCCTCCTCCCTTTCCCGCTCCCTTCCCTCCTTTCCCTATCCCTCTCCTTCTTTCCCTTCCCTCCCTCCTTTCCCTCCTCCTCCTTCCTTCCCCTTCCCCCTCCTCCCTTATCCCCCCTCTCCCTTCTCCCTCTCCTCTTCTTTCCTTCTCCTTCCTCTCCTTTCCCTACCTCCTCCCTGCCCCTTCCCTCCCTTCTCCTGCCTCCTTCCTCCTTTCCCTCCCTTTCCCTCCTCACCCTTCCTTCCCTCCCTTTTCCTTCCCTCCCCTCTCCCTCATCCTATCTCCCCTCCTTCCCTCCCTTTCCTCCCCTTCCCTTCCTTCCCCTTCCCTTCCCTTCCCCTTTCCCTTTCCCTTTCCCTCTCCCCTTTCCTTTCTCCCCCCTGTTCCATAATCCCTATTTCCTTCTCCCTTCCCCTCTCCCTTCCTCCCCCTACCTTCCCCTCCTACCCTCTTTTCCTTTCCCCTTCCCTCCCTTCCCTCCCTCCCTCTTTCCCTTCCCTCCCCTTTCCCTTCCCTCTTCCCTCTCTTCCTTCCCTTCCCTCCCTTTCCCTCTTCCCTCTCTCCTTTCCTTCCCTTCCCTCCCCTCCTTCCCTTCCCCTTCCCTCCTTCCCCCTTCCTCCTTCCAATTCCCTTCCCTCTTCCTCCCCCTCCCCTTCCTTCCCTTCCCTACCTCCTTCTCCCATCCCCATCCTTCCTTCCCTCTCCCTCTCCTTCCTATCCTTCCCTTTCCCTCCTTCTCCCCCCTCCTTCATCCTTCCTTCCCGTTTCCTTCTTCTCCCTGCCTTCTCTTCCCCTCCCTCCCTTTCCCTCCCTCACTTCCCCCCTTTCCTTCCTCTCTCTTCCCCCTCCCTCCCCTCCCTTCCGTACCCTCCATTCCCCCCTCTCCCTGTTCCCTCCCCTCCTTTTCCCCTCCCTTTCCCCCTTCCCTCCTCCTATCCTTCCCCTCTTCCCTTCTTTCCTTCTCCCCGTTCCCCCTCCTTCCCATTTTCCCTTCCCTTCTTCCCTCCTATCCCTCTGCTCCCCCTTTCCCCCTCTCCTCCTGCCTCCTTCCCTCTCCTCTTCCTTCCCTCCCTTCTCCCTTTCTTCCCTTCCCCCTTTTCCCTTCCCTCCTCCCCTATCTCTTTCCCTTCCCTTTCCTTCCCTTCCCTTCCTTCCCTCCTCCCCTCTCCCTGCTGTCCCTTCCCCTCTCCCTTTCCCTTCTTCCTTCCCTCTTCCCCCCCCCCTCTTCCCTCCTTCCCTCCTCCCCTCCCTACTCTCCTTCCTTCCCCCTCCCCTATTCCCCTTCCTTCCCCTTTCCCTAACTCTTCCCTCCATCCCTCCTCCTCCCCTTTCCCTTTCTCCCTTCCCTTCCATACTCCCTTCCCTCTTCCCTCCCCTCTCTTCCTCCCTTCCCTCCCTTTCCCCTTCCTTCCCTCTCCATTTCCTTCCTCCCTCTCCCCCATTTCTTTCTCCCCTTCCCCCTTCCCTTCCTTCACCTTCCCTTCCCTCCTCCCCTTCCCTTTCCCTCTCCCTTCCTCCCTCCCTCCCTCTGTCCCCTACTCCCCTCCCTTTCCCTATCCTTTCCTTTCTTCCCTCCCTTCTTTTTCCCTTTTGTTCCCTCTTTCCCTCCTCCCCTTCTTCCTCCCTCTCCTCCTTTCTTCCCCTCCCCCCCTCTTCTCCTCCCTTCCCTTCCCTCTCCCCTCCCTCTCCCCCATCCCCTTCCCTCTTCCCTTCCACTTTCCCTTCCCATTTTCCCTCACTTTTCCCTCCTTTTTCTTCCCTCCCCCCTTTCCCTCCCCTTTTCCTTCTCCCTTCCCTTCCATTCCTTCCCTCTTCCTCCTCCTTCCCTTCCCTCCCCTCCTTCCCTTTCCCCCCTTTCCCCTCCCTTCCCCTTTCCCTCCCTCCTTTCTCCCTCTTTCTTCCCATTTCCTCCCTGTCCTCCTTTCCCCTCCTTCCTTCTCTCTCCCTTTCTTTCCCTTCCCTCTTCCCCTTTCACTTTTCCCTCCCTCCCTCATTCCCTCCCATCTCCCCTTTCCTCCTTCTTCCTACCTTCCCTCCTTTCTTCCCTCCCTACCTTCTCCCCCCCTCCTCCCTTTTCCTCTCCTCCCCTCCCTTCCCCTCCCTCTCTCCTTCCTTCCCCTTTCTCCCTCCCCTCCTTCCCTCTCTCTCCCTCCTCCTTCCCTTCTCCTTTCCCTCCTTCCCTTCCCCTCCTTCCCCTCTCCTTCTTCTCCCTTCCCCTTTTCCCTCCGACCTTTCCTCCTTTCCTTCCCTCCCTCCCCTCCCTTTTCCCCCCCTCCCCTCCTCTTCCCTCCTTCCCCCTCCTTCCCTATCCCTCCTTCCCTCTTCCCCTCCCCTTTTTCCCCTCCTTCCCCTTCCCTCTCTATCCCTCCTTCCTTCCCCTCTTCTTCCTTCCCCTTTCACCTTTCACTTCCCTCCCATTTCCCTCCTTCCCCTTTTTCCTTTCCCTCTTCTACCCTCCCTTCATTTCCCTTGTCTCCTCCCTCTCCCTCCTATCTCCCCTCTCCCTTTCCCTCTGCCGTCCTTCCCTTCCCTTCCCCTCCTTCCACTGTCCCTTTCTTTCCCTTCCTTCCCTTTCCCTCTTCCTTCCCTCCTTCCTCCCCTTTTCCCTTCCCTCCTTTCTCCCTCCCCCTACCTTCCTTCCCTTCCCTCCCCTACTCCCTATCCTTCCCTTTCCCTTTTCCTCTTCTCCCTCCTTCCTTCCCTACTCCTCCCTCCCCTTCCTTCCCCTCCCTCCCTCCCTTCCTTCCCTCCCTCTTTCCCCTCCCTTCCCCTTCCCCCTTCCCTCCCCCTTCCCCCTTCCTTCCCTCCCTCTTCCCTACCCTCCCCCCTTCCCTTTCCCTCCCTCCCTCCCCTCCCTCCCTTTCCCTATCCCTACTACCCTCCCTTCTCGCTCCCTCCCTCCCTCCCTTCCCCTTTAACTTCTCCCACTCCTTTTTCCCATTCTCCCTCCCTCCCTATTCCTCTCTCCCTTCCCTCTTTTCTCCCTTCCCTTCCCCCTTCCCTCCTTCCTATCCTTCCCTCCTTCCCTACTCTCCTTTCTCCTCCCTTCCCTTCCTCTTCTCCCTCCCTTCCCTCCCTCCCTCCCTTCTTTCCCTCTCCCTCCCTCCCCTCCTCCCTCCCTTCCCCCCCCTCACTCCCTTCTTCCTTCCCTTTTCCCTCCCTCCTCCCTCTTCCCTCTCCCCCTTTTTCCTTCCCCCTCCTCTTCCTACTTCCCTTTCCCCTCCCTCTCTTTTTCCCTCCTCCCTTCCCTTCTTCCCCCTCTTCCCCTTCCCTCTCCTCCCCCTCTTCCCCTCTCCCTTCTCCCCCTTCCCTCTTCCTCCCTTCCTTCTCCCCTTTCCCCCCCCTCCTCCCCCTTCCCTCCCATTCCATCCTCCTCCCATCCTCCTTTCCCTACCCCTTCCCTTTCCCCTCTCCCTTCCCTCTCTCCTCCTTCCCTCCCTCCTCCTCCATCCCTTCCCTCTCTTTCACCACTACCTCCTTCCCTTTCCCCTTTCCCTCCCCCTTCCCCTTTCCCCCCATCCCTTCCCTCACCCCTTCCTTTCCCCTCTTCCCCTCTTCTTTCCCCTCCCCTCCCTTTCCCTTCCCTATTCCTCTCTCCCATCCCCTTCTATCCCTCTCCCTCCCTCCCTCCCCCTCCCTTTCCCTTCTTTCCCTTCCCTCCCCCTCCCTTTCCCTCTTCCCCCTCCTTCCCTGTACCTCCCTCTCCCATTATTTTCTCCTTCCCACCTGCCCCTATTCCCTTCTCCCTCCCTCCCCCTCTGTTCCCGTCCTTATCCCTTCCCTTCCCCCTTCCCTTCCTTCCCTTCCCCTTCCCCTTCCTTTTTTCCCCTTCCTACTTCCCTACCTCTTCATCCCTCCCTCCCTATCCCTTTCCTCCCCCCTTCCCTCTTCCCCTTTCCCATCCCCCTATCCTTTCCTTCTTTTTCCTTCCCTTCCCATCCCTTCCCTTCCTCCCATCCTTCCTCCCCCCTTCCCACTTCCCTTCCCTCATTTCCCTTTCCTCCTCTCCTACCTTCCCTCCCCTCCTACCTTTCCCCTTCCTTCCTTTTCCTTACCTTCCTCCCTTCCCCTTCCATCCCCCCTCCTTCCCAGCTCCCCTCCCTTCCCTCCCGCCTTTCCTTCCCTCTTCCACTCTCTGCTTCCCTCCTCCCTTTCCCTCTTCCCCCTCCCCCTCCTACTCTCCACCTCTTTCCCTTCCCTTTCCCTCCTTCCTTTCCCTTCCTTCCCTTCCCTTCCCCCTTCCCTCCCCTTTTCCCCGTCTCCTTCCCTCCCTTCCGCCCTTTCACTCCCCTCCTCCTTCTTCCCTCCTTCCCCTCCTCCCTCCTTCCCTCCCTTCCCTTTCCCTACCCTCCATCCCTCCCCTCTCTTTCCCTTTCCTCCCTCCCCTCCTCCTTACCTTCCCTTCCCCTCTTTCTTCCCTCATCCCTCCCCTCCCCCTCCCCTCCTCTTCCCTCCCTCCCTCTTCTCCCTTTCCTCCCACATCACCACCCTGG
>JAPQNM010000016.1:13696561-13710665 GCA_029783475.1 Metacarcinus magister | reverse complement strand
GTGTGTGTGTGTAGGCTGTTAGTTTTTGTTTATTTTTTTGTTGTTGTGAGTGAAGGTAATGGTGGTGGTGGTGGTGGTGGTGATGCTGGTAGTGGTGGTGGTGATGCTGGTAGTGGTGGTGGTGGTGGTGATTAGAATTGAATGTATACACTATTCAGAATGGTGGTTGGTTGGTTGGTGGTAATGGTGGTGGTAAAAGGGGGGGAGGGGGGGGGGCACAGGTACTGAGTGTTGTTGTTGTTGTTGTTGTTGTTGTTGTGCAATTGAACATGAAGAAAGGTCATGGAAGTGATAAAAATTGCTCTTCCTCTCTGTCTTTATTTTACTGTATTTTTTTTCTTCTCTCTCTCTCTCTCTCTCTCTCTCTCTCTCTCTCTCTCTCTCTCTCTCTCTCTCTCTCCGCTGCAGTCTTTCTCCTCTACAATCTTTCTTCACCTTTGTTTATTTTCTTGTTTCTCTCTCCTTTCCTTCCACTCTTCCTCTTGCTTCATTCTTATCCTTCCTCCCTGCCTCCTCCTCCTCCTCCTCCTCCTCCTCCTCCTCCTCCTCCTCCTCCTCCTCCTCCTCCTCCTCCTCCTCCATACTGGGAAGGAAAGTTAAGTTACAAGTGGTGATGGTGATGATACACCAAGGACCTTCACCTCATCTTCACTCTTAGCTTCCCGCACTTTTGCATTTCATTGAACATTCTCAGAATTAAGTTTTGATTCACTATGAAATTAGGATTCAAGATGTTAATAGTGCGATGGTGCACGCTGCCGTTGTTGGCGGCGTGCACCACCCTGCCCGGCCCCCACCAGGGCACTGATGATATGCAGGAGCTGCCGGCCCTCAGCCGCAGCGATCCCCTGCAGGACAAGCTCCCCTTCGCAGAGGGGGTAGCCCGCCTTGTGGACATTGTCCGCATGGCTAAGGACGAGCTCCTCAAGGAGCGTCAGGCGCTGAAGGGCGTGCTCACTGTGCGCGACCTGCAGTCCGATGCCCTTGAGGAGTTGCAAAAGGACTTCAATGTCCTTGCGGCTAATCATGTTGCTGTGGTTAATGACCACTTGGCACTGAAGAAAGAACATGACCTTGTGGTTAATGACCACAAGGTTCTGAAGGATAAACATGACCTTGTGGTTAATGACCACGAGGTCTTGCTGAAAGACCACTATGGTCTGTTAATGGACCATAAGGTTCTATTGTCAGACCGCAGGGTCTTGAAGGACAGCTTCAATGCTGTTTATATGGACTACAAGGTCCTTTTATCTGACCACAGACGCTTTGGCGAAGGACCACCTGGTCACTGTGGCAGACAAGAAGGCCTTGAAGGACAACCACACTGCTGTGGTTAGGGACCACCAGGTCCTACTGGAAGACCACAATAATGTGAGTAGGATGTTAAAGGTTCTTGCGGTACACCACGTTAGTGTGGTGGAGAACTGTAAGGTTATATTGTCAGACCACCAGGTCTTAAAAGAAGAGTATGACCTTTTGGTTAAGGACCAGCGGGTCCTACTGGAAGACCACTACGGTCTGTTCGAGGACCTTAAAGTCTTGCTGTCAGGCCGTAAGGTCTTGAAGAAAAATCAAGATCTTTTGAATAGGGACCACCAGGTCCTACTGGAAGACCACTACGGTCTGCTGCAGGACCATAAAGTCTTGCTGGCAGACTGGCAGGGGTTGAAGAAAAATCATGACCTTGTGGTTAATGACCACACGAAGGTTGTGTCAGAGCTTAGCAGTGTGCGTCAACAGCACGCAGCACTGCAAGGTCTGCTGAAGAACAACAAGGACGACCTTCGGGTTGTTCTGAATGAGAAGGAAGCTTTGGCAACAGAGCTAAAGAAGGAACTGGACCGGGGTGTCAACTTGAACAGACGGTTGAACTTGGTCCAGAACCGCATGGATGAAGCTGCCACTATGGTCCAGAGTATCTCAGATCAGTGGAAGGTGACTGCAGCGACGCAGCGACTCGAGTATCAGACACTCGAGACTCGCCACCAGGAATTGGAATGGCACCACGCCCAGTGCCTTGATGAACTACAAAGACTTGAATGGCTGAAAGATGCCCATACTAGCAAGCAATTACAAGGCTCACCAGCAAGTGAAAGTGACGACGAATCCAACGTGGGATCTCCAACACACGTAGACAAACACGTGAAGATTAAACCCACTTGGAAGGACCTTATGATATCCCTAGAGGACTTAAGGAAGACTATACACGCAAAGGAAGAATTATAATGACAAGAAAAGTCTGTTTACTCATATGACTTTTCAATTACTTTCCTAAAAGAAATGTACTGTGTATTTTAGTATTGCATTTTTTTGTTTATTTACTAATTTACTAATTGATTAATTGATTAGTTCATTCACTTATATATTTAGTCAGTCAGTCAGTCAGTCAGTGTGTGTGTGTGTGTGTGTGTGTGTGTGTTTTGTTAACGTCTGTCTGTTTATCTATCTATCTCTATCTATTTTTTAACCTCCTCCTCCTCCTCCTCCTCCACAATGTTTTTGACGCGTACGATGAAAGCAGAGCAGTAGATGTCATATATCTGGATTTTCAAAAGGCCTTTGATAAAGTACCTCATCAACGATTGCTTAATAAACTAATGACTCACGGTATCTCTGGTAGCATTTACAATTGGCTTCTGGACTGGCTCTCTGAACGTAAGCAGAGAGTAGTCTTAAACGGTGTCTCCTCTCAATGGTTAAACGTAAAAAGTGGCGTACCACAAGGTTCAGTGCTTGGTCCTGTCTTATTCTTGATATATGTTAATGACATAGATGATGGGATCACTTGCAAAATATCGAAATTCGCTGACGATACGAAAATTCTCAGCAAAGTAACTACGACAATTGACAGAGAAGTCTTACAATCAGACCTAGATCGACTAACGTCTTGGGCCAATAAATGGCAAATGAAATTTAACGTAGAAAAATGCAAGGTACTACACATCGGAAGAAATAATGATCACGTTCAGTACTCAATGAATGGTAAACCACTTTCTACAGTAAACAAGGAAAAAGATCTGGGAATCACAATATCAAACGATTTAAAGCCCAGTCAACATTGTTCAGAGGTAGTTAAAACTGCTAACAGATTGGTCGGCTTTATTGGGCGTACTTTCGAAAATAAATCAGAAAAAGTCATATTAAAACTGCATAATTCACTAGTACGACCCCATCTTGAGTATTGCGTACAATTTTGGTCCCCATATTACAGAAAGGACATTGACAAACTGGAAAGAGTCCAGCGAAGAATAACAAAAATGATTCCAAGGCTGAAAAATAAACCTTATGAAGAAAGACTTAAAGAACTAAACTTATTCAGCCTAGAAAAACGAAGGATGCGAGGGGATTTAATTGAAATGTTCAAGATAATCAAAGGATTCGATAATATCAATACAGAAGATTACATTACTTTTGATTGATCAAATATAACAAGAAGACGTCATTCTTTTAAGATTACTGGTAAAAGATTCACATCAAACAAAGCCAAGCACTTCTTTTTCAATCGGATCGTTAACGTTTGGAACTCCCTGCCCGCCAATGTCGTCGACAGTAAAACAATTACTACGTTCAAAAATAGACTTGACAAATATTTAGAAGCCAATCCACAACTAAAATACTATCCGTTAACGTAGCAAACTTTGAGTAAGTTCATCCTGATGTACCTAACTTACGAAATGTCGATTCAAAAGACGTCGCTAGTGGCCTGACATCGCTTGCCAGGAAGTAGTGGTAGCAGTAGTGGCAGTGGCAGTGACAGTAGTGACAGTCTGGTCTTGGTTGGCCTTCCTTTCCCTGCCAGCCATGGCTGGGGAGAGAAGCCTTCACCCTTACTATCCTGTATCCTTCACTCTAGAGTAGATAGTGTACTCACAAACAGCCTCGTAAGGGCCAGCAGGCCTGTTGCTGTTTGTTCTTCCTATGTGTTCCTATGTGTTCCTCCTCCTCCTCTTTCCTCCCTCCTCCTCCTTCTCCTCTTCCAGTTTTCAGATCACGCAAACAATAAAATAATAAACCTACCTCTCTCTCTCTCTCTCTCTCTCTCTCTCTCTCTCTCTCTCTCTCTCTCTCCCGGAAAGTTTCTTGTCATGGAGGGAAAGTTTTACGTCGTCATGTGAAGGAAAATATTGCATGAACTATTATATTGCCAAGGAAGGAAAAAATTGGTGAGCAGGAAATGGCGGGGAGGAAAAATTATTTGATTGAGGAAAAAAAAGAAGAAAGTCTGTTATTAGTTTATTGTTTTTTTTATGTTTTGTTAATTCATTTGTCTTCTACTTTTTTTTTTTTTAGTTATCGTTATTATCATCATTATCATCATTTTCTATCTTGGGAATTTTGCTCGCAGGGAAAGTGAAAGAAATATTAAATAAATAAAAAAAAAAAAGGGATAATTGATGAAGGTAAATTTTCCAGGTGCAGAAAAATAAATAAATAGAGGATGTTTCGAGGAATTAAATAAAATAAATAAATAAATAAATAAATAAAAAATAAAAACTCGTGCAAGGTAATTACAATATTGAAAAAAATAGTCAAAAAAAAAGGTGTAGTTTTATATATACATTTTTTTTATATAATTTCATGAACATTTCGTGATTTTTTTCTCTTTTTCTTCTTTAAATAATTAGAGACAAATTTTTTTTAATGATATATTTTTTTAAAGGGAGAAGAGAAACTTTAAGAAATATATATTTTTTTGGTACAGAGAAAAAAGACAAAGAAATACTTGGTTTTTTTCTTTTATTTCTTTTTTATTATCCGTAAAAAGATAATTCTCACACTTGAAAATTTACTGAGCGTTGATTTTTATGTAACGAGAGAGAGAGAGAGAGAGAGAGAGAGAGAGAGAGAGAGAGAGAGAGAGAGAGAGAGAGAGAGAGAGAGAGAATCAATCCTTTGCCGTTGGAAGAGAGCCAAAGAGATGCGTCTTTCCTTGCTCTCTCTCTATCTCTACCTCTCACTCACTATTTCGTTCTATCTCTCTTTATCTCTCCCTTCCTTTCTCCATTACTCCCGTCCTTCTGTCTGTCTGTCTGTCTGTCTGGCTGTATGTATGTATGTATGTATGTATGTATGTATGTGTGTGTGTATGTATGTATGTATGTATGTATGTATGTATGTATGTATGTATACTTTAAACTCGTGAGCGCGTCGAGGTTGTGTACGTGGGCTCTCTCTCTCTCTCTCTCTCTCTCTCTCTCTCTCTCTCTCTCTCTCTCTCTCTCTCTCTCTCTCTCTCTCTCTCTCTCTCTCTCTCTCTCTCTCTCTCACTAGGCAAGGGAAAATATTAAAGGTGTAAGGAAACAAAGTCGTCCACACCTGTCCTGTTCTTGCACACCTGCACACACCTGTCCTTCCTCTTCCTCCTCCTCCTCCTCCTCCTCCTCCTCCTCCTCCTCCTCCTCCTCCTCCTCCTCCTATGTGTGTTCTTCCTCATCTTTGTTCTCTCCCAAACCTTCATCTTTTCCTCTTTGTCAAGCCTCCATCTTCTCCTCCTCCTCCTCCTCCTCCTCCTCCTCCTCCTCCTCCTCCTCCTGTCCTATATCTTCGTCCGTGTCGTCTTCTTTTTATTTTGTTTCCTTCTTCTTCTTCTTCTTCTTCTTCTTCTTCTTCTTCTTCTTCTTCTTCTTCTTCTTCTCCTCCTCCTCCTCCTCCTCCTCCTCCTCCTCCTCCTCTTCCTCCTCCTCCACACACCTGCAGCCCCTACCAGCCATTCACGATCTCTTCCACCTTTCGTTCCTCCCACCTGCTCTCTCTCTCTCTCTCTCTCTCTCTCTCTCTCTCTCTCTCTCTCTCTCTCTCTCTCTCTCTCTCTCTCTCTCTCTCTCTCTCTCTCCATCTAGCTGTTGCGTCAGAGGGAAGAGCCAACCAGCCTTCCTCCCTTCCCTTCCTCCTCTTCTTCCTCCTCCTCCTCCTCTTCCCAGACGCCGTGGTGGGTGGAAGTGAGGTAGAAAGAAGGAGGAGAGGAGAGGAGAGAAAGGGAGGGAAGGAGGGGAAGGAGGGAGGATTGCCTTAGCTGTCAACAGAGACACATAACCTCAGATGTTCTCCCACCTAACCCTTCCCTCCATTCCTCCCTCCCTCCCTCCTTCCCTCCATTCCCTTAGCCTTCCCGAATACTACTCATCCCTCCCTTCCCTTCCCTTCCCTCGGTCTCTCGTGGTCCTCCTCTTCCTCCTCCTCCTCTTCCCTTCCTTCCTTCCTCACTTCTCCCTCCATCCTTCCCTTCATCTCTCCTTTGTTAGATTTCCCTTAATTTCTATCTCATCGAGTGTCCTTAATTCTTTCCTCCATCCTCTCCTTCCTTTCCTCGTGTCTTCTCTCCTCATTTCCTTACTCATGTAGTCTCCATTTCATCCTTTCTTCCTTCCTTACTTCCTTCTTTCCTTTCTTCCTTCCCCTTTATCCCCTCCGCCATCTATTCCCTGCACATCCTTTTCTTAATTCTCTCTTCCTCCTCGTCTCTCACTCTTCCTCCTCTTCGTCCTCTTGCACGGGCCAACTGAGGCAAATATTTACCACTTAACGCTAACTAAAGTAAACATTTATAGTTCGTCACCTGTTAAGCATCGTTGAAACGTGACAAGGGATAACAAATAACATGATTATCAATCCTTCAGCGACTCCCACAGCGACATTGCGTAACAGGACAACGTACAAAGGAGTAGTAAGGTGTACAAAGGAAGAACAGACAGCAGCAGTCCTACGAAACCTAAAGGAGGAGGAGGTGTTGTAGGAGGAGGAGGTGGTGGTGGTAGTGGTAAGGGAGGATGTGAGTGAATATTCTCTCTCTCTCTCTCTCTCTCTCTCTCTCTCTCTCTCTCTCTCTCTCTCTCTCTCTCTCTCTCTCTCTCTCTCTCTCTCTCTCTCTCTCTCTTTAAAGCCGTGTTGGGTTGTGGCTCCAGGTTGACCACCGACAAGCCTTGACAAAAGTTGACACCACTGGCAACACTGTTCTCTCTCTCTCTCTCTCTCTCTCTCTCTCTCTCTCTCTCTCTCTCTCTCTCTCTCTCTCTCTCTCTCTCTCTCTCTCTCCTCACACCCTTAAATCCTCTCACGCGTCTCCCTTTGCTCCCTTTTCGTACCCGAGAAAGAAAGTAAAAAAAAAAAGAGAGAAAAAAAAGAGGGGAAAAAGAGAGAGAGGCAGGCAGGTAGGACAGAAGGATTAAAGAGAAAGAGATAAAACTAAATTAAATCATGGAACGAGAGAGAGAGAGAGAGAGAGAGAGAGAGAGAGAGAGAGAGAGAGAGAGAGAGAGAGGCATTGCAAAGATCACCTGCCACTTAGCATCTCAATACACTCACACATAATAGGAAGTGACTGTATTAGACCGTATTAAAGAGAGAGAGAGAGAGAGAGAGAGAGAGAGAGAGAGAGAGAGAGAGAGAGAGAGAGAGAGAGAATATATACCCGTCATTTCCTAAGTCAGCAAATTTTCCTTTTATTTCTTTCTTTTTCCAGCTTAAGCACATTTTTTTTTTCTCTTTTCCTCCTATTCCTTTTCTTTTTCTTCCTTTATCTCCTCCTCCTCCTCTTCATCCTCTTTATTTTCCTCTTCTTTCCAGCTCTTCTTCTTTATTCCAAACACGAAGTTAAGTTTCTGTCCCGTAGTGATATAAAAGTCTTCTCCTTTTCCTCCTTCTCCTCCTCCTCCTCCTCCTCCTCCTCCTCCTCCTCCTCCTCCTCCTCCTCCTCCTCCTACTATTCTTTCCTTCCTTCCCTCCCTCCCTCCTGCTTCATCGACAAAGTTGGATGAAACGAGGGAAGGAGGGAAGGAGGAAGGGTAAGGAAAGCCTTTACTCAGAGGGAAGGAAGGAAAGAGGAAAAGAAAGAGAGAGGAGAAAAAAAAAAAAAGGAGGGAGGAATTTTCTGTTGTCTCATATGCAATCAGAGTTTCTTCCCCCAAAATGGATTTAAATTCAATATCCTGTTTTAGGTGAAATCCAATTGATGGATAGATGGATAATAGAGGGAAGAAGGGAGGGAGAGACAGAGGGGAGAGACAGGAGAACACGATGAGAAATGAGTATGTGAGGCGTGGCGAGGGGAGATAGGGAGGGATGTGACGTGAGGGGAGAGGGGAAGAAGAGGGAAGAGGGAAGAGTGAGAGGTGAGGTGAGGTTAAGTAAGTAGGTTAGGGAATGAACGGGTGGGGCGAGAGGGGGGGTGTGAGGGTACGAGGGTACGAGGGGAGGGTGTGAGGGGAAGGAAGGAAAGGGTAACATAAATAGATACAAAAAGGGTGGTAAGGTGACGCAACACACCTGCAAGAATGATGAGGTGACGCTGATGAATTAGCCAACTACTCACTACGACCAATGTGTGTATCTCTCTCTCTCTCTCTCTCTCTCTCTCTCTCTCTCTCTCTCTCTCTCTCTCTCTCTCTCTCTCTCTCTCTCTCTCTCTCTCTCTCCATTGTCCTCGTTCTCCTTCCTCCTCTTCCAACACTCCATTTCTTGCCTTCCACTTATTTCTCCTCCACTTCCCTCCACCTTGTTTCCATCTGTCACCTCTACTCTACCACTCCACCACTTTACTCCACCAACCTCACGACTTTCACCTCGACTCCACCCCCACTCCACCTCTTACCACTCTCTCCTCCACTCTCTCCTCCACCCCCCCAAAAGTGGCGTGAAACATAGCGGTAGAAGGGAAAAATTGCATGAAGGGAAAATGAAGACAAAGGAAGCTCAGAGTTGCGACCTAAATATTTCCTTGTGGGTTTTTTTTTTTTTTTTTATCATTATTATTAAGCGGGAAATTCATTGTAAGATATTTAACTTTTTTTTTTTTTATATAGTTGTTAACGTTTCTTGGTAATAATAATAATGATGATGATGATGATGATGATGATGATGATGATGATGATGATGATGTCGAGGATAGGAATTCTTGTCTGGTTTCTGCAAACACTTAAAATAAAAAAAAAAACAGGTTTTAGACAAATAAATAAACAGACAAAAGTTGAAGATCTCTCTCTCTCTCTCTCTCTCTCTCTCTCTCTCTCTCTCTCTCTCTCTCTCTCTCTCTCTCTCTCACCACCTGCCACTCTTCCTCCTCCTTTTCCATTCTTCCACATGTCTCACTTCCTCCTCCTCCTCCTCCTCCTCCTCCTCCTCCTCCTCCTCCTCCTCCTCCTTTATCTACATCCTTTAATTCTTCTGCTTCCCTCCTCCTCTCATCACTTCCTCTTCCACCTTCCTCTTCCTCCATCATTTTCCATTATCTCCCCTCCACCACCTGCTTCTCATTCTCTCTTCCTCCTTCCACCTCCCCTCACCCCCCCTCACCCCCATCACCCCCCCTTCATCTCCCCTTTCCCCTAACAAGCCAGGTATACAAACGTGACCTAACAAGTTCAAATTGGTCACTGCAAAGTTTTTTTTTTTTTCTCTCTCTCTCTCTCTCTCTCTCTCTCTCTCTCTCTCTCTCTCTCTCTCTCTCTCTCTCTCTCTCTCTCTCTCTCTCTCTCTCCGACATATGTTTCTACTTGATTATTTTTTTCCTTCTTCCATTTTTCTGTTTTTATTTTGTTGTTTTTTAATTACATTCCTTCATTAATTTTCCTTTCTTTTCGTTCCTTTTCTTTTTACTTCAATTTTTTCCTTCTTTACTCACTGTTTTCTTCCCTTCTCTCGTTCCTTCTTTTTGTTTATTTGGTTTTCTTCTCTCTCTCTCTCTCTCTCTCTCTCTCTCTCTCTCTCTCTCTCTCTCTCTCTCTCTCTCTCTCTCTCTCTCATTATTTGTCTAAGTAATTGGTCACGTGACGGTAAACATGCTAATGACTATAACATCCTCTTGCGCTAATTGCATCATCCTCATCGATCATCATCATCATCATCATCATCATCATCATCATCATCAATATTTATGATAATGTATTTTTTATTATTATTTTTTTTATTACCTTACTTTTTTTTTTTGTAGAGGGAAGAATGGGAAGAGGAGAGGAGAGAAGGATAGAGAAGAGAGAGAGAGAGAGAGAGAGAGAGAGAGAGAGAGAGAGAGAGAGAGAGAGAGAGAGAAGAAAAAAAAAGGAGAAACTGAATTATTTTCTGAAACTACTTTAGACGTGAAAGTTTAAAGTGACTTAGGAGCAAATAAACGTGACTCGTGGCTTTGTTTTTACATTCTCTCTCTCTCTCTCTCTCTCTCTCTCTCTCTCTCTCTCTCTCTCTCTCTCTCTCTCTCTCTCTCTCTCTCTCTCTCTCTCTCTCTCTACTGTGTATTTCCCAGTAATTTTCTCCTACACTTCACGAATTTCACACGTCTCCTTCTTAACTTTCTCTTCTTCTCCTTCCTTCATTCCCCTACTTTCTATATTTCTCTCACCTCCCCTCTCTCTACCTTCCCTTTCTTCCATCTGTACTTTCTCACAACTTTAAAGCCTTTTCATTCCTACCCATCCCCTCACTTTTCCCTCTTCTCTTATCTCCCTCTCATGCCTTGCCTCTCTCCTCCTTACCCACCTCCCCTCAGCCTCCCCTCAGCCTCCCCTCATTGATGTCAGTGTTGTTTACTCCTCATCCGATCCGTGAGAGGGGAAAAGGAGAGGAGGATGTCGTTCAAGTGTGAGGGGAGTGAGGGGAATTGAGTCCCATTTCCTGTAGGTATGAATTAATTTTCTTGATATTGTGTTATTAATTCGATCAGTTGGGTTGTGTGTGTGTGTGTGTGTGTGCGTCTGTGTGTGTGTGTGTGTGTGTGTGTGTGTGTGTGTGTGTGTGTGTGTGTGTGTGTGTGAGTCGTGATTCTCATTTCAAACTTGCACTATATAATTTCCTCCTCCTCCTCCTCCTCCTCCTCCATCTCCTCCTCCTCCTCCTCCTCCTCCTCCTCCTCCTCCTTTCCCACCACCTCTTCGCTGCTGGTCCATGTAAACACGATTCTTTTATGTATGTGCGTGTGCGTGTGTGTGTGTGTGTGTGTGTGTGTGTGTGTGTGTGTGTGTGTGTGTGTGTGTGTGTGTAAGCGCTGGCAGCCCTTGGGATTGGAGGCGCCTGGGGGAGGGGAAGAGGTAAGATGGGAGGGGGAGGTAAGATGGGAGGGGGAGGTAAGAGGGGAAGGGAAGGTAAGAGGGGAAGGGCAGGTAAGAGGGGAGAAGATGCAAAAGGATGAGAGATGAAGAGGAGTTGGAAGATGAATGAGAGAGTGCGAAGGAAATTAAAATGTGAAATGATGAAACGGAGGGAAGGGAGGAAGGAAAAGGAAGGAAGGGAAGGAGGGAAGGGAAGGAAGAACAGACAGCAACAGTCCTACTAGACCTAACGCTATGTATCTTCCTCCTCTTCCTCTTCCTCTTCTTCCTCTTCTTCCTCTTTAAATAATGGTTAAATAATGGTTATTTCAATCATTTATATTAAACAAATCAACACTCAAATAACCCGTATTATTATAGTAATCACAAAACTGAGTCCAGATTCGTGATCAGCATGTTTGAAAACCTTTGTGTATTAATTTTAAGGAAATTCTGAAAAATCAAAATTTTCACGAAATTTTCCAGGGTACCCCCTTAGATTTTTTTTCAGAAATCATGTTTTATTTAATAACTCGAAAACTATTAGGTTTACGTAAAAGAAGTTTATATTAGTAAATGAAGAGCAGGATGCGCCCGTTCTTTTGAGCTATAGTGAAAGGGAATTGGAATGTTACTATAGATGTAAGAATGGAAAATAGGATTCATCTTTTTTTTTCACTTAACTTAAATTTTTTCCAAAGTTAAGGAGAATATTGAATAGGCGAAGACAGCTTTCTATACAACTTTTCAAGCTTAACAAATTGGGTTCTATACATTTTTGCTCTAGGAGTAATATTTTCGTAGTAAAATGGCAAAAAACATTTTCGACCTGATTTCAGATGGAAAATTTGGGGTCCAAAAATTGAGAATTAATTTTCTTCAATTATCCTTGAAATATTACATCAACATTATACATCTTTTAATTTGCAATACATTTTTTATCCTTACTAATGTTTAAACCAAAGTATTAATATTGTTTAAAATTGTCTTGTATTTAAAATTTGAATTTCTGTCACTGATAGACTTACGTTAGGAGGAGGAAGAGGAAGAGGAAAAAGAGGAGGAAGAGGAAGAGGAAAAAGAGGAGGAAGAGGAGTAGGAGGAGGAGGAGGGAAAGATAATTTGAGAGGCTTAAATAACGAAGAAAAAGAAGAAATCAAGGGAGCAGGTAGTATAAACGAGGGAGGGAGAGAGATTGAGAGAGAAAGAGAAAGAGAGAGAGAGAAGGGGAGGGGTGTTAGTATGTTAGTCAGTGTGTTCACATGGGTATGGATTGGCTCCGTAGGTGATCACTCCAAGAAAGAGTAAGAGGGAAGGCGGAGGAATGAGGGAAGGAAAGAGGGGAGGGGAAGGAGGGAGGCAAGGAAACCGGCTTCATATGATATTTCCAGGTCAAGTTATGGTCTTTTGAACCCTGGCTAGCTACACCACTTATCAAACTACACCCTTTCCACTGGTACCCTGCCACACCCTGCTTCACCCTTGCCACACCCCTACCACACCCCTAACGCACTCTTACCACACCCCTACCACACCCTACCACATCCTGCAATGTCTCCCCAGCCTCTATATCACCCCCACATCCTCCCAGCCTCATCACCCCCCCATGTCACGCCCGCCCAGCCAAGCACTTCGCCCTCACAGTGACCACCCCTCCCCACCCCTACCCCTACCCTCCCCAACCCTCTATCCTCCCCACTCACACCCTCCCCTCCTCCCCCACTGCCACGCCTTGCAGCCACCCACGTCTGCCTCCATCACACCACACAACTGCAACCTATCTTATCATCTTCTCTCCTTTCTCCTTGTCTTCCTCCTCCTCCTCTCTCTCCTTCTCTTTCTTCTCATCCTCATCTCCTCCCCATTCCACGTCCCCTCGCCTACTATTTCCTTATCGTCTTTAATCTAACACTTTATCTCTACACTCCCCTCATTCCCTCCCCTTGCAATCTACTTCTCCTACACTTTACTCCCCTCACAATTTTCCTAACACCCTTTTCTTTCCCCTCACACTCCTCCTATGACCCCTTTCCTTCCCCTCACACTCCTCCTACGATCCCTTTCTTCCCCTCACACGCCTACGACCGCCCTTTCTTTTCCCCTCACACTCATATGACCTCCATCTCTTACCCTCACACTCCTCCTACGACCCCCCCCCCTCCCTTCCCCTCACAATATTGTTAATCCTCCCCTTCACTTAAGCACAAAAGAAAATGAACACGTAAGAAAACGAATCAGTAAACATTAATGTAACTAGGATTACGTGCCTATGTCTTATTATTATTATTATTATTATTATTATTATTATTATTATTATGTGGCCATGTGCCTTAATAAACAAACGCTATGTAGGTTAAACATGACGTCACTGTTAATAAAAGGAGAAGGGTTGACCTACAGCCTATCAGCATAAGGCATTGACATTCCACGAGTCTAATTGGTAGAGGAATGTAGGACGATAACCAATCAAGGGCCAAGATACAGCTCAGGGACGGTGTGTGGCGACCATGACGTCACAAAGAGAGTGTTTTGTGTGTGTGTGTGTGTGTGTGTGTGTGTGTGTGTGTGTGTGTGTGTGTGTGTGTGTGTGTGTGAACTTGTATAATGTAAAAACAAAAAGAAAAGTGAAATGAAGATGAGATAGACGAAGAAATATAACAGGAAAAAGAGAGAAAAAAAAAGAAAAGAAAAGAGAGTGGGAATGTGTGTGAAAATGAACTAAGAATTTGTGAGATCATAAATATAGGAAGGAAGGTGAGTGGAAGAGGGAAAAGACATTACGATGAAATGAAGATGAAAAACGTAAGAGAATGGAAAGAATAATGAGAAAACGTGAGAGAAAGAAAGGAGAGACAACAGTGGATGATGGAGGAGCAAGTGTAAGGCTGATGAAAGGAAGAGAGGGAGACAAAATAATAATGAAAAGAAAAGAAAAAGAGGAGAAGAAAAATATAGCAACAGAAAATGGAAACTAGAATATGTAGAAAAAATATACAGAAAAAATAGAGAAAAAATTTTAAGAAAAGTAAAAAAAAAATACTTAGAGATGTTAAATAAAATTATGAGAGACGAATAATGGAATGAGAGTA
>JAPQNM010000016.1:13689061-13694061 GCA_029783475.1 Metacarcinus magister | reverse complement strand
GTTAAACAAATTCACTGCATGATTTATTAAGTACGTCTTGGTTAAATTAACTTTCCGTGACAATTCATTAAACTTCCTCATACTTACGTAGTATAGGTTAAGTTAGGTTAGGTTAGGTTTGGGTTAGGGTAGGTTAGATTAGGTAAAGTTTAGTTAAGTTAGGTTAGGTTAGGTAAGGTTAAACTAGGTATGGTTAGATTAGATAGGTTAGGTTAGTTAAGGTAAGGGTAGGGTAGGTTAGGTTAGGTTAGATTAAGTTAGATTAAATTAAGTTACGGTAGGTAAGGTAAGGTTAGGTTAGGTTATAACTAACTAACTAACTAACTGGCCATCCATCCTCCTTTCTTTCCGTGCTAAATAAGAATATACTGTTGAGCAACAAAATATAATAACATTTGGTAGACGTGACAGGAAGGTGAAAGGAATGAAGGAAGTGAAGGAAGAGGTGAGTGCAGTAAGGAATTGTGAGGAGGTGAAAGCGTTAATATAGGAGCGTGTGAAGGTGGTGGTGGTGGTGGTGATGGTGGTGTTAGTTAAAGTGGTGGTGATGATGGTGATGGTGGTGGTGATGGTGGGGAAGAGAATGTTGGGGAAGGTGTGTGTTGTGAAGTCATCCGTATCCATGATGCTACTCCCCCCCCACTCCCCACACACACTCACTCTCTCTCTCTCTCTCTCTCTCTCTCTCTCTCTCTCTCTCTCTCTCTCTCTCTCTCTCTCTCTCTCTCTCTCTCTCTCTCTCTCATTATGCATTCCCCAGCCTGTCATCCCTGTTATAAGCTATGGACATACTTACATACATACACAAACAGACACACATACATACATACACAAACATACATACATACATACATACATACATACAAACAAACAGACAGCACTGGGTCGGTCTCCCAAAGCCTACTTATGCATACATAAGGGTTCGATCAAATGTATGTAAATATATTCATTCTTGGTACACGCAGGTAAATTCAGGTGAAGCAGACACACACACACACACACACACACACACACACACACACACACACACACACACACACACACACACACGAGTGACATCAATGGAACAATATAATACAAATAACAAGTACAAAACCAGTTGTTGAGACCAGCAGCACTAGACAGGTGAACAGACAGACAGACAGACAGACAAGCAAACAGGCGGACGGGGGTAAATAAACACACACACAGACAGACTAAAGCAGAGTGTGTCTCCGGAAATGAAACACAAGAAATTTTCGTTTAAATGAGGATAACAAGGTCAGTATTTTCTCACGTAAGAGACAAACAGACAGACGGACGGACGGAGAGACAGACAGACAGACAGACAGACAAACAAGCAGAGAGGCAAACAGTAAATGCCAGCAAATGAAAGTAGACAAACTGGTACAACACCATCTTTGGGAAATAATTAAAAGCAAGTTTTCATAATATCAATATTAATACTAGTAACGAAGAAGGCTGGGTGAAAGATGGAATAGTAGAAGTAGTAGTAGTAGTAGTAGTAGTAGTAGTAGTATAGTAGTAGTGGAGATGGTAGTGTTAGCAGTGGTTGTGTAGAGGAGGAAGAGGAAGAGGAGGAGGGGCACGTGACCACCACTACCACTCTCACCACCACTGCCACCACCACCACAATGGGCGGGCGGCGGGCCAGTTGAGCGGTTAGGCCGGTGTCGCGCGGGGCTTCCTACACCCTCTCCTTCATTCTACCTCCACCTGCACCTTCTCTCTACCTGTGTGTGACCTTGGCTCGCTCCTCCTGCTTCCTCCCGCCTCCTACCTGCCGCTTAGATGTGCTTAAGGCGCCAGTGTGCTTAGCGGTGTGTTCCGACGCTGCTGTCCATCCCTGTGTGCTGTGAATAGTGCTGTGTTGTGCTGTTCATAATGGTGGTGTTATGGCCACATGGTCCTGTGCCCTGGTTGCCTTGCCCTGGTGTTGTTGTCTAGTGTGCTTCAGTGTGCTCGGTTGTGTGTTGGGTTTAGTGAGTCCCGGTGTGTCTGGTGTGTTGTTCGTGTTCCCCCGTGTGTTTCTAGCGGCAGTGAATGTGCAGGGGGTGTGGGTGAGTGTGCTTGTGTCCCCGTACCTTAGTGGCGTTGTGGTGGCGTGTGGTGGCGTGTGTGTCGTGGTGTTGAGCAGTCCTGGTGGGTGTGACGTGGTGTGGGTGTGTCCTGCCCTTCACAGCGGTGTTGGTGTGGCCTGTTTGTAGTGTGTTCCGGTTAGATAAGATTGTGTTGCTGGTGTACTAGTGTGTGTGTGTGTGTGTGTGTGTGTGTGTGTCTGTGTGTTTGTGTTTGTTGCACGTCAATAACACTGCCCTTTAGTACCCTCGCCTAATGGAGTGTGTGACTTGATAGCCTGTAACTGTAACCTGACTCCACTGTGTTGTGTTGTATCACTGTTCTCCTGCCTTCACTGTATCCGTTACTCACACCGTACTGTATCCCTGTATCCCTTGGCTTTGTTATCATGTTCTACCTGTAACCTGCAAGATCTGTGTACTCATAAATCATCTGTACCTGAATTTCACCTGTACTACATGTGACCCTGATCTGTCACTGCCCTTCTAATCTCACTGCAAATAACACCGCTAAGCACTGACTAATTCCTTGGCTGTAATCTATCACCTTATCTTGCTATCAGGCCTCATTGACACCTCTTATCCCTTGAACTGATCCAGGAAATTGTGAACTTAATGAAATGAGTTGAAAAGAGTGACAGTCTAGTGGGAGGGACGCGGACAAGCTGGTTCTGAACCCCCGGAACAGTTGCTTTGAAAGGTGCCGTGTTAATCCTCTCCCTCGGGTCTGTCCGAACACACTCTCCATCTGACTGGCCGCAGGAGAGACGGGGAGGAGAAAGGGCGTTTGTGTGTTGTTCGCTGAGTGCATTCTGCGTTTGTCGATGTAAAGAGAAAGTAAAGAAGACAGGAAAAAAAGAAGGAAAAAAAAAAAACTCCGGAAATGTTGACTGTGTAGTGATAATATAAGCTTGCGAGATTTTTTTTATTTTATTTTCTTCACTTATTTATTTTCATTCGTGCGTCCGTCTGTTTGCTTAGCTGATTTTTTTGTCTTCTTCTCTCTCTCTCTCTCTCTCTCTCTCTCTCTCTCTCTCTCTCTCTCTCTCTCTCTCTCTCTCTCTCTCTCTCTCTCTCTCTCTCTCTCTCTCTCTCTCTTCAATCCCCTCAAAAGTTCTCTGCATCGCCTCATCCATTAGACAAGTTTCTCCTTCAGTGTTTCGTCTCTTCATCTCCGGAGACTGAAATAAGAGGCAATTCTGAAGTCACGTGCCTGAATGTATCTCCTTTCTTTCCTCCCTTCCTTCCATCTTTCTTTAGAGTTTCAATACGTTCGCTAGCAGGGCTCACGTACCCTCATTACGTGCCTCGGCCGTACCCAGTGGCTTCCTCGTACAAGAATAATTGAGTGAGAAAGAAAAAGTGACGTTGAAATGCCGGTAACGGGAATACCAGTCTAGTGGCATACCGGAGGCGCACAGTGTAGGAGGAACGGCTGTCTGTGTCTCAGGGAAGCATACTTTAAGGGCATCCATCAGGGCAGGCCAGCCAGGGCACGCCAAGGCAACATACCACGCCCGCAGCATGGCTCTAGACGCACAGGGAAAGGTAAGAGAGACTGTGCTACGTTGGTGTGTGTTCCCGACGCCCGCCAAGTTGTGTGGAATGTGTTTCGTTTGTGCATTAATCGGTCGTTATGGTGTTGGGGGAGGAAGGGGCACGTGGGCGAGGTGGGGTTTGGGCAGATGTTGTCGCTAATGAGGTTGAGGCACAGGTGAGGGAGGGAGCGGTGAGTCAGGTGTTCAAGAATGGTGTCTCGTTCGACTACAGGTTTTGGGTGATTCATTCATCTGCATCATTCATGTTGGTGTGTGTGTGTGTGTGTGTGTGTGTGTGTGTGTGTGTGTGTGTGTCATCAGGGTACAACATCAGGCACCACCATTAACCAGAATTACACACCACCACCAAAATAAACACGGATTCTCGCCCGCGTCCCACCACCACCACCACCAACAACAACAACAACAACACCACTACACCTACACCTGTTCAACTTTTTACCTGTTTATTGCACCCTTGATGCCTCCATACTTGTTTTATTATATTTATTCCATTAATGAGTCACTCCATCACACACCTGTTTACTGTTTTATTTGCTTCATTATACCTGTTTACTTCATAACATAATGCGTTTGGTATATATTTGACCTGTAACTCCCCCTTGTCAATACACGAATACATTTACACAAGTCTATTTTAATGTGAGTATAATACGTTCACACCTGTACCTACACAACACATTTACACACACAAGTCTCTTTCTCAATGTCTTCAGAAGCTCAACACAATAACATAACATCACCATCACCATCTACTTGTCTCTCCCGATCCTTCCACTATTATAAATATACACCTACACTCCTCCTACACATCCTTCGCCTCCTAGCATTACGTCCTGCAGCCTCGTGGAACCTTGCCTTGAGCTAGATAAAACTGACAGGAACAACCATTAAGATAGGAAGTATCACCACACTCGTTTGTCAGGATAACAAAAATTCGCTTTGGTAAAAATCCTGTGTTTAATCTTTCTTGTTTTCTCCAATACCACCACCACCACCACCACCACCACCACCACCACCACCACCATTACTACTACTACGGCTTTCTCCTTCCTACTCTTTCCTCTTTTCTTCCCCTTGTGTTTCTGGGTTCGTGTTCCCTGGTCTCCCCTGCCACACGGAGATGACGAACTTAAATCCCCTTGTGTCCCTGGAGTGTTGCGTGAGGGAAGTTTGAAGTCAGGGACGGAAAGTCGGACGGTCTGGTGACGCGCCTCAACTTTTGTCAGGAATGTTTTTTTTTTGTCCATCTGCTAGTTTAGTTCCTTTCACGGTTTTGTATTTGTTTACGTGTGTGTGTGTGTGTGTGTCTCTCTCTCTCTCTCTCTCTCTCTCTCTCTCTCTCTCTCTCTCTCTCTCTCTC
>JAPQNM010000016.1:13641561-13679061 GCA_029783475.1 Metacarcinus magister | reverse complement strand
ATGGCGCTCACAAACCTCCCTCGCCAACTTGGCGGGATCACAGTCCTCCCTCACCAGCACGGGCTCCTATCTCACCGCGGCGGACAGGCTGGCCCTCGGCATCACTGCCTACAGCCAGAGGTTCGTGAAGACCACGCCTAGCACACAGGACAAGGAAAACTCCTCCTCTGAGGCCAATGCCGCCGCGCCCAAGCCTGTTAACACGGAACAGAACGATACCGGCAGCACAAACGGCAGCATCAAGTTGCAAGTTCCCACGGACGTGGCTGACGTTCATTCCTCCATCAAGGAAGTCACATCGGCCATCGTGCATTACTGCAACGAGTCCACGCCCTCTCCAAGAGCGTCTCCGAGAGGGTCTCCGCGCCCCGACGGGCGGGCGCCTTCCCCCAGGCGTCTTGTATGGGTCGAGAGTTCCTTCGTGGGTTCTCGGCCCATCACCTCGCCGGAGACGCCCACCAGCTCCACGCACGCCATCACGCCCACCTCACAGCTCAATGGTCACGACCTTCCGGAGTCCGGTGAGGTCACCTCCCGGCCGCCTCAGCCTCCGGGTGAGTACCTGCTGGCCTGGTGACCTGCCCTGGGCGTGACCCGGGGGCCTGGTCTCTGCCTCACGCAGGTGTGACCCCCACGTGGTGTCAGTCGCTTGACCAATGTAGCCAAAGTGTACATAGTGTACATTATTTGGACGCTTAAAAGATTCTTTTAATGTATTTATGGATGCAGTGTTTATTTTTATTTCATGATTTTTGTTATGTTTAGCTTGCATGAAATTATATATTTGTGTATCTAGGAGCGACAGAGTGCATGCCAGTAAAGCTTTGCATTTCTTGAGTGCCGCTGCAGGTAACGATGTCATTTATCAATTTTTCCGACTATCCGGTGCGTGGCGGCTCCGGCCAGCGACCCGCGACCCGCGGCGCCCCTCAGGCGTCATACTCTTACCCAAAGTACAGGAACCATTTGTGTCATTACTGCCTCAATCTGAGGCGACGCGGCCCGGCGGTGGCGAGGGGAGGTGCTGCTGCTGCTGCTGCTGCTGCTGCAACCGCTGCTGCCTGTGGTGCTGTTCCTGCCACGCCCCAAGGCCCGGCCTGCCTTAACCCCGGGCAGACACCACTACTAACCGAATGCTTTATTTTGGACCCAAATACATACAATAGCGAGGACTTTCAGTATAAAGGAGGAGGAGGAAGAGGAGTAGTAGGAGGAGGAAACGGAGAGATAGAAGGAGGCAGGCAAGACTGACGTTTTGAGGCATACATAACCAGTCTGTTTTGTACATTAGAATATACACTTATATGCCGTGTATCTAACGCTATTTAATATATACATATATCTAACTGGCAAAATTTATATAGATCGCCTTGATATACCAGTCACTGAAATAACTTTAAGTTTGGTTTGTGAATTCACCAAATCAAATATATTTTATTATTTTAAGGAGGCTCTGTTTTGTGGAAAGAACATGTGGTTGAAGTAAGTGTAAATGGCGAATAATGTTTAGTTTCAGTATTCATGGGTATTGAGGCAGGAATATGTATATCCATCCACCACCACCACCACTACCACCACACACACACACACACACACACACACACACACACACACACACACACACACACACACACACACACACACACACACACACACACTGCCTCCGGTGTGGTGTTCCTGCCGTCGTTGGGTTCAGGAGTTGCTCACAGAGGATAGCGGAGTGAAGTTGAAGTATGACCCAGCTTTCTCAGGGCGTGTCACCCCTCCCCTAATGTGACCCTTAGACCCCTTAAAGACCCCTCACCCTTCACTGACCTTCATCATTAGACCCGCCTTGACCTTAAACTCAAAATCAGCTCAACACGAATAATTCCTTTTCTTCAGCAAGGCTTCGATCCTAAGCACAAAGAAGGTTTAATATACAAGGTCATATTTTTACCTGAGAATGGCGGAGCACCTGTTAGACATCTGTGCAAACGTTTCATTCTACGTCAATGGGATCGATGTAGTACATGTCAATTGATTTCCCGTTTTCTTCGCCCTGATGAACGGTGGAGGGAGGGGGGACGCGCGCAATGAGGGGTGAGGCGCCCTGAGAAGACTAGCTGACGCCCACACACTTTATGGAGGTTTAACGAAAGCTCTTGATAAGGTAGTTGGGTGCTGGAGTGTACACTGAGGAGACTGTGTACACCCTTATGTGAACATCAAGTTTGTGTACACCTAAAACTGTGTGTAAGCTATTGAATTCATGTGTACCTTGAGACTGTACACCCGAAATCTTTACAATACAAGCAGTGCATACATGTAGAGGTTGTGCAAACGTATGGGTTATGTACACCACAGTTCCGTGTACACTAAGCCTGAGCACATCAGTTTGTGTACACCATCATTAGTCTGCACATCGCTCCAAAGTGTACATAAACTTGTGTTAAGACAATACATTTAGCTGTTGTTTATGATTTTGTTTTTATTTACCCTTTGTTGTTGATGTCTTTTTTTTTTCCCCTTTTCTTTTAATTAGCTTTTTTTTTCTTGATGTGGCTCGTGTTATGATTGGCTTTCCTGTTCTGTTTTAGTTCCTGTATGTCACCTTTACTTAGTTGGTAACAAAGCACAAACACCTGTTCCTTTAATTGCCTTGCTGCACCTGCCTTGTTGCCACCATTACAGGTAACTGAGTTTTTAGTGAGTAAACCTGAATAAATGCTATGAAAAAAAAAAAATGGTTGACGAGGTGAAACAAGTGGCTTTATCAAATAAGCAGAAGGTGACGGCCCCCAACACCCCGGGAGACTGGCACCGACACACCAACTCTTGCATAACACGGAAGTAACCTCACCTGACCCCCCACGCCGGCAGCCAGGTGGAGCCACACACGCCGGGAGGAGCTGTCATGGCGGGCGGAGGGAGCAGCTGACTTATAGTGGCCAAATTAACCCCCCCCCCACCACCACAAATCATAACAAAAACAAAAGAGCAACACGCCATAACAAGGCTAACACATGCAAAAATAACACCACTCAAAACCATTCACACCAAACTCACACAAACTGACACAAAAAATAAATCGACTACTAATAGAAGTTTTGATTACTCACACAGGTAGACAGGACGCCATCAGGTACAGGTGTTCAAACTTGTTACTCACACATCGTCTTCAGTGTGGAAATTTACCTGTGAAGAGAAAATACTTCGCTAGAGTGTTAATCAGCTACATACAGGTGGCCGGTCTTATCAGTCTGAGTGGTGATAACAGGCCTCGTTATCACCTGAGGAGCGGCGGGTGTGCGCAAGGGGATGGGGAAGGGGGTAGAGGCGGAGGTGAATGGTAGGTAGCATATATGGGCGGTAGGAGGTGGTAACTCTGTAGGAAGGAAGGTTAAAGGTACTGTTAGCAAGTCTTCAACAAGCATATATTGCACACACACACACACACACACACACACACACACACACACACACACACACATATATACACACACAGGTAAATGGCCGCGTTTTCCACCTTCTAGTCAGCAATAAGTTGATGAATAATGTAAATATTAGTGTGGACTTCTAAGCCGGGTGAACACAATCACGTCCCATCCAGCAGGTGTTCCACATTCACCTGGCGAGACAATCAGCCAAGTGGAATAATTGTCAGTCTCATTTTTCCTTTATTTTTGTTTTATTTCTCTTTTTACTTGTTAGTTTTAATGTTTTTCCTTCCACTTGAATTCCAGATCTTCTGTGACCTCAAAATTTTACTGTTTATTTATTTATTTATTCACCATTATTACTATATTCCTTAATTTGCACCATTGGAAACATATAATTCATATTTATCTATTATTTTCAATGTGTTGCCTTGAATAATCTTGTGTAATAATTAGTGACTAATGAGAACTTAAATTAAGCTCTGTCTTGAAGCTCTGTAATATTCAGGTCATATATAATTAAATTTAACTATTACTGATCAAAGTTCTTCACAATTCAACATTTCTTAAAAGCTACAATTACGTTTAAGTATCGCACTTTAATCATACAATAAGTAAAAACAAAATAAGGCAAATAAAATATATTATCTAAATAAACTAGTAATTAAGATATAAAATCATTACAAAGTAGAAAGTAAACTTAATTCCATTTAGTCAAATCAACACAGAACACGTTTACCTAAATAAACATCATGTCACTATAATAATCAATACCGTTACCACTATTTAACTTTCAATTTATACCACAAGGAAACAGCAGGTGACCTTTCTTCAGCAGGTTCCCGTCAGGAGGCTCAAGGTGGGGACAGGGAGGGGCGGGGCGGAGCGGGTCGGGGCGGGGCTGGGCGGCGGTGTCTTCCTTCCTGTCAGTAATGCCGTGTTTTCCCTTCTAGCACGCACAAAGAGAAAGCACTAGGCGGGGTGAGGCGGGAGAGGAGGAGGTGGTGGTGGTGGTGGGCGCTCCGTTGGGTAAGTGACGAAGGGACAGGGTGGGAGGGAGAGGAGAGAGGCTCGTCCTTACACTCCACCCTCGTCCTCTCGTCCATGTCCCCCTTCAACCCCCCCCCAAACACCTGCTTCATTCTGGCTGCCCCTCAAACACCCCTTAGTCAGAGAACCTCGAGGTAGCTGGGTTTTTTCGAACTAATCTCTCTCTCTCTCTCTCTCTCTCTCTCTCTCTCTCTCTCTCTCTCTCTCTCTCTCTCTCTCTCTCTCTCTCTCTCTCTCTCTCTCTCTCTCTCTCTCTCTCATGGTATTGGTATTTAAGGATTCAGTAATTACTTCCCTCCTTCTCTCACATTAATAACCCTTAACAGCCCCGTTAGCTCATCATAAAGACTGCAAGCCATTACTTGAATTGCTATTATCTCTTAACTTTCCTCCATCACTTCCATGCTTTTACTAATTTCTACTGATCGGTCACTTCCAACCTTTTTGTATTTTATCCTTTCTGACACCCACCTTGAGGTCTCCACTAAGCCTTACCTCCTATCACTCTGTCTTCCCACTCACTCACACATTCCTAACTTATCAATCTTATCAACGTTTCTCCTCCATAACCAGACACTTTTGATCCTCATTACTCCCTTCTAACCTTCGCCACCACTAGTCATTAGCTCAAAATTACAAACACAAGAGAAAAGCTAATTATTTCTCTCTGCACGTCCCTTAATTACACTATCACGACCTTAAACTAAGTCTCTGCTACACCCACCGTCCATTTTTTATCTTGCAATTGGGTAGTTAGTTTTCCCATTCACTATGTAACTAGTTCTATGATCCTGTTAGCTTCCCTCCCGTACCCTGCACTTCACCTCACCTCACCTCAACTTCCTCTTCAGCCCTCCTCCCCTTTCTTCCTTCCCTCGCTGCCCTCCCTCTCCCTCCCTGGCGCCGCATGGATCGGTCCCCTTGCGCATGACGTTATTCGTACACACAGTAGACGATACTCGCTCTCACTAACATAAGGTGGTGATCCCGGTGTGTCCTGTATACTAATTTTGGTCCCTCCGCGTGTGTCTATAAGGATGGAAGTGCCTTAAGTCCTTCCGTTTTGTTCTTTCTTTTTAGTTTCCTTGCTTTTTTGACTAATTGAAGGTAACTCAGGCCAGCTGCTCCCTCCTCCGTGTGTTGTGTGGTTGATTCTCTAGTCTGACAGGTGTTCCGTCCCATCTCGTCACTACCACTAGCACCTGTCCACACCTGGTAATCAGGACATGACCACCTGGAGACTCAAAAGGTTCGCCCTCAGAGTCGTCGTAACTAACTTACTACTAACTTGTGTGACTAATTTTTTTTTTTCCTTAACTATTCAGGAACTTCTTTTGACTCACTAACGTGCTGCAAATGGGCTCAAGATGCATGACTCAACTTAAATCAAATCTTACTTATTATTCTTTAACATTTTTGTCTTTTTTTTTCCATTTTCTTTTTGTTCGTCTGTGTGTGTATGTATGTGTGTATGTATGTATGTATGTGTGATTTATGTAGCGTCGCATGAGATGGCAACCCACTTAACATATTGCCAGCCATTTTTGCTTCGTGTCCATTTCCTCTCTCTATTATTTTTCATGCCAGAGAGAGAAATGGTGTCCGTTGCTGCCTGTCTTCAATAAATAACAAAGCCTTCCTTATATTATCTATCCTTCAGTGGTGTGTTTGACGGTTACTTAATATCTATTGTTTCACTGTTGTATCACTGTTTTAACTCGACTAAACCTCCTTTCTATTTCCAGTCTGGTTGTGGTGTTGATGAAGTTTCTTGGGTTTAACTTTATAAAGATTTGTGGTGTACATTTTTTTTTCTACTCTATTCTACTTAAAGGGGTTGATCTATTATATCTATGCATATTTTGTTCTTCTCTGAGGGTGTTCTGCAGTACTGTTTCCTTAACACTTCATTGTATGTCTTGGTTTTAATCTGTGGTCACTGTACTAACTCTGCTTACCACTACCACCTCATTATCTCACACCAACGTATGTGTACCTGTCTCCTCTCACTTGCTCCTATCTCACTTTTGTCAATATCTTACTGATGTTATTATCTCCCTTCTCTCACTAAGTATGACTCTCTCTCTCTCTCTCTCTCTCTCTCTCTCTCTCTCTCTCTCTCTCTCTCTCTCTCTCTCTCTCTCTCTCTCTCTCTCTCTCTCTCTCTCTCTCTCTCTCTCTCTCTCTCTCTCTCTCTCTCTCTCTCTCTCTCTCTCTCTCTCTCTCTCTCTCACACACACACACACATCTCTGGCTACACAGGCTCGTCTGTTCAAATGTGTAACTCAGGTTGGCTTTGCAGAGGTGGTCAGTCTGGTGAACAGCCTCAGCAGCGCATGCAGCAGCCTCAGGGATAGCAGCAGAGACAGCACAGCAGCCAGCACTAACGACAGCACTGCGGTCATTGTGGACAGCAGTCTGGGCGGTGACAGCAGCCGAGCAGACAGCAGACACAGCTTCTCTGACAGCGGGCAGAGCACAGTAGATCGCAGCACAGTGGACAGCAGGCACAGCACGGCGGACACGGTGAACAGCGGGCTCAGTAGCAGGAACATTGACAGTTTAAACAGTAGAAGCAGTGTGCTGAGCAGTAGGAGTAGCGGTGAGTGCAGCAGCAGAGGGAGCGTGGGCAGCAGCAGCAGGAGTAGCAGCAGTAGGGCAGGAGGCAGCAGAGACGACATCGAGGCTTCGCCGGGCAGCGGGGAGGCGGACGACCTGGCTGGCCGCCCCTCCGTCGGGATGTTCGAGGACGACCTGCCAATCTCGGTCCCCGTGCCGTCCACGTTGGTGGTTCGGCCTGTACTTCACCCCGCTGCGCCCCGCCCCGCCCCCGTTGTCCTCTCCACCTTCCAAAGCATCAACGACACCTTCCAGTTCGGCGCCACTAACCAGGATGAGTCAAGGAGGTCCAGCGAGGCGTCAGGCGGGGCCACTGAAGCCATGGGCAGAGAGAGGCGCAGTGTGTCTTACAGTGAGTCGGTGGGCTACGACGAGCTCTTCAAGACGGAGGGCGGGGATGAGATCTTCTCTAGTCACTACGGAGCCACGGACCCTGATCCTCGTAGCCTCGGGGCGGACAGCACCACGCTGGAAGATGTCTTAGACTCTCTCCTAGCACTGCCCTCCGCCTCCAGGTCCCCAAGTCCTGTCTGCGGCCATCACCCCTTAGGACGGCCTTTCAGCCACCCTGGCTATACTAAGAGTAATCAGGAGAAAGACAACACCCTCCCGTCGTCGCCTCAGAGCCTGGACTGTCCCCCGAAGCACCAAGACGACCACTACGGCCACCTCCGGAACCACAACCTCCCTACCAACTGCAAGACAGAAGGTTATCACAAGTCGTTCAGCTACAGCTCCAGTAGCGGCGACAGCAGCTTCCAGCAGCCACAGCAGCAGGCGGGGATTCGTCCCCTCCTTCACCAGCAGCATCCCCCGCCCCCGCCAGAGGGATCCCCCGTGTCCTTCTTCCTGGCGCGGGACGAAGGTGAGAGCACTGAGTAAGTTTCCAAGCGATGGTTTGCTTCTGCTTTTTTGTGAGTTACCTCCACCACCTCTCCTCCCGGCCCTTTGTGACGTCACGCTGAGGTCACTTCCGTCAGCAGTGTGACGTCACCATCGGTATGTTTATGTCTATACCCTCCCTCCCCTCCACGAGGTGAGGCCCGGCCGCCGTGCCGGCACCTCACACGTGGCCTCCCTCACACCACATTGGTATATAGTCTCCCTCTTCAAATTTGCCATGGGTCATGAGGCGAGGTCTTTATTGTGCTATATAGACTAAAATACTTCTAGAAGTGTTTAGTTACCTTGTCAGGCAGTTGTTGTCATAGTCACGATCTCCACAGATCACAACCTTGATATATCGCCCTCAGCACTCGAGTTCTAAGTTTCCAGTCTCCAATTTTTTAAACGACTTTCTATTTCCAGTTAATTTCTCGAGTGGTGACCTTGAGTGTACAGAATGAGTAAGTCTTTCACTTCCCTCGCCACACTTGTCTGCCACCACCACACAGGCGTCGCTATGACCCTCACTTATAACCTTTCTAGGAAGCAGTGACCGTAGGGTGACGTTTGACCCGTGACCCTTTTGCAGGCCAAGCACAGGTAGTGTAGTATCACGGACCACACGACATTACCTCTTGTGTTGTTCAATGACCAAGCAGTAGTTTAGTGAGAGAGAAAGAAAGAGAGAAAGAGAGAGAGAGAAAGAGAACGAGGGCGGCACTGCTGGTCCCCCTCAACCCCTCCCCTCTGGTCGTCGTCGACACCCCCTTCCCCCCCAGGTACACCCTCTGACGTCACTCTCTCTGCGTGGCTCAGCACTGCCTTAGTAGCACTCCGCAGGACGGTGCAGCCGGGCCGAGGGCGTGGCCGGAAAGCTCCTCTCGGGCACTTGCCGTGAAATCCTTCAGTCCAAATAAGTGAATTATAACAATATACTAATTGTAGTGATCCAGCCAAGCAGCTCAGCACGTAAGGCATCGCTGCGTCGCTGTGGGAGTCAGTCTGTGATGCGGATCGTTCACGCTGAATGCAGAGAGAGAGAGTTTTGGGAAAGAGTTTGTTGTTACTAAATATTGTTGTTGTTGTTGTTCTCTTGTTGGTGGCGTTGAATGTTAAGGTGATGGTGACATGAAGTGTTGTTGGGGGTTGTTCGTAGGCTGGGTTGTGGTGGTGATGGTGGTGGTGAGGAAGACTCAAGTGTTCAAGTGAAGTGGAGGTATGTGCGAGAGAGAGAGATGAATACATAGAGAAAGAGTAGGAATGAAAGATTGCAACATAATCAAAACAATGACCTTGTAATGTCATGTGTTATCCTCAAGGTCACACAGTCAACCAATCCAACACCACCAACACCCGGGAGTCACGATGATTGGCTGTCACCTGGACCAATGAGTGAGCACCAGCCACGCCCACGCCCGCGCCTGGCTTTAGCTTGACTCCGCCGCCACCTCGCCCCCCCCGTGTTCTCAAAGGCGACCCCCCCCCTCACTTCCTCCCTCCCCTTCCCGGGCCCCCATCCCCCCCTCCAGTTACCCCCAGCCTCCACCCTCCCCCAAACCATCGCCCCGAGTTCACTTAATATTATAAAAAATTGTTCTTCCATAGCAAAGTTATAGTTCTTATAATTGTAGATTTTGTAGTGTAGTTTTTCTTATGTCTCTTGAAGCCTTATGATCCAAGTTATGTGGCTACAGTTCGTGGCTTGATATTTACTCTACTATCTCCTGGTTCTCTCTAGCTTCATTAAGGCTTTTTCTCTTAGGCTTCATGATGAAAATTTATTGTTGACCTTGAATTTGATCCTCCACCATTCCCATCTTGTTGTAGCTCAAGAGTTTTTTTCCATCACGTGATCCACAGTCTCGTTGCCTGCACAGACTTGATTACTAACTCTCCTGTCCCTCTATTGTCTCCCAAAAGTATATATATTATAACCCAATAAAGCTTTTCAAAAAACTCACAAGGCCCCCAGCACTTTCCCCTTCGCTGTACAGTCGAGACTCTCAACCACTTTCCCCTCACCAAAAAGAAACTAATCAGGACCTCAAATACCAACCCGCACACCTTTGAGGACACGGAGCCTGGCCTTAGCTGGAGGTCGTGGAGGTGCCAGCTTGCGCACACACCGCTGCACTCATTCTCCTGGATACCCCTCCTACCCACCTCTCTTGACGGACCCTCCACGCCTCCCTCACATTTGACTTTACCAGTGCTGTCAGAGTTCTCTTCCCTCTGCTGGCCGGGTAGCACGCCGGCCGTTGCCTAGCATGAGGGAGTCGGCTTGCCTGCGACTCCCGGGTGCCTCATTTCAAAGCCAGCCGCTGAGCTCGTCACCTGCTCTGGGAGGTGCTATGAGCTGAGGTGCCGAGAAGGAATGTCCTGTTCTAGTCACACACTTACGAGTTCACTGTTAGGAGTGTGTGAGAAAGGGATCTGAACATTACACACGGTGGACCCTCGATGTGGCCTGGGATTACGTGAGCTTCCAGGCGTGCATGGCTACGCGATAATGCACCGCACATGAATTTCGAAAACTTTGCTTAAGTCTTTCAGCTGCATCATCAAGGCACTTCCTGAAACCAACGGCACACATCGAGGGTCCACTGAATGGTGATGTGGATACAAAAGTGTGTGGGTATTACGTGTTTAGAGTTTAGAAAGGGAAAACAGAAAGGAACGGGAAGGGGCGAGGCAGGACAAGGGAGAAGAGCAGACCGAAGTGTAGGCTAGACTGTCCTGGGATGGGGTTCAACAAGAAAAAAAAGAATAGGACAAAACAGGACAAGACAGGGCAGGACTGCAGGCAAAGCAAGGCAGGGAGGGAGCATGGCAAGGTAGGAAACAGCATGACAAGGCAAGACTTCAGGCCTAACATAGCAGAGACCAATCATTAGCCATCCTAAACCTACACACAACTCAGCGTAGTCAACTTAGTCGAGGTTCATGTACAGACCCTGAACACCACCTGACCTGAGGGAAAGCAGCGTGACTGGCCGCCCTGGACCAACGGGGGCCAGAGAAGCGGAGACTCTGCGATGCTCAGAAAGGGCGATATTTGTGTCGAGTTCACACACTCATCCTTGGAGCCTTCAGCCTTTAGATCCTCTTAATAGCGAATCCTCCAGACGCTAAGAAGTTTAATGAAGAATCACTCTGAATGACTCTGAAGCCGCCTCATTTTCGTGTTGTTGCTGTACTCGTCCCTCGGTCCATCAGTGTTGGACTCTGAAGGGTTAAAGTAAATGAAGTCATAATTTCTCTACCGTCTCTCACCTCCCTCAAAAAATCTCCCTTACCCTTCCTTCCTCCCTCCCTCTTTGTTGCGTCCACATCTCTTTGGTTCTGTGTTCTCTCCGTTCCTTTTCAGTTCTTTATGAATTCATCCTTCACTTGCGTCCGTGTTCTGTTCGTGTCTATTTTTCCCTTATTCTCTGATTCGTGTTCTCCCTGTAGTCGTGTTCTTGCTTAACCCGTTCCTCTGTTCACCTGTAAATACTTTCACTTTGTTCTTCGCGTGCCTTGCGTCCTTTCCTTGACTCGTGCTGCGTTTTCTGTCCCTGTTCATCCCCTTCCTGCGTTGGTCTGTTCTTAGTGGACCATTCTCCTCCCTTGTCTGCAGCCCAGTACTTGACTTCAATGCCGGGGAGATCACACGTTCCTGGGGCTTTTGTCTCCCTTATGAACCTTCAACGCAGGGACACCAGCTGACGCCAGCAAGTAAATGTAGTGCGCACCTGTAATTTTGTCGTTCACCAGCAAAAAATATAGATACACGTTAATATATAAATTCCCTAAATGTCCCCTTTGGCTGTCAATGTTGCAGTTGTTTTACATTACTACGTTTATTGATGTGAAAGTCATTGTTTATTATTACTATTACTATTATTATTATTTTTACTGATCCCCCTCCACCCGTAGTGTTCCTTATGTCCGAGAAGGGTGCTGAGCGGGTGTCAGGGTGAGGCAGCGTGAGGGAGATTGATTGAAGTCACACGCGGGCAACCTTAGACCACAGCACCTGGCCGAGTAGTGTTAGGCTGCCCCTCACCTGTGCATGAGGTTGTAGGGTGCATGCAAATGTCCCTCTTTCTTCACTCTTAGCATGTTTATTTATTTTTTTCTAATACGCATGTTATTTCCTTTTCTACTTTTTTGGAATGTTCGCCTGTGCATTAGATTGTTCTCTTTCTCTCTATACTCTGCCTGTTTATTTGTCTGTCTGTCTGTCTGTCTGTCTGTCTGTCTGCCTGCCTGCCTGCCTGCCTGCCTGCCTGCCTGCCTGCCTGCCTGCCTGCCTGCCGCTTTCAAGGCGTTAACTGCCCGTTTCTTAAGTGGTAGTGAAAAAAGCACCGTTTGTTCAAGCCTTGTGTTAACTTAAGATGAATTATTACGTCATGTTATATACTCGTTATGTAGTGTTAATAAGGTGTTAAGTTGCTCGTTTGAGTTGGATAAGAGTAAACCATGTACACGAGGCAGCACAGAGCGTCCACGTGACTGGCTGGCAACTCAGCCCGATGTGTGGTGTCCTGGCCGGCGCCACAGTGTTCATGACCGGCAGTTCACACCTCAAATTTTGTTCAGTTCCATTATGAGTGATTTTACTGCAGTATGTTCCATTAATTATTCTCCAGTTGTCTTGTGCTCATTTGTTCTTTAAAATAAGCTATAAGCATGGAAATGTTCCTTTGGTTTTCTTCATGCGTTTATAATGTATAGACACCAGAATTCTGCCCCATAACTGCAGTCCTTTATAAACTTCCCCATCCTTCCCTCTCTGTCTTCCACCCTTCACGCCACGCTCCTGGAGGCTCTGTGCTCACGCTCCGCCACACACGTCGGCGGAGCAATTTTGTACACCGTTCATTGGCACCACCCGCGCACCGTGGTGGTGTCGAGGCCTCCGCCCGCTCGCGGATGCTGCATGTTGGGCAGCCCCGCGCCGCGCCCTGCACGCAGAGCGGCGACAGTACACCCTTCAGAAGGTTTTGTTAACCCGCTTGTTTTCTCTGCGGGAATGGGGTGCTGTCGCCCCTCGTGCCGGCGCCCGTGAGTCCTGCCCGCCGCAGGTCGCTCAGGGCCCCGAGGGGTCCTCGGCAGCCTGCATTCTTTCGTTTTTTCCTCCCTTTCCCTTCCACCTTCTACTTTCACTTCTTACTTATCTCTTCTCATCCCTCTCTACCTCACGCACGGCCATGTTACAGGTGAACCTCACTGTGAGCCGCCCACCACCACCACCACTACCACCACCACCACCACCACCACGCACACTCCCTCACGCGCCCGCACTGCGCACGCGCAATCGCACGTGCACGTGGACCAAAGCGGCAGGGCGCCCACGACGCGGCACCTGGACACGCTGGAGGCGCAGAGCCCGGAGGGCTCCTTCACTGCCCACCAGCTGACGGAGGCCGACCCCAACACGGGCGTCTTGCTGCACCAGTCTACTGCTGTAGTGACACACCCGCACTCGCACGCCTATTCTGCAGCCCCCAAACCCCCCGCCCGCATCAACCTCTCACAGAATGCTCACATCTCACCACCACACCATCCACGCCTTTCTTCTTCTTCCACGAACGACTCACTCACTGGTCACACGACTACTCTACAGTCGAGTTCCTCTCACAACATTGTTCCTCCCACGCCCCCGTTTTACATCACACCAACCACCACCTCCCGTCACGTCTACACCACCTTTGCTCTCCCTAGCCAGTCACTCTCCTCTACTCTCCCCAACTGCGTCTCGACCGATGCCACCATCACCAGTCCTGTCACTGTTAACTCTCACCACACTCCCCTCCCTCAGTCATACTCCCGCGGTGCTACCTCTGACACCCGCCCCAGCCATCTCCCAGCCTCCTCCCCCAGAGCAGGGACCTCCCCAGGCCACACACCCCGCACCAGCCTCCACAAAGGGCACCATCAGCCTCACGCCCCTGGCTACTTTGTTCCCGACAGCCAGGACTCCGGCCAAGTCAATCAGCTGGGCGCCTCACCTCCCAAGCGGTCGTCGCAAGAAGTGGTTCCAGCGAGTCAGGTTGATCCCTTGACAGAAGCCCTTATGCTCAGCGGGGTGATCGCGGCCGTCCCCTCCATCGTTGAGCGGCGGCCGCCTCCACCGCCACCGGGGCCACGTGTCACCTTTCACCTGCCGCCACGCCACATGAACATTCCGCCTGACTCCTCTTCCGAGAATGGCAACGGCAACGAGAACGTAAGAGTCGACGCCGATGACGAGTCCAGCGGCTCCAACCTCGTCCGATGCCGCAACCCCATCTGCGGCCTGACGGCGGACACAGAGGAGGCTCGCAGCACCTACAAGACGTGTCATAATTGTTGTACCTACTACTGTTCCCGCGCGTGCCGCAGACAACACTGGGAGCGGCACAAAAAACAATGTAAGAGGATTCGTTCCCTGGCAGTGTCCAAGCAGGTGGTGGCTCGGGTGAGGGAGAACGAGGCTGTGCTGGAGCGGGTCAGTGCCGTGGCCAGGCGGGGGATCCGCGCCCTGGGCCGTGGCACGGTCAAAATATTCTTCCACGACGCCAAGGCCGCTGAGACTTTCGTAGGAGGCGGGGAGCTGCCTGAGATGCATTACATGACCATCCAGAATCTGCTGCCCCAGGAGACAGGCCCCGAGGTGTACAAGCAGATTACGGAACTCTGCAAACACTACAACGTGGAGTACAAGTTAGTGTTGTACGTCAGTATCTGCATCATGAATGAAATTCCCACAGGCTCGTCACCCAAGTGGGAGCGTGAAATGGTGTCTCACTGCGCCAAACTACGGCTCGCCGGCGGCTCAGGTAGCGGCGGCAGCGATACTTGGAGTCCACGTCAGGAGCGCCACGTCATCACGCGGGACATGGACGAACCGGAGACTATGATACTGACGTCGGCGCCCATCCCGGAATCCAACACGTCCCCGCAAGCTGCCAGACACATTGCCTTCAACAACATCGTGCGTCACCTGCGTGAGAAAGGCATCAGTCTGCGGCACCAATACCCTGACGTCCACAAAAAACTAACGGCGTACGTGGAGCTCGGGGAGGTGTTCCCGCCACTCACCATCTACCCGCGGGACGTCACCACAGGCTCCACCTTCATGTGCATCATCATGCCAGAGACAGACCACGCCAAGCTGCAGCTCCTCAGCAACGACGCCTCCAAGGTCCGTACCATTGACATCTCCCGCCCCCACCCGCCCGCCTGACATCCGATCCCATGACCCAAGCCTCCGGTCAAGCCATAACCATCACAGAGGGACACATTCTCCTCATCAGCCACCACTAGAATGAGTGGACGCCGAGGGCAACATCGTCTCAATCAAATGTGTTCCCCGAGCTAGGCTTGTGATAACCCGAGGAGTTAGTGGTGACGCTGCACGCTGGCCTTACATTCAGCCTGGCCACACCAACGCCAGGCGGGCCAGCGGCGCGTCACTCACGTCCGTCAACTGGCCGTCATTGTCCCTCCGGCCTAAGATCATCGGATACGTGTCTTCCTACGGTGTATCTCCTTCACTGTCTCGCTATATCGAACCTTCTTCATGGAAGATAAATCTCTATTTTCACTCCTTCAGAAGAACATGCTGGGATCGGATTCCTTCTGCTACAGGAGAGGAGGATAGTCAGAGGCGCGGCCTGCTTGGGGCGCCTCACTCCTCTGCCAAGCGAGCGGGTGTGTGAATATTTGGTTATTTCTTTACTTTGCTTAGAGTACTGGTGACTGTAGAGTATCTGTACCCAATGCATTATTTTAGTATCTGGTGCAAAAGCGGACCTGCGCTGCCTATGTGCAGGACACGCTGCTGAATCAAACAAAAGAGGATTCATGCCTTGGGAAACCCGTTCGATCTTTTGTTAATAATGTGTTATGTGTGCATATGAGAGAGAGAGAGAGAGAGAGAGAGAGAGAGAGAGAGAGAGAGAGAGAGAGAGAGAGAGAGAGAGAGAGAGAGAGAGAGAGAGAGAGAGAGAGAGAGAGATTTGTATAACTTTCCATCAGTTTTCTCTAAGTGTGAAGGTGTAGACGCTTTGAAGGTGCTGAACACTACCAGGCAAGGTGATGAATATTCAAGTCTGTTAAGAAACATTTACAATCCTTTGAGCAGGTGAGAGACTGTGTATTGCTAGGAACACCCTGGCACTCTGTGTGTGTGTGTGTGTGTGTGTGTGTGTGTGTGTGTGTGTGTGTGTGTGTGTGTGTGTGTGTGCGTGCGTGTGTGTACATATGTTCGTGTACGTGTTTATATAATCAGAGTGCATATAATAGAAACATATGCACGTTCATATCAATTTATGTGTGTTTAGATGAGCGTGTTTCCATGTGCATCAAGCCCGCCCTCCCCCCTCCCTCCCCTCCCCTCCCCTCCCCTCCCCATCACCCTCCCAAATCAAAGGTAATTGGATCCCCCCCTCCCCCCCCCTCCCCCCCCTCCCCTGTCACCCTCAGATCGGGGGACTTGTTAGGGGGAAGCAAAGGGCAAAGATGAACCTCTATCTTGGTTTCTGTTGTTCTCTTTTGAAAGTTTAAACGAACAGAGATTTATAAATGTGATGGATTTATTGTCGTCTATATTTTCATAGATTCGATAGCTATTTAAAAAAAAAAAAATGATAATATAAATATATATAATGTAAATGTGACTTTGCATCATCATCATCATCATCATCACTATCATCATCATCATTACTAGCATCATCGTCATCATCACTAAGTTGACTGATAGATTAAATAATAAAGTGCCTGATACACGTCCCATACAGCTCCGTGACGTGTGATAGACCGGAGCTGACGCGGGACAAAGTGGGGAGACCAGAGACCTGTACCTCTTCCCACTGCCTGGTGTATCTTCTCCTCTTCCTCCTAAGACTCCTGCTCCACATCACTCTCATTGCTCTCTGCCTTCCTTCTCCTTCTCCTCATCCTTTTCCATGTTCTCCTCTCTCCTATCTTCATCTTCCTTTCCCTTACACCTTCCGTTCCTCCTCATCCTCATCCTCATCCCTTGAACAGATTATCACATCATCGGCCTTAAGGTTCCCTGATGAAACTTTCAGGTTCTCAGATATTAACTAGTAAACATAATACTATAGCGTGTTCTCTCGTTACGAAGTGTACGTACGTGCGTGTGTGCGTGTGTGTGTGTGTGTGTGTTACCAAGGACAATCCCTATTCGCTCCTCAACACCCCTATTCGAGGGCCAATCAGAAGCTACATCCTCTGTGATTGGCTGAGAGAGGTACTGAAGCCATTTTTGTGATAAGTCAATCCGTGAGGCTGTTGTTATTCTCTCCCCCTTGGTCACTGTTTGGAAGCTTCATCCTCCCGCCCTTCCCTCCGCTTGTATGTACAGCTTCTGAGGCATCACGGGGGAGAATGTGGGTCACTGGCGACTCATAGACACAAAGGCTCCTACGCTTAATAACTCTTCATCACTAGCTGCTCCTGTCACGTGATCGGTTCATTTAGCTTCTGCCTTAAACCCTAAACTGGTGACGCTGTGAACCTTTGGAAGAAAAAAAGGTGGACAGAGACCGTGTGTGCGGCCGTGTGTGTGAAAAAGAAAAGGATAAAATAACTGGAAAAACAAAACAAACAGTATGAGTTATTTGTTATCGAAGTGAGTAAGGTAAAGACAGGTGTGTGGCCGCCCAGGTAAATAGCTACAGTGGATTGAGGGCGAGGTGAGGGTCACTATGCAAGGGGGGTTGTGTGGGTGTGTGTTTGTGTGTTCGTGGGTGTGTTTTTGGAGCACCTATGGATCTCGAGGCGACGGAGGGTGTGGCAGCCCGGCCCTCACACCTCAGAACACAACAACAACAACAACAACAACAACAACAACAACAACAACAACAACAACAACATCATCAGCAACAACAACAACCAAACACTCATCACCCTCACATGACCTTCACTCGGGGTCAGGTCACACAGGTCAACCCAACCACCTATAACCAATCAACACCCGGCTGACGCACGCTCTGTTACCTTGGCATTGGCTAGAAAAAGAACCAATCACGACGCTCCCTCGACAAAAAATTAAAAAATAATAAATTATAGGAACCAAAAATGTAACTGTCTCATTTCCGCATATATTTACATCCTTGTGTTGTCATTTTTACTCAGTAGTTCAACATTTACAAGACTCTTTTTTTTTGGTATATGCGACGCTATCTTCTGGCTGCTATTTCATTCATTACATATATAATAATAATAATAATAATAATGATAATAATACCAATAATGCTAATACTAATAACGATATAGTAATAATAATAATAATGATAATAATAATGATAATAAAAAATCCATTCATACGTCACTACACTACTTATTATGCATACAAGAATACAAATCTACAAGTTGCTGCCTTTACGCCCCACTTGGACAATACAAGGCTGAGTCTGATGCTTCCTTACTCAAGCCAACACTTCCTGTACCTTCAATAAAGAGATAAAACGGAAATAACCTCAACGTGTATCATTTTCCTTTGCCTTCCACCTCACTCCACACCGATCCACTTAACAACACTCAGTTTCAAATCATTATATTCTCTTAGATTTTCATTATTACTATTTTTTTTTTTCTTACAAGACACTACCCACATTCAATTAATCAGTCAGTCAGTCAGTCACCTTCAGTTATCAGTCAGACTTATTCTTAGGTATATAAATAATAGATTAGATAGTCGATATAACCAGCAAAAAAATGAATACCTGGTTGAGTCATTTAGTGTGTCAGTCAGTCAGTCAGGCAGTCAGGCAGGCAGGCAGGCAGGCAGGCAGGCAGGCAGGCAGACAGACAGACAGACAGACAAACAGACAGACAGACAATTAGCTGTCATTGAATAGCTATGCAGATGTATTAGTCAAATTTGAGAGAGAGAGAGAGAGAGAGAGAGAGAGAGAGAGAGAGAGAGAGAGAGAGAGAGAGAGAGAGAGAGAGAGAGAGAGAGAGAGAGAGAGAGAGAGAGAGAGAGAGAGAGAGAGAGAGAGAGGGAGGGAGGGGAGGGGGGTGAGGCTCCTGTCTACACACACACACACACATCAGAATTTACATATAAGCGACAGAATTGAATATGATAATTGAACATATACACGTCCTAATAAATTCTCGTCTAAATTTTTTTTAACGATGTCTCTCCTGTCATTTTATTTTCTGTCAACGTTTTCTTTGTTAAAATTTCATGGAGGACAAAACAATGAGTATAAATATTGAGTTTATTTTCTAATTTAGGGAACAGAGACTTTGAAGATAACTTAGAATATACGTCAATAAGTGATATACATTAGAACAATAACGATACACGAAAGAAAAAGTAAGAGTGAGAGATAGATAGATAGATAGATTGATAAATAAATATATAAATAGATAGATAGAGAGAGAGAGAGAGAGAGAGAGAGAGAGAGAGAGAGAGAGAGAGAGAGAGAGAGAGAGAGAGAGAGAGAGAGAGAGATAGTAAAATATAATAATACCCCCATTCTGTCACATCATTAATTAACGTCTAAATAGCAACCAGGTAAGTATCAACACCTTGTTAATTCCCCTTCCTCCTCCTTCCACTCATTTCTCGTCCTCTCATTATCTCATGTTATTTTTTTGTTTACCTTTACATCATTACAAGTGTTCTTTCTTTCCTTCTTTTCTTGCTTTCTTTCTTTCTATCTATCTTCCTTTCTTTCTTCCTCCGTCGTTCCAATCCTCTCTTTCATTATCTCCACCTTTTTTTTTATTGCATTTTCCTTTGTCGTCTTTTTTTTCCTCGTTTTACCTCCTCCTCCTCCTCCTCCTCCTCCTCCTCCTCCTCCTCCTCCTCCTCCTCCTCCTCCTCCTCCTCCTCCTCCTCGTCACTCTTACCTTTCCCTTTCACCAGCTCGATTAATTTATGAGAGTATTTACACCTGTCACGCTCTTATTTTACTCTCATATCTCTCTCTCTCTCTCTCTCTCTCTCTCTCTCTCTCTCTCTCTCTCTCTCTCTCTCTCTCTCTCTCTCTCTCTCTCTCTCTCTCTCTCTCTCCATCCTCACCAAGTGCTTCCTAACTCCTTCCTTTCATCCCTCTTTACCAACTAAATGTTTCCTGGATACTCTCTCTCTCTCTCTCTCTCTCTCTCTCTCTCTCTCTCTCTCTCTCTCTCTCTCTCTCTCTCTCTCTCTCTCTCTCTCTCTCTCTCTCTCTCTCTCTCTCTCTCCCCCTCCAAGTGGTTCTTAATTCTCTCTTTCTTTTCCTCTCCCTCTCATTACCCACCAAGTGCTTTAAAGCGATTTTTTTTCTCTCTCTCTCTCTTTCTCTCTTCTCTTCATTTCTCCTTCCTTTCCTCTCATTCACTGCCATCTGAGGACGCAGCAGCCTTTCGAAAGAGAGAGAGAGAGAGAGAGAGAGAGAGAGAGAGAGAGAGAGAGAGAGAGAGAGAGAGAGAGAGAGAGAGAGAGAGAGAGAGAGAGAGATAAGGTAAGATGAGACGAGACGAGAGAGACAGAGACAAGAAAAACGAGACAGGACGAAAGGAGAAGGGAAGAGGAACGTGTAGGGAATGAAGTAGGGAGGGAGGGGGAGGAGGGAGGGAGGGAGGGAGAGAAGGGGAAACTCAGCGGCAGTGTTGCAAGTTTCTCTCGTTCAACAAAAGGTGTGTGGAAGCCCTAGAAAGTGAGGCGAGGCGCAGGGAGGGTCAAGAAATACTTCCTTCCCCAATGTTAGAACCTACTGCCAACGGAGGGAGGAAAGAGGGAGGTACTGGAAGGAAAAAGGCTGGAGGGTAGAAGGGAGAGGGAGGTAAAGAGAGAGAGAGAGGGAGAAAGAGGGTGTGTGTAAGAGAAAAGAGAAGAGAGAGAGAGAGAGAGAGAGAGAGAGAGAGAGAGAGAGAGAGAGAGAGAGAGAGAGAGAGAGAGAGAGAGAGAGGGAAGGGAAATCAAAGAAGAGGAACTAGATAACAGCATGAAGGAAAAACTAAAGAGAAGGAAACATATATAAATTAATATAAACAAAAGACAGTAGATATTAAGGAAGTCGAGGGAGACAAATAAGAAGAAATAATGATAATATTAACATGAGTATAAGAATTTTTTAAAAAAAGGAAAAAAAAAAAAAAAGACGCAGGTAACTCTATCGTACCTGGCTGTCCTGGTGTCATTTGCCTCACATCACACCAAGGGAACATTACTCTCACGAGGGTGCACGCCACTAACATATTACGAAACCCCTTTACATCATCACTTGCCTCGTCACCCTCCCTTCTGAAACTGTTCTCTTCTATCAAATGTTCCTCTATTCTATCACCTCATCCTTTATTTCTCTTTCATTATGTTCACGTAAGCTCATGCACTATACAAACCTTGGTAAGTGCAATGATGGTGTTAAAATTTCCTCCTAACCAGATCTGTAAATATTATGTCAAGTTATTTCCTTTTTCCCTTACATTTCCATTGATTTCATTCACGTCTAAGATAAGTCAACAAGATTCCACAAGTACAGGGCCATCTATACCTAAACAAGGAACTCAACACACATTCATTGCCAACAACAATACAGAACACAACGCAACACAACACCAAATCTACAACACCAGAAAGCTCAACACATAACCGAGCTTCCAGACCTTCATTTCCAACCTTCCTGTATGTGATCCACGCTCCAGCTCCCTTGCCTTCACCTGCCTTCACCTACACGTAACCAGGGCTCACCAGGGGACTCATAAGGTTCTCTAGAGGGCGTCAGGACCGGCCCTCTTAACCCTTAGTCTTCCAGCAGCCCCGCCAAGTCCTCCGCTACACACGCCCTTCACTAAATATATATACTTTTTGGGAAAACATTAATTGCTGTTAATGATTCATCGAACGTTGGTAATCCCTTGAGAACACACCATCCCACAGGTCTATCTGCCTATCTATCTATTTATCTATCTATTCGAATATGTTTCCCTCGTGTTCCATCAAGACAAGTAAAATCACAGTTTGGTAGCGTTAATAACATCGTCAGATCTCATTATTTTTTCCCCCGTGTAAACGCGCGTCGTGGAGTAATATGGTTAAAGAGAGGAATGATGAGAGCATTTGTTTTGACTGCCTATACACATTTCCCTTTGGTGAATCGCCGTGAAGTTACCTGGGGAGCTAAACACCTTTGTGCAATTAGCTATCTCAATATTGACACCTGGATGGGCGAGGGAGAAAAGGAAGTAATCAGTCGCACTTTTATCTTTTTTTGTCTTTCTCTCTCTCTTTCTCTCTCTCTCTCTCTCTCTCTCTCTCTCTCTCTCTCTCTCTCTCTCTCTCTCTCTCTCTCTCTCTCTCTCTCTCTCTCTCTCTCTCTCTCTCTCTCTCTTTTGGTAAGTTATCCTCACCTCTCCCTCTGTCCTCACAAACATTTTTCACTCTGTCTACAGTTATTTTCCCTACTTCCTCTTTCCTCTTCCTTCTTGCTTTCTCAACTTCTTCCTCCTTCTCTCCCTACCTCAAACTCTGTCTCTCTTCCCTCCCCCTCCCTCCCTCCCTCCCTGCCTCCAGCTTGCCGCCAACCGCAAGCAAAGTTGTCTTATTCAGCGAAACTTCAGAGGGACTTTCAACACAAAACAATACTAAGAGTAAAACATTCTCCACCAGGAAACAGACAGATGTCGTAACTACTATTTGCTATGCACCACCACCACCACCACCACCACCACCACCACCACCACCACCACACGCCCAATCACACCACCACCCACAACCACCACCACCAACAACAACAACAATCTTTTAACCACACTAAGACCCTTGCAAATGCCAACATACCAGGAAAAAAAACATCAATAAGCCTTTGTATTCTCTTTTATAAGGATGGAAACTTGTGAAGGATAGGAACGGGGGAAGGAAGAGGAAGAAAGGAAAAAACGGATGAAAGACCAAAGGGAAGAATTGAAAGGGAGACGAAAAAGGTGAAAGGAAATGGAGGACAAAGAAATGAAAAAGGTAAAGGAATGGAAGAGGAGCAAAGGGAGTAGAAAAGGAAGAAAAAAGTAGAAGACAAAAAGGAAAAACAGAACGAGAAGAGAGAAATAAAGGCATGTGAGCGCAACATCAGATCCTTTCCTCCTCTCTCTCTCTCTCTCTCTTTCTTCATCAAAAGCGCCTCTTCGAAAACTCGGCCCCATAAAAGCAGCCATTCATTAGCAGCGTCTTGGCATACGCACCTGTGATTGGCTCCCCCTTTTAAGGCTCTCAGAAGCGAGGTATTCATTGGCTGACGCAACAATCGGCTTCGTCTTGATTGGGTGAGCCTTTTAGAGTTTACTTTCGATACACGAGATGATTGCAACGACGCGGAACGACATGAAGGGAAATAAATATATGAGAAAAGAAATGTATCGGGGAAGGAATTCATGTTTTCAATGTATTTTTCCATTTACTTTCATTTCTTGTACCTCTTTTATCTCTTATACATTTATTTTCTTATCCTTGGCTTCTTTCTCCTCTTCTCTTGCTAAATGATAAGGTTTGTAGATACGTAGAATGATGAGAGAAATGCTGAGTAGAGTATGTAGTAGTAGTATAGTAGTAGTAGTAGTAGTAGTAGTAGTAGTAGTAGTAGTAGTAGTAGTAGTAGTAGTAGTAGTAGTAGTATGCACTCACAGTAAACACACATTATTACATATTATACTCCAATTCAACTATACATAACATTCAACCCTTCCTCCCCTTCTCTCCCCTTCCCTTCCCATCCCTACCCTTCCCTTTCCTTCCCATCCCTCTCATCCTTTTCCCTCCTTCCCTCTCTCCCTTCCTCTCTCTCCCTCTACCTACCCAGCCTCCCTCCCACGTAGTCATGCACGCAATATGTAGTATAATTCGAGACTCAGATGAAACGCTAAATGTCAACCGCAGAAATTAATAATTAAACTGCCGTGGCTGTGATTCTAATTAGCCATTTTGTGATCCTTTCCCCGAACCTGTCGACTAAGCTGGCTGCCCACGGTCACCAGCCTCCCGGGGCCAAGGGTAATTAGAGAGTTAATGAAGGTATATTACAAGACAATTTATAAAGCGCACACCACACACTCTCTCTCTCTCTCTCTCTCTCTCTCTCTCTCTCTCTCTCTCTCTCTCTCTCTCTCTCTCTCTCTCTCTCTCTCTCTCTCTCTCTCTCTCTCGTCAGAAAGGTCAAGGTCGCCATGTTATTGGTCAAGGAGAAACTGACGTGTGTGGTTTGTTTAGTGTCAGTGGTGTTGCGTCAGTGGTGTTGAGTCAGTGGTGTTGAGTCAGTGGTGTTGCGTCAGTGGTGTTGCGTCAGTGGTGTTGCGTCAGTGGTGTTGCGTCAGTGGTGTTGAGTCAGTGGTGTTGAGTCAGTGGTGTTGAGTCAGTGGTGTTGAGTCAGTGGTGTTGAGTCAGTGGTGTTGAGTCAGTGGTGTTGCGTCAGTGGTGTTGCGTCAGTGGTGTTGCGTCAGTGGTGTTGAGTCAGTGGTGTTGCGTCAGTGGTGTTGAGTTAATGAGTATAACCTTGCTTACATATTGATTGTCTGGTTGCCTCGGAGTTTAATTACTTATTCCACATGCAACAACAAAACTAAATACAACATGGAAAGGAAACTCAATGTATTTACCACATCACTACATGTACTACAGATTGAGTTACCATAAAATAGAATACCACAAAAAAGTACATACACACCACAACTTGATACCATTGGACATTATAGAACAAATTACCACATGCCACAAAAAATTCAGAAAATGCGTTGACAGATTATGATTTACCAACACCATAATATACATGACGCCTTCTTGTGACATGGGCGTCTTTGTCTCCCACCCAACGCCCACGCCCACGCCCACTACTTGAAGCAACGATGGACAGGAAAGGAAACACTAATAATAACACACACTCTCTCTCTCTCTCTCTCACTCTCATTTATCTTAAAAAAAAACTATCCACTATGTCAATAAAACCAAATCAAATAAAAACCATCAAAATGTTCAACTAAAGAGTGTAATATTCTACCTAATTCTTCCTCACTACTAACAAGGGAGACAGGGAGGTGGCGTGGCAGGGCAGGAGCAGAGGTGGAGGTACGACGAAGGAGGTGGAGGTGGATCACATTCATATACATGCTAATGGCCCCACGCATGCCCAGCCTCATTTCGATATCACCGCACGGGCTTTTTGTGACTGGCGCTCGTCCATGGTGGCCTTGGATGTGGTGAGGGTGATGGGGAGGGAAGGGGAGGGAAGGGGAGGGAAGGGGAAGGAAGGGACAGTGCCAGTGATTACCTGACGTAGTTGAAGGTACTGTCATGTACTAGCAACTAACTGGGAGGGAGATGAAACGCAGTGATGTTAACTATTGCATCTACTCTTTCACTTCCCTCATGCAAAGAACGTCACCAAAGGGATTTGTGCGGGTGTGTGTGTGTGTGTGTGTGTGTGTGTGTGTGTGTGTGTGTGTGTGTGTGTGTGTGTGTGTGTGGTAACGTTGCACAGGGAAAGCTATTAGTGTGTGTAGTTCATTTTTTTACACCTTTCTCCCAAGGGCACAGCGAGCGAACATTTGAATACGAGTTATCAACATAGAGTGAAGCGAACAGTGGGAATGCCTTACTCTCCGGGAGGGGGGGGGGGAGAGAAAGAGAGAGAAAGAGAGAAAGAGAAAAAAAAATGTGTGTAAAAAAAATGGATAGGATAAAACAAAATCCACCTTTCCCTTAACCCTTTCCTCCTACCATTCCTCCCTTCCTCCACTTACTTCTCTCCCTCCGTCCCTCCCTTCCCTCCCTTGCAAGCCTGCCGATGATGGGATAACAGCTCAACAAACAGTAAGCCAATGACCGTGAAAAGGTACATCTAGTAGCGCCTTGCCTCGGGACCTTGCTAGACAGGCGGCGGCGGCGGTGGTGGTGATGGTGATGGTGGTGGTGGTGGTGGTGGTGGTGGTGGTGGTGGTGGTGGTGGTGGTGGTAGTGGTGGTGGTGGTGGTGGTGGAAGGGAGAGCGTATGGTATATATATTAATCTAAAGTTGGCTGAACGAATGAAAGGATGAAATATACGGAGGAATAAGCAGATACGAGGATTCTAGGGTGATATTTATTCTTTTTGTAGTGTGTGTGTGTGTGTGTGTGTGTGTGTGTGTGTGTGTGTGTGTGTGTGTGTGTGTGTGGGGGGTGGGTGTAAACTTGTCTTTGTAATCTAAATAGCAAAAAAAACAAACCAGGTAATAATTATAGTGGCGGTGTTTTTTTTTTTTATCTCACAGCAATGGAATGAGAATGAGAGAGACGGAAATATCTACCCACCACCACCACCACCACCACCACCACCACCACCACCACGACCATCACTAACACCACCACCACGACCATCACCAAAGAGAAAAAGAAAGCAATAGAGAGGTAAAAAAAAAGAAAAAACAAAGAGGAACCACATCTCAATAACAATCTACCACCGCCATCAACAAGAATAACACCAGCAAGGAGAGAGAGAGAGAGAGAGAGAGAGAGAGAGAGAGAGAGAGAGAGAGAGAGAGAGAGAGAGAGAGAGAGAGAGAGAGAGAGAGAGAAAAGGAAAAGGAAAAGGAAAAGAAAGCGAGGGAAAATAAGAGAGGGAAAAAAAAGAAGTCGCGTCTCAACAGTTACGCAACGGGTATCCTTTCATCTGCAGCGTCAGGGAAAAACAAAGAAAAACAATCAGAGGTGAGCAGGTTATTTCGATGGTAATGACGCAATAACGACTTCATAGAGAGAGAGAGAGAGAGAGAGAGAGAGAGAGAGAGAGAGAGAGAGAGAGAGAGAGAGAGAGAGAGAGAGAGAGAGAGAGACGAGAGGGTTTTGGGGGCGTCCAGGGTAAACTTGATTATCTTTACTGATGCTACTATATACTTGCCTTCCACTTTCATATCTCTTTCTCTTTCTCTTTTTCTTTTTTTCTCTCTCTCTCTCTCTCAAGGTGTGTAGATGTGTAATAATTCCTCTCTATCTCCTTATCTGTGCACATCTATTATTTCAATCAACACCTGAAGATAAGATAAGAAAATAATAAGGCAATGTGTATGTCTCATTTCCTTCCTCATTCGTATAGTTTCTGATAAATAATTGAAAAAAATGAAATCACAACGGAGCACAGAGGGAGATAATATTCTTCGTCCATACACATTTTTCCTTCTCACTCTGACTGACGGTTGTGTAGTGTCAAGGGAGTAGGTAATGGTGGTCTTGTTTAAGGATGGAGAGGTGTAGAGGAGAGGTGGAATAGCTAGCCAGAAGGAGCCTTTATCCATGCTATCCTCACCACCATTTTCACCACTACATCGTCAGGGAGTTAAGAGATGCAGACACGATGCTCATTTCACTCTCCTTTTCCTTTTTTTTATTTTTTGTTGGGGGTACAGATTTCGCGGGTAAATTATATCCGTAATCATGGTAATCAGGTGCTGAATTAAAATGCAGTTACGTTGACCCATTAAGTATGTTAATTGCGTCATTAAGCTGATTTTGCAATTAGGAAAAATCATGTAAAATGCAACTCAGTGTTTTGGTAACCATGGATTTGTGCAGCTTTGTTGATTTTTTATTTTTCCGTGTGTGTATGTGTGTGTGTGTGTGTGTGTGTGTGTGTGTGTGTGTGTGTGTGTGTGTGTGTGTCCTGCTCGCTGTTTGCTTCTGGCTGTGTTTGCTTTTGATAGTGTTTGCTCAAGGTTAAGGAGAGACCACCTAGTTTGGACCCTCGAGTGTGTGTGTGTGTGGTCAGGGTCTCTATGTAATTCCACACACACACACACACACACACACACACACACACACACACACACACACACACACACACACACACACACACACACACACACACACACACACACACACACACACACACACACACACACACACACTGCAATCCTTATCTGCAAACTTGAACTTAACTCATTTAAGATTTTTTTTTCTTCCGATTCTGAATTACTTCCTGAACAACATTAAAGTCTGAAATACTAATGATACCACCACCCAACACACACACACACACACACACACACACACACACACACACACACACACACACACACACACACACACACACACACACACACCTTTAAACTTAGGCGTGTATAATTGCTTGCATAAAATCAAGCTTCATCATACTTATCACTATCACTATCACCATCACCATCACTATAGCATTCTCATACCCGGAGACTGAGATGGCTTGGCGTGACTGCTGTTCTTACTGCTGTTATTGCTGTGCTATGACCGCTGTAAAGAACGCCAGTATCAGTAACACAAATGACGCTTATTTAAACTACACAAAGCTCTGTCTATAACCATGTAATGAGAATGAATGTGGTAACGCCAACGCATTATTTCCACACATTATTTTTAGCACATACCGCAAGTTTCCTCACACTGCTTTGGGATACATAAAATAATGAATGTATTGACGCTTGATTAAATATTGAAGTAATTAGTAGATTATTTTTGCAGGGATCGCTTAATAAGAGTAGCAGGTAATGAGACGATACCTGTGGAAGCTTTTATCATATTGTTATTTTGACTCTCATTCATACCCTGACAATCTGCTGCTGCTGCTGCTGCTGCTGTTGCTGTTGCTGCTGCTCGTCCTGCTCCATTCTTACAGCAGTCTACGGCCCGTTTTTGTTATAATATACACAGCTGCATTCACTTTGATTATTCCACTGTTCATCTGGTGACCACGCCTTGCAGGGAGGCCAGAGCGATCCAAAAACCTTATAATATTCAAGAGTGAAAGAAAAAAAAATAAATAAATACGACTGCACCTTGACTTAAAGAATCCAGTTGTCTAATTCCAACGAAAAAAAGAAATAAAGAAGACAAAAAAAGGAGCAATGAGATAAAATAAAACGTGTGAAGCCGCCTGAGGACCGAGTAAGACTTTGAGCCTCAGTCGTATAAATCAAAGGTTTATCAGCGTCATCACGTATAATGCGGAGAAGAATATCCTTCTAGACGCGTTTATTGCAACACATACCTCACTTGGGCCTTTTTCCAGACCTTTTAGCGAGAGGCACGACCCACACCCTTTCGTCAGACATGTACCCGAGTCTGTGGAGAAACAACGCGGCGCCAACCACGACCTCATCATCTTCGTCGTCATTAAAATCCTCATAACGAAGAGTAGATTTATTTAAGTCAAGGCTGCCATCAGTACGTGGTTGCAAGGGGTACACGCTGGACAAGGTAGTCTGGGTGATGAATATGACGGTACCATGACCCAAGGGTATTAAGTATTTATTGAAAAGTAGAAACAACAATGGCAGTAACAGTGAAAGCAACCGTAGAAGCAGTACTAATAACACAAACAAAAACTGGCGGAGGAAAAAGAGTTACATAGAAATTCAGACCACGGGGATATAAGGATCAAATTGGTGTGTTCTCTCCTTAACCTATAGAGTAAACGCTGACACAACCAAACACACTTAGAAATAACCAATGTGCATACAAGAGGAAGGGGGAGAAGGGAAGGGGAGGAGAGAGAGAGAGCGAGAGAGAGAGAGAATATATATGCACGTTAATTCCACTTCCACTCAAGCAAAAAAAAAGATAAAAAACCTAAATAACAAAACCAGAAGTACAATTTTAAGTCTACTGATTAATGATGTTCCGTTGACTTGATAAAAAATAACACCTGGAATCACATAGTTACTCAGCAGTGTGTTTGTTCAGCCTCAAGAATGTTTGCCCGTGACGACGAAGATGATGACGGTAAGGACGAGGACAGGGACGATTACGCAGCAGTATTTGTTGAGGACGCAACCTGTGCACTGCTCTAATTAATCTTTCAAGCCAGGTAAAAGGAACTGAATCGAGCGAGAGAAATGGTGAGGGAGTTCTGATGATTGAGTCTGGTGTGTGTGTGTGTGTGTGTGTGTGTGTGTGTGTGTGTGTGTGTGTATGTATGTGTGTGTAGATAGGGGGGGGTGAGGAAGAGGAAAAGCTATATGGAATCAATACCTTATTTAGTATTTTTCCAAACATTTTTCTTCTTTACTTTTTCCATTTCCATTGACAAATTTTCATGCTCACACACAAAATAAGCTACACACACACACACACACCCACCCACACACACACACACAGACGGAAGTGAGTGTGACCAGCCCCTGCAGTTTGCTTTGTACTCGTCCCTCCATCTCGCTCACCCTCGGCCCAGCTATTTAGCATCAGATTGGACTCTCAGATTGGGTTCCGCCAGTCCAATCACGGGACCTAAAAACCAAAACTGACGGCACGCAAAAAAAGAAGTAAAAAAGATAGAGTGTGAGAGGGGTAAATGTGAGTGTGTGTGTGTGTGTGTGTGTGTGTGTGTGTGTGTGTGTGTGTGTGTGTGTGTGTGTGTGTATTACTACTATTCGCATGTGTCTCTTTTTTTTTCTAACTTTTTTTTTTGGCTTCATATTTCTCTGTTATTCTCTTCTTCCTTGTTTCCCTTCACCCCCCCAAAAAAAAAACTCTCTCTCTTTCTCTTTTACTTTTTCTTTAATCTTTCCCCCCCAACTATCTTTTTTCCCCTTCCTCACTCCCTTCCGTTTCTTTAATTTGTCTCTTTCTTCCTTCATTCTTTCATTTTCATTCCTCGTTATCTCCATCAATCTAACCTTCCTTTCTCCTCCTCCTCCTCCTTTTCTTCTTCTCATCTCTCCATTTTCATCTTTAGTCTGTTCCATACTTTCCTCTCCTCTCATCTACTCCCCTTCTTTTTTTTCCTATAACTCCCCCACTACTCCACTACTCCACTACTCCACTACTCCGCGTGTGTCCTGAGGGAAGTAATATGTGGAGTGTGTAGATGCAGGAAACGCACCTGTGGTGGTGGTGGTGGTGGTGGTGGTGGTGGTGGTGTAATAGTAATACAGTTATTTATTGTATTTCCAGGGAATGGTTAAACATGTATAGATCGATCGTAGGAGTTATCAGACGAAACTAAAAATAAATAATAAAGAAAAAAAAGATAGAGAAGAAAAATGAACATCGTGCCAGGAAAAGTTAATAGACATCCATGGCTTGACTATGAATGCTGATAAGTCTTGGTGGAAAAAAGTGAAATGGAAAAAATATACGACCATACGTGTTCTGAGGCCAATGATGAAATAATAAAAAAAATACACATATGACTCAAAACTTTACACTGTTACTCCTTATATACATTATTTATTTTTATCATCATTATTTATTTTTATCATCATTAATTATTTTTATCATCATTAATTATTTTTATCATCATTATTTATTTTTATGATTAATGTTTATTTTTATGATTAATATTTATTTTTATCATTAATATTTATTTTTATCATTATTATTTATTTTTATCATTGATATTTATTTTTATCATTGATATTTATTTTTATCATTAATATTTATTTTTATCATTAATATTTATTTTTATCATTAATATTTATTTTTATCATTAATATTTATTTTTATCATTAATATTTATTTTTATCATTAATATTTATTTTTATCATTAATATATATTTTTATCATTAATATTTATTTTTATCATTAATATTTATTTTTATCATTAATATTTATTTTTATCATTAATATTTATTTTTATCATTATTATTAATTTTTATCATTAATATTTATTTTTATCATTAATATTTATTTTTATCATTAATATTTATTTTTATCATTAATATTTATTATTATAATTATTAATATTTATTTACTCCAACAGCAACACTTCCTTAACATGTATTATTATTAATTTCAAAACCTTTAACTTCAATATAAGTTTTCGTGGATTTGTGATGAAAATGGATTCGTGAAATTTTTGGCCCGAAGATTTCCTCCAGAATTTGAGTCCAAAATAGTTTAGTCATTTTACAAGTAAAGTATTAGTCCTACAACAAAGATGTATAGAAACAAAGTTGTTCAGCTTAACAAGTTCTATCTGATGGTGTCATCTGTTTGTAAATTATTCTTTTGGTTTAGAAGAAAAATGTAATTAAGTAGAAGTTTCTTGTAAAATACAAATATATCAATATCTCCATTACTTACATTCCAATTACATTCTAGTAAAGCTCAAAGGAACGGGCGTCTCCTGCTCTATATTTATTATTACGTATGTTTTTTACGTAAACCTCATACTTTTCGAGTTATTTTGAAAAACATGAATTCATGAAAAAAATCTAAGGTGACACCCTTGAAAATTTCGTGAAAAATTTCCACACCTCAGAATTTCATGAAAATTTGTACCTAAAGGTTTTCAGTCAAACTGAACACGAATCTGGACTCAGTTTCATCATTACTATAATATTAAACACTATATACGCATGTGTGATACGCCTAAAACTATTTATTCCTCTATTTATCTCTCTATCTCTATCGCTCTCTCTCTCTCTCTCTCTCTCTCTCTCTCTCTCTCTCTCTCTCTCTCTCTCTCTCTCTCTCTCTCTCTCTCTCTCTCTCTCTCTCTCTCTCCCTCTCTCCAAGCTCCTACAGCAAAATCATAATATTCTCCCCCTCCACCTCCTCCTCCTCCTCCTCCTCTGTGTCTTTCTTCTTAAATAGTCTTCAGTGGACCAATTAGCGCCCAATATTTATTTTTATCATTAATATTTATTTTTATCATTAATATATATTTTTATCATTAATATATATTTTTATCATTAATATATATTTTTATCATTAATATTTATTTTTATCATTATATTTATTTTTACCATTAATATTTATTTTTATCATCAATATTTATTTTTATCATCAATATTTATTTTTATCACCAATATTTATTTTTATCACAATATTTATTTTTATCATCAATATTTATTTTTATCATTAATATTTATTTTTATCATTATTATTTATTTTTATCATTAATATAATTTTTATCATTAATATTTATTTTTATCATTAATATTTATTTTTATCATTAATATTTATTTTTATCATTAATATTTATTTTTATCATTAATATTTATTTTTATCATTAATATTTATTTTTATCATTAATATTTATTTTTATCATTAATATTTATTTTTATCATTAATATATATTTTTATCATTAATATATATTTTTATCATTAATATATATTTTTATCATTAATATTTATTTTTATCATTAATATTTATTTTTATCATTAATATATATTTTTATCATTAATATATATTTTTATCATTAATATTTATTTTTATCATTAATATATATTTTTATCATTAATATATATTTTTATCATTAATATATATTTTTATCATTAATATTTATTTTTTATCATTAATATTTATTTTTATCATTAATATTTATTTTTATCATCAATATTTATTTTTATCATCAATATATATTTTTATCATCAATATTTATTTTTATCACTAATATTTATTTTTATCATCAATATTTATTTTTATCATTAATATTTATTTTTATCATTAATATTTATTTTTATCATTAATATATATTTTTATCATTAATATTTATTTTTATCATTAATATTTATTTTTATCATTAATATTTATTTTTATCATTATTATTATTTTTATCATTAATATTTATTTTTATCATTAATATTTATTTTTATCATTAATATTTATTTTTATCATTAATATTTATTTTTATCATTAATATTTATTTTTATCATTAATATTTATTTTTATCATTAATATTTATTTTTATCATTAATATATATTTTTATCATTAATATTTATTTTTATCATTAATATTTATTTTTATCATTAATATTTATTTTTATCATTAATATTTATTTTTATCATTATATTAATTTTTATCATTAATATTTATTTTTATCATTAATAATATATTTTTATCATTAATATTTATTTTTATCATTAATATTTATTTTTATCATTAATATTTATTTTTATCATTAATATTTATTTTTATCATTAATATTTATTTTTATCATTATTATTATTTTTATCATTAATATTTATTTTTATCATTAATATTTATTTTTATCATTAATATTTATTTTTATCATTAATATTTATTTTTATCATTAATATTTATTTTTATCATTAATATTTATTTTTATCATTAATATTTATTTTTATCATTAATATATATTTTTATCATTAATATTTATTTTTATCATTAATATTTATTTTTATCATTAATATTTATTTTTATCATTAATATTTATTTTTATCATTATATTAATTTTTATCATTAATATTTATTTTTATCATTAATATTTATTTTTATCATTAATATATATTTTTATCATTAATATTTATTTTTATCATTAATATATATTTTTATCATTAATATTTATTTTTATCATTATTATTTATTTTTATCATTATATCTATTTTTATCACAATATTTATTTTTATCATCAATATTTATTTTTATCACCAATATTTATTTTTATCATCAATATTTATTTTTATCATCAATATTTATTTTTATCATTAATATTTATTTTTATCATTAATATTTATTTTTATCATTAATATATATTTTTATCATTAATATTTATTTTTATCATTAATATTTATTTTTATCATTAATATTGATTTTTATCATTAATATATATTTTTATCATTAATATTTATTTTTATCATTAATATTTATTTTTATCATTAATATTTATTTTTATCATTAATATTTATTTTTATCATTAATATTTATTTTTATCATTAATATTTATTTTTATCATTAATATTTATTTTTATCATTAATATATATTTTTATCATTAATATATATTTTTATCATTAATATATATTTTTATCATTAATATTTATTTTTATCATTAATATTTATTTTTATCATTAATATATATTTTTATCATTAATATATATTTTTATCATTAATATTATTTTTATCATTAATATTTATTTTTATCATTAATATTATTTTTATCATTAATATTTATTTTTATCATTAATAATATTTTTATCATTAATATATATTTTTATCATTAATATATATTTTTATCATTAATATATATTTTTATCATTAATATATATTTTTATCATTAATATTTATTTTTATCATTAATATATATTTTTATCATTAATATATATTATTATCATTAATATTTATTTTTATCATTAATATTTATTTTTATCATTAATATTTATTTTTATCATTAATATATATTTTTATCATTAATATATATTTTTATCATTAATATTTATTTTTATCATTAATATATATTTTTATCATTAATATATATTTTTATCATTAATATATATTTTTATCATTAATATTTATTTTTATCATTAATATTTATTTTTATCATTAATATTTATTTTTATCATCAATATTTATTTTTATCATCAATATTTATTTTTATCACAATATTTATTTTTATCATTAATATTTATTTTTATCATTAATATTATTTTTATCATTAATATTTATTTTTATCATTAATATTTATTTTTATCATTAATATATATTTTTATCATTAATATATATTTTTATCATTAATATATATTTTTATCATTAATATTTATTTTTATCATTAATATTTATTTTTATCATTAATATTTATTTTTATCATTAATATTTATTTTTATCATTAATATATATTTTTATCATTAATATATATTTTTATCATTAATATTTATTTTTATCATTAATATATATTTTTATCATTAATATTTATTTTTATCATTAATATATATTTTTATCATTAATATATATTTTTATCATTAATATATATTTTTATCATTAATATTTATTTTTATCATTAATATATATTTTTATCATTAATATATATTTTTATCATTAATATTTATTTTTATCATTAATATTTATTTTTATCATTAATATTTATTTTTATCATTAATATTTATTTTTATCATTAATATTTATTTTTATCATTAATATATATTTTTATCATTAATATTTATTTTTATCATTAATATTTATTTTTATCATTATATATATTTTTATCATTAATATATATTTTTATCATTAATATATATTTTTATCATTAATATTTATTTTTATCATTAATATTTATTTTTATCATTAATATATATTTTTATCATTAATATTTATTTTTATCATTAATATATATTTTTATCATTAATATATATTTTTATCATTAATATATATTTTAATCATTAATATCTATTTTTATCATTAATATATATTTTTATCATTAATATATATTTTTATCATTAATATTTATTTTTATCATTAATATATATTTTTATCATTAATATTTATTTTTATCATAATATTTATTTTTTATCATTAATATATATTTTATCATTAATATATATTTTTATCATTAACATATATTTTTATCATTAATATTTATTTTTATCATTATTATTTATTTTTATCATTAATATTTATTTTTATCATTAATATTTATTTTTATCATTAATATATATTTTTATCATTAATATTTATTTTTATCATTAATATTTATTTTTTATCATTAGTATATATTTTTATCATTAATATATATTTTTATCATTAATATATATTTTTATCATTAATATTTATTTTTTATCATTAATATTTATTTTTATCATTAATATATATTTTTATCATTATATTTATTTTTATCATTAATATATATTTTTATCATTAATATATATTTTTATCATTAATATATATTTTTATCATTAATATATATTTTTATCATTAATATTTATTTTTATCATTAATATATATTTTTGTCATTAATATATATTTTATCATTAATATATATTTTTATCATTAATATTTATTTTTATCATTATTATTTATTTTTATCATTAATATTTATTTTCATCACTAATATTTATTTTTATCATCAATATTTATTTTTATCACTAATATTTATTTTTATCATCAATATTTATTTTTATCATCAATATTTATTTTTATCATTAATATTTATTTTTATCATTATTATTTATTTTTATCATTAATAATAATTTTTATCATTAATATTTATTTTTATCATTAATATTTATTTTTATCATTAATATTTATTTTTATCATTAATATTTATTTTTATCATTAATATTTATTTTTATCATTATTATTATTTTTATCATTAATATTTATTTTTATCATTAATATTTATTTTTATCATTAATATTATTTTTATCATTAATATTTATTTTATCATTAATATTTATTTTTATCATTAATATTTATTTTTATCATTAATATTTATTTTTATCATTAATATATATCTTTATCATTAATATTTATTTTTATCATTAATATATATTTTTATCATTAATATATATTTTTATCATTAATATTTATTTTTATCATTAATATATATTTTTATCATTAATATTTATTTTTATCATTAATATTTATTTTTATCATTAATATATATTTTTATCATTAATATATATTTTTATCATTAATATTTATTTTTATCATTATATTTATTTTTATCATTAATATTTATTTTTATCATTAATATTTATTTTTATCATTAATATATATTTTTATCATTAATATATATTTTTATCATTAATATATATTTTTATCATTAATATTTATTTTTATCATTATTATTTATTTTTATCATTAATATTTATTTTTATCACTAATATTTATTTTTATCATCAATATTTATTTTTATCACAATATTT
>JAPQNM010000016.1:13624061-13631561 GCA_029783475.1 Metacarcinus magister | reverse complement strand
CCTCTTCTTCCTCCTCCTCCTTCTCATATTCTCCCATTTCTCTCCCATTTCCTCCTCCTCTTCCTGAATCACACACTAACTTCCATATAACACATATACATGCCATTATATAATCCACCTCTTCCCTCTTTTTATGTATGAATATATGTATTAAAGTATATATTAAATAAAAGTTCATCCATCTATCTGTGTTCCTCCTTCCTGCTGGGAATCCGCGGAGGAAGGATTAATTTCTTTGCATCAAACATAAACACATAATCGGAAAATACCGTGAATGGATGGTTCTGAGGCAGCTCTTTGTACGGCGGCCTCGTGCAATTACCTGACGGAGGGCGAGGCAGGTGCAGCTACTCGAGAGAGAGAGAGAGAGAGAGAGAGAGAGAGAGAGAGAGAGAGAAAGGAGAAAATATATAGAAATGTTACCAGTAGTTGCTTATATAAAAATTTCATAAACATTAATGTGAGTGAGGTATTTTAAGAATCTAGACCGTACGGAAAACGTCATATTTCTTTCTTTACAAACACACAGGTGAGAGAGAGAGAGAGAGAGAGAGAGAGAGAGAGAGAGAGAGAGAGAGAGAGAGAGAGAGAGAGAGAGAGAGAGAGAGAGAGAGAGAGAGAGAAAGAGAAATAGGTTAACAGGTGATACATAGACCAATAATACATCTTAAAAAAAATAATAAATAAAAAATAAAAAAATTCTTACCCTAAAGTGCCAGTTGACAAAGGTAAATTTTGAGTTATTCTTCACAGTGACGTTACGGAAGTCTATCAAAAGCGATGTTATTAATATTTTTTTCCTACTCTTTCATTCCTGGAGTTCATATTCCATTCCACTTTATAGGATTGGAAAAAAAAACGAATGACTGAAGGCGTAATGAAGACATGGAAGGCTAGGTGTGTGTGTGTGTGTGTGTGTGTGTGTGTGTGTGTGTGTGTGTGTGTGTGTGTGTGTGTGTGTGTGTGTGTGTGTGTGTGTGTGTGTGTGTATGGAGGTTACGTGAGGGCAAATAATAGACATCAATTACTAGTACGTCATCCAGGTATACCACACTCACCTGACCTTACCTGTGTTATCTGAGAGCATAAATTGACCTTATTTTAATATACCTTGTCTTCAGATTGCTCAGTGAACGTGACTCTCTCTCTATCTCTCTTCCTTTACCTGTTGCCTTTCTATTTCCATCCACTTAATTCCTTTTAATGTCTCCTTCCTCCTTCCTTCTCTCTATTACTGTTCTCTCTTCATTCCCCTACGTAACCATTATCTTCATTTATCAATTCCTTTCCTCACCTACCACGCCCCTGCTACCTACTACCTGCTACTGCTTTCCACCTGCTACCTTCCTATCACCACTAATCTTCTGCCTCTCTTATTATACTCTTGTTCCTCACTCCTGCTACTCGACTTGACACTTAACTCTTCTTTTCTATTCCTATGTAGCCTTGTACCCTCGCCTCTTGCCTTGCCTTCCTATAACGTGTTCCTGCTGCTCTCATTATGTTCCTTCTCTCTTGCTGTCACTGCCATCAACCTGTTATTACAATTCTCTTCTCTACCTCCCCCTCCTCCTCCTCCTCCTCCTCCTCCTCCTCCTCCTCCTCCTCCTCCTCCTCCTCCTCTGGTCTTTAGTGGCACGCTAGGATACAGGTGAGTCCATTTCCTGGTTAATTCGATGGTCAGGTAAGTTGATACCTGAGGAAGGTACAAAGGCTGAGGCTGCTAATGTGTTACTTATTCATTCTGTACGTTGCAAAGGGATTGTTTTTTTTTGTGTGTGTGTGATTAGCTTGTGTTTCGATGTATTGTTTGTTGTGTATGTCTTTATTTGTCTGTTTTTTTTCGGTTTATTATAGCTGATTGTCTTTTTGTGTTTGTTTATTTGTTTGTTTGTTTGTTTATTTATTTGATAATCTGTTTGTGTGTATTTATGTGAGAAAGAGAAAGAGAGAGAAAAAAAAGTAAAGAATATATATCTTTTGTCAGTACATTCTTTTATTTTCCTTGTAAACATAATGTACATTTTCTGTTGCAACATTACTTCACACACTGTCAAATTTAAGGCATTTTTTTTCTTTTCTTATTCACCTTTGCATCTATATATGATAAAGATTACGTATAAATGTCTGTCTATCTATGGCTGTCTGTATCGATCTACCTGTCTGTCTATCTGTCTGTCTGTCTGTCTGTCTGTCTATCTGTCTGTCTTTCCGTCTGCATATCTTAACAACTGTCTATCTTTCTTATTAACCTCAGGAATTTCTGGCTCATTCATCACTTTTGTTTTAACCCTCGACTTTGGGTACGCCTTAGTGTGTGTGTGTGTGTGTGTGTGTGTGTGTGTGTGTGTGTGTGTGTGTGTGTGTGTGTGTGTGTGTGTGTGTGTGTGTGTATCCTTGCACTTACTCTATCATTTACACTCTCTAGTGATTCTCCTTTTACAAGAATCTCAAGCAATATTTTTCCTCCATCCGACAAGTTTCCTAGCCTGGCAGAGGAGGGGGGGAGGGGAGGGAATGACAGGTGGAGGAGAGATGAATAGGTGGAGGGAAGTGAGAGGGAGGGAGGAGTAGAGTGAAGGTAAGGAGGGAAGGAGAGAGAGGGAGAGAGAGGAGGGAGGGAAAGATAAGTCTCTTAATGGAGGCTTGCTCGTTCATCATGAAGGGCTAAGGTCAGAGATGATGGGAGGGAAGAGGGGAAGGGAGGGAAGAAGGGAAGGGAGAGGTAAAGGGAGAGGGGAAAGGAGGAAGAACGAGGGGAAATGAGGGAAGAAAGAAAGAGAACCTATAAACACAGAGAGAGAGAGAGAGAGAGAGAGAGAGAGAGAGAGAGAGAGAGAGAGAGAGAGAGAGAGAGAGAGAGAGAGAGAGAGAGAGAGAGAGAGAGAGAGAGAGAGAGAGAGAGAGAGAGAGCAGGGAGGAAATCCGATAACTCACATAAAGCAGAAATCATTCGAGTCTGAACACAGATAAGTGAAAGTACACACACACACACACAAAAAAAAATAGATAAATATATAAATAACTGATGTAAAGAGAGAAATAATGAAGAGACAAACAAGAAAAATAAAATTCAAAGATAACGGAAGTGCAAAGGGAAGAAAGGAACAAAAGAAACAACAACACAAAGACAAGAGGGAGATTGATAACGGAAATAAAAGATAAGAAAATACAATATATTTTAATACCACGTAAACAGCACATACACACACACACACACACACACACACACACACACACACACACACACACACACACACACACACACACATACATAACGATCACCGCCACACTGGTAATCCTTCCTTTAATCCTTCCCTCTTCCTTCTTCCTCCTTCTACGCTTCTTCCTCTTCATGTCTTCTTTCAATTCCTTTTCCATCTCACCAATCCCCTTTCACTGACCTTCCTCCCTCCTCTTCCTCTTCCTCCTCTTCCTCCTCCTCCTCCTCCTCTTCGTGCCAACATAGATGTGCAGCCTTAAAAATAAATGACTTGGAACGGAGTGTTGAAGGTTTTTTGCCCAAGGTCACAGAACTATTGAAGTGAACGAGTGAGTCCTTTACACTACTACGTCAAGCTAACTGGTTCCATACACCCATACTCTGCGGGACTTCCAAACCCACGCCCACACCCACGCCCACGCCTACATCCACATCCATTGAAGTAAAGTGTACACCCAACACCTATCTATCTTCATGATTACACCCACACACACACCCATAAGGTTTTAGTCATATAATACACTTACTCATCCACTCACTCACTCACACGTATAGCTACTCACTCTCTAAACTAACTCACTCTCACCCTAAGAGTTACAAAAGTCAAAGAAATCACCCTGAAAATCATCTTTGAATTCCTGACAGTCACCCTAAGAGTCCTGTCATCCTAAAACTCATCATAAAAGTACTGTCACCTTAACATCTCACTAATAGTAATATAAATCTTAAAAGTTAAAGGAAAGGTTACTATATATCCTAAAAAATCACCCTTAAGATTCCTTACACCCTGACACTCACACCCTAACACTCACAGCCTAATATCGTCACTCAACAACAAATGCTTTAGTGACTCTGATCATCTCATCGCCACACTCAGGTCAACACCAGCCCGAGTCCCTTGAAGGAGAGGTACAGGACGGAAGGCACGGCTAGAGGGACTAACAGAAGGGTGTAATGGAAGCATGAAGTAAAGGGAGGAAGGTAATGCAAGGGTAAGACAATGTACTTTCTCCCTAACAATGGTGAAAAACAACTGACTTTCATCCCAAACACTTTAGAATGAACACAAAATTAACACTTACATTAACGATGGTCGGCGAGGCGTAGTGGCAGGCGGTGCATCCCTGAAAAGGAGAAAATAAAAGGGATGAATATAAACTCATTTACAATTTCATAGTTCCCCCCACAAGCAAAATCTTCCACCTCCCCTTCCTTTATCCTCCCTTCCCCCACACCCTATGTAACACCTGCCCCCCCCCCTTCAACACCCCTCCACCCCCTTCTGTCAATTCCAGCAAAATGACTCTCCAATATAACCATCAACCAACCGATTCAGCTTCGTTTTGCTTATCATTGCTGTCAATATTGTTATTATTTATCATTAGTTATTAGTAGTGGTTATGATGGTGGTGGTGCTAGTAGTTGTAGTTGTAGTAGTAGTAGTAGTAGTAGTAGTAGTAGTAGTAGTAGTAGTAGTAGTAGTAGTAGTAGTAGTAGTAGTAGTATCAGTAGTAGTAGCAGTAGTAGTAGTGTTAGTAATTATAAGAGTAGTAGCAGTAGCTGGTATTGTTGTTGTGAGGTGAAGACTAAAAGGACAAAGGTGGTAATCATATTTATTAATAATCATGTTTCACTCACCTGCAAAACACACACACACACACACACACACACACACACACACACACACACACACACACACACACACACACACACACACACACACACTTTGTCCTGAGAATGGAATGGTTGCAAGACTAAGTTTTCCAATGTTAAACAAAAGTTTTCTGTCAAACCAAAGCAAAGTCAGATTTGAGGCGTTTCACTTATGTGCCCGAGAGAGAGAGAGAGAGAGAGAGAGAGAGAGAGAGAGAGAGAGAGAGAGAGAGAGAGAGAGAGAGAGAGAGAGAGAGAGAGAGAGAGAGAGAGAGAGAGAGAGAGAGAGAGAGAGAGAGAGAGAGTTAAAACAATTTCTTGGGTGTGAATAAGGTCACTAAACGTTTTGTTCCTAATATAAACATTCATTTTCGAGACTCAGACTCTAATACAATCAAATGTTGAGCACAAGAGTGAGGAGGAGGAGGAGGAGGAGGAGGAGGAGGAGGAGGAGGAGGAGGAGGGGGAGGAGGAGGAAGAGGAATGGGGAGAGAAGGAATGGGGAAATTAATAAAGTAAACAAGAAAATTGAATGAGAACCTGTACATGAAAAAATACTGCAAATGAGGAAATATAAAACAATGAAGATGAGAAGGAACAGAGGATGGAGGAGAAGAAGAGGAGGATGAGGAGGAGGAAAAAAGGAGAAGGAAGAGGAATAAGAACAAGAAGAAGCATTGGCTGAAATGAGGGATTAGGTAAGGGAAAAGAACGGAGGAGAAGGAGGAGGAGGAGGAGGAGGAGGAGGAGGAGGAGGAGGAGGAGGAGGAGGAGGAGGAGGAGGAGGAGAGGGGCAGGTGGGCGGGTGGCTGGCTGGGTGGTCACACTCCATCCGTCGTCAGTGTGGCATCAACACTAGTGGAGGTAGGACGTCGCTGCTCCCTCCGCCTGCCCACACGCCTTTCTCACTTTCCCTCACAAAGCCCTGGGACCGACACGCATCCCTCGCTCGGCAGGAAAAGCCTCATAAATCGTGCGTATAAGATATTCGCAAAGCCCACAAGTGCATCCAGAAAGGAATCCAAGATCACATAAACTATTAATGATGAAACAGCATCAAGTCATTAGAGTGAGTTAGTGGCTACCTGAGCCGACTCGTGGCCCGGAGCACCTGTGTTTACCTGTGATCAAGATAATGGAAGCCCCTCGCACACCCACCACCGGGAGGCGAAGCTGCTGCACCGGGTCAGACGCTCGAAGCTTCGGATCACGTGTGTAAACGAATAAAGTGCTAAAGGAGTAGCCTCGCCATAATTACTCCTCCTTCTCCTCCTCCTCCTCCTCCTCCTCCTCCTCTTTCTCTTTCTCCTCTCCTTCCCCCCCGTGACCCATATCAACCTTGCACTCCCACAAAACAAAGGACGATCATCACAACATTGACATCACTTCAACTCTGCAACATCGTGACGCGGCGCCAACAAGAATGTCACGCGGGAGTGAGACGCACACGGCTCCAGCCAGGCAGATGTGCGCTGGTGTCTGTCTGTGTGTCTGAGGACTATCAAGATTACTACGAGTCTAATGTAATCGATAACGTGTCTCATGAAGGATGTTATATTACTCTAATCGATACTCTTACTCTTCTTCATAACCAAGTAAAGGAGATAAAACAAAAAAAAGTGATGAAAATGTGTCTAAGTCTTGGTTGCCTTTCATGTTACTGGTATACATTCACTACAGAAATGCATTGAACTTACAAAAGAAAAGAAAAAAAGTGTATATTGACAAAAAATAGAACCCTAGTAAGCTGCAGTCATCGGAGGGAAAGATATATACACGAAACACGAGTGAGTGAACGAGGGAATATTTTCAGGCCACGAGTTTGTGTTTACCGGAAGGTTGAGTGTAGTCGCGGTGCAAGAGCGATGTGTAGCGAAAATGTGAGGGGACGGTGCGGCCCTGGGAGCGGCGAGGGGAAATTGTGGTGGTAGGAATGCATTAAACCGGATCTGTGGTGGTCAAACGACGGTGCTGTGGCGAATCTTTACCGCTGTGTGATCGCTGGGCCACTGCTGTGAAAAGGAGGAAGGAAAGCCAGCAGAGGGAGAGCCTACTGACGGAGGGCTTACAGAAAACGAAGGAAGGTGCCGAGTCTGAGGGAAAATACTCAGCTGCTTTTCTTCCTCGTCTTCCTCTTCCACAGTCTGCTGAGGATGGCTGTTCTTCCTCTCCTTCTACCCCTTCTGACCAGCCTGGCAGGTGTGTGTGTGTGTATGTGTGTGTGTGTGTGTGTGTGTGTGTGTGTGTGTGTGTGTGTGTGTGTGTGTGTGTGTGTGTGTGTGTGTGTGTGTGTGTGTGTAACGGTATTCACACTGCAAGGCGGGAGGAAGGGAAAAAGATAATAATGAATAGAGGATCATTTGCTTATTAATATTTATGAATGAAAAACAAAATTAAACTGAAACGTAAACCTTCAAATACACGGGAACGCGATGACTATGAGAGAGAGAGAGAGAGAGAGAGAGAGAGAGAGAGAGAGAGAGAGAGAGAGAGAGAGAGAGAGAGAGAGAGAGAGAGAGAGAGAGAGAGAGGAGAGAGAGAGAGAGAGAGAGAGAGAGAGAGAGAGAGAGGGAATGAGTGTGAAAAAGGTTGAAAAAAGAGAAACAAAGGAACAGAAGAACTCA
>JAPQNM010000016.1:13616561-13619061 GCA_029783475.1 Metacarcinus magister | reverse complement strand
TAGTACAATTACCCATCGAAAGTTGCCGTAATTAAACCTGAAAGGACGCAAACATTAATTAATTTGGAGAATAACCTATTGTGTCAAGATTCTGAAGGAAGGAAACTTAGGAAACTTAAACGTATGCTTATTATACCACCACCACCACCACCACCACCACCACCACCACCACCACCACCACCACCACCACCACCACCACCACCACCACCACCACCATTCTGTATGTCAACGTCTAACAGTAAACAGGTAATTAACGTAATGGAAGGGACGTAATTTTAATCTTCCATAAAGGTGTGAAGAAAAAAAAATGTTTTATGTACATTGATTGATTAGCTTCTGCACTCACGTCCCTACCCTCCTGCCCTTTATTTTTTTTTTTTTATCTTTTCTTCTTCTTCTTCTTCTTCTTCTTCTTCTTCTTCTTCTTCTTCTTCTTAGTCATCAGCTTTCTCAGATTTCTTCCTTCTGCCTCTCCTCATCGCCTAACACTTTTTTTTCTTTCTTCTTTTCCGTTATTGCCTTTTTTTCACTCTCCCTCTCTCTCTCTCTCTCTCTCTCTCTCTCTCTCTCTCTCTCTCTCTCTCTCTCTCTCTCTCTCTCTCTCTCTCTGGTTCGTTTCATTCATTCCTCCTTTCCTCCCTTTCTCTCTTTCTCTTTTTTAACATCCTCACTTTGTCCAGCACTTCTTTTCAAACTTCTTTCCTGTGCATCAGACTCTCCCTGTAACTTCCTTCTCTCTCTTCTCTCTCTCTCTCTCTCTCTCTCTCTCTCTCTCTCTCTCTCTCTCTCTCTCTCTCTCTCTCTCTCTCTCTCTCTCTCTCTCTCTCTCTCTCTCTCTCTCTCATATTTAGGCCCATAAGTTCACAAGGACGACGTCAGTACAACCAAACTTTACTAATTTTATTCCATTTTATTCATCTCCAAGGCGTTAACGGAGCCGCGCGGAGGACAGAGGTGATGCTTGTTCTGGTGGTGGTGGTGGTGGTGGTGGTGGTGGTGGTGGTGGTGGTGGTGGTGGTGGTGGTGGTATGAGTGTTTATGAGAGAGAGGGAGAAAGAGAAAGAAAATAAGGGAGAGAGGTTGTATATGCATATTTATCTATTTACTATTTATTATGTATTCACCTGCTTTTTTTATCTATCTGTTACCTACCTTTCGACTTATTATCACCTTGCACACCTTTCACACTGCCTGTCAAGCCTCGCGGATATTTCATGGATATAGAAAGAAAAAAAAATCGGACATATTGAATACATCACTGTTATTATTATTGTTATTATTATCATTATTATTATGCATGACGTCAATAGAGACACACGTGATCAACTGTATAAACTTTACTTTGCCAGTTCGGCGGAAATATTGTGCCATTTCGTATTATTGAAAACTTTAACAATCTCTTTATTATACACTATGTAGACTATCACACAATGTATAACTATTTCCATACTTATTAAACAACAAAACAGACCAGTTAGCACCGTAATGATATAGTTAATACGTCGTCTTTCCTATTGGCTTTTATCTACTTTTCTTCATCGTAAACATACCACGCAAGGAAACACAGATACAAGACTGCCGCGACGTTGAGAACCCATGCAGAGCGTCAAGAGATACTTCACACGTTTCCGCCTTCCTCAGTCCTCCCTGGTGCTGTCAGCGGCGCGAGGCATGTTTCGCTCGATGTGCCGTGAATGCTGTAAAATGAGGCTGCTTCCCTCACGGCCAGGCGGAGCGTGAGCACCAAGTGGCCAAGTTTCACCACAACGGTAATGGTGGACACTGAATGCAAATTTGGGTGTAAACTTGCGAGGCTCAGGGACACCGACGCCTCGAACTGGAAGTGTATATTGAGGATCCTTAGCGCACACAGCATCCCTGGAGGTCTGCCATTAATTTACTGAAGAGTTTTCTGCTACACTGAATATTCATTAAGGTTTGTCTATTGTGCAGTGTATCTAGCGGGGTAGATATTGTGCAGCGTGAAGCACACAGAGTTAGTTGACGGTAAGAGTTTCACTTCCAGAATTAGAGTTAGAAGACCTCCAAGGATATACAGGGACCTCCTTTACCCGTGAGAAGAAGTAGAAACGTGCATTTACAGACTTAATTAACATACAGGAAGAGATCAACATGTCTCTTTCCATGCAGACAAAAAAAAAAAATACTTCCTCTTCCATTACGAAAGGAATATTTACCTCCACAGTGAAAGTGACAGAGACACACACACACACACACACACACACACACACACACACACACACACGTTACTGTCCTCTACTCAAATGCCGTAATCACAGTGACCTTGAACTCATCATCATCTTCTCTTGAAAGTGACTGGCGAGACCTCTTATCTTGGCTTCTCTTTGGTAGTGATCGTCTTTTTAATCTCCGCGCCTTACCCTCTGCGGCCTCCAAATAGAACTTCAAAACCACGGTGACTCTGATTGATTGGCTTCTAATCAAAACTCACCTCTGACTTTGACATCTGATTAATTGT
>JAPQNM010000016.1:13594061-13614061 GCA_029783475.1 Metacarcinus magister | reverse complement strand
CATTTAAAGTCTCGTTCTGGAGACAATAAGTTGAAGGGGAAAAAAGAGAAAAGCGAAGGAAAAAGAGAGAGAAAAAAAAAATGTATCAGGATATGGATGAAAAAAAAAAGATGGAAATAAGAGTATTGGAAAAAGGATGAAGAAAAAGAAAAAAAGCGAGGGAAGGATCCTCCAGAAAGGATTAATCTGAGGGGTGATGAGGAGGAAGGGAGGAAACAAGAAAGGGGAAAGGAAAAGGATAGAAATGTGGGCAGAGGAGAAGGAAAGAGGAAGAAGGAAAGGAGCAAATCCTGCAGGATGGACTCATTTGGGGTTTAGTTTACGAGACGATGAGGAGGAATGGAGGGAAGAGAGGAAAGGGAAAGAGAGGGATAGAGGAAAACAGTGCAAGCGAAAGTAAGAAAAGAAAGAGATAGAGAAAGAGAGAGAGAGATAAAGAGAAAGAGAGAAAAAAGAGAGAAAGATCCTGCACGAAAGACTCATTTGGGATCAAGTTCATGAAAACGAGAAGGAAAGATGGAGAAAAAGAAGGCAAGGCAAGAGGACGTAAACAAAAATAATGAAAACAAAGTAGGAAAATAGGAAAAGATAGATAGAAGAAAAAACAAAGAGTATATCCTGTAGGAATTAATCACTTTGAGTTGAGTTTACCACACATAGGAAGGACGATGGAAAGAGAAGAGGAGGAAGAGAAGAACCGGATAGAGAATAAAAAAAAGAAAAAGAAAAAGAAAGATAGGTTGATGAGAGGGAAAACAGAGACGCTTGTTGGCTGGGGGATATCCTACAAAAAGGACTCATTTGGTGGTCAGGTTTACGAGGCTGATGATCCTGTTTCTGTGCGTTCCGTCATCGTCTTAAGTTAGGTTTGTGCACGCCACTGAGCCACAGGAGACGCCACTCACCTGCCTGCACCGATCATTAGTGGCTTAGTCCAAGTTACGACTACATGATAGGACACCAGCAGCCCCCCACAAACCCCAACCCCACACACACACACACACATACACACACACAAAGACATACAGACGCACACAAGAGGAAGAAATACAAACAAACACACTAGGATAGGTAGGCGGTTCGATATGAATAAAGAGAGAGACAAAGAGAGAGGAACAGACTCGTAGGAGCGGAGGCACATACGTGTTTGTTTCCGTTTGTTCGTCAGTCTGCAGTTGTTTCAGAGTTCAGGGAATCGTTGTGTATCGCGGAGGAAGGAGTACAAGGATTTACCGGGATCTCAGTAAACATGCTTTTGTCTTTGTGAATTTATATTGTCTCGCTTAGAAATCTTTGTATAACAGTAAATTCATAAGGGAGTAAGTAGCACAGACAATTTCACCGGCATGACAATCTGGCCTTCAGGTGGTGGTGGTGGTGGTGGTGGTGGTGGTGGTGGTGGTGGTGGTGGTGGTGGTGGTGGTGGTGGTGGTGGTGGTGGTCGTGGTGGTGTAGAAAGGCTGATTGGATGAATAAGTGACTGAATGCCTGACTGACTATATGCTGCTTCACGGAAAATGTTGAAAAAATGGCGATTGAACATTTCATGCAAGGAACAAAACCTTCCAACTGATGGCCTTTTCCAAGTGGATATCAATATTTTCGTCTGGCTTCTCGACGCATTGACTGGATGGGCGTTGGTGATGAAGATACGTTGGTGGTGGTGGTGGTGGTGAGGGGTGAGGGTAAAGAGAGCGTCACGGTGCCAATAGAAAAGTGATATCAACTCAAGGTAATGAAAAGTGGTTTCTGTTACCGTAGACTTTTAATAAAAATTTCACCGCTGTTCATTTTGTTACTACTACTGCTCCTACTACTACTGGTAATATTACTACCACTACCACCACTACTACCACCACCACTACTACTACTACTACTACTACTACTACTATTACCACCGATAAAAATAATATTCAAAATAAAGGTAATACGGCAATACCTTCACTTCAGTGCATCATTAACCTATATCACAACATACACACACACAAACACACACACACACACACACACACACACACACACACACACACACACACACACACACACACACACACACACAAACACACACACAGAACACCGCCATGGCCTGCTGTAACTCTCATCACAATTGAATATGGGGCACGCTACACCCTCTGCTTCTCTTGACACGAGCTACGATATGAAAGCTACGGCTAATCCAGACGTAGTAATATTAAACCAATCGACCAGAGGCAAGGCTGCAACACGGTCCTGGTAATTGCCCTCCGCTCCGCTCTCTCCTAACAATGCCGCGGCCTCACACTGCAGTCCATCCTTCCTCACTTTTTTATGCGGGGAAGAGTGAGATATGTAGTACAGGTGTAGGTGGGTTTCAAGCGGTCTCTCTCTCTCTCTCTATCTCTCTTTCTCTCTATCTCTCTCTCTCTCTCTCTCTCTCTCTCTCTCTCTCTCTCTCTCTCTCTCTCTCTCTCTCTCTCAAAGTTTCCTGCATAACTAGAACACAAATGAAGAATCTCGTCTAGGTTATTCATTTTCTCTTTTTTTTGCGTGTGAATTTGTATTAAAAAAATCTGCTGTGTTGTGTAGGAAGCCAGAGGAAAAATATGTTAAAATGTTGCCTTGGTTTGCTCACCGTGTTGTGATTTATAACAAAACAAGAAAGTAACAGACTGGTTCTATCGATTCTACACCAAATAATAACAATGATGATGATGATACTACTACTACTACTATACTACTATACTAATAATAATAATAATAATAATAATAATAATAATAACAAAGATAATAACAATATCTCAACCTCACCTGTAACAATACCTGTCACCTTTACCACAAAAAAATACAAGTAATCAGTAATATGAAGCCTAAACAAAGGAATATCTTGTCAAAACACTCAATAAAGGTTACGATCTCACAAAACACGCCTCCGCTGGCTTTCTTAACACTCCTCTCCCTCTTTCCTCCCCTCGACAGGTGTGAAGGGGGAAGGCCTCATCCCCCCGCCGCCCCTCGTCACAGATCAACCTTACTTCGACCCCAGCATGTCCACCACCCTCACCGCCCACGTGGGGAGGCGGGCTGAGCTACACTGCCGCGTACATTCTATTGGGAACAGAACTGTGAGTTGACTTGCTTGCCTGCCTGCTTGCTTGCTTGCTTGCTTGCTTGCTTCTCTCTCTCTCTCTCTCTCTCTCTCTCTCTCTCTCTCTCTCTCTCTCTCTCTCTCTCTCTCTCTCTCTCTCTCTCTCTCTCTCTCTCTCTCTTTCATGTGTGTTTATTTTTCTTGTTTACTGTTGTCTATGTATACGTGCTTGTGTGTAGGTATGGGTATGTATGTATGTATGTATGTGTATATGTACGTGTTGATAGATAGATAGATGGGTGGACAGAAGTGTATGTATTCATGTATCATTTCATGTACCCAAATATATAAATAAATACAAAAATACATGGATTCCTTTCGGTTTATATGTTCGTCTGTCCGTGTTTGCATCTGTTTTTATTTATTTATTTTATTTTTGGCTCGAATATTTGTTTGTTCGTGTGTCTATTTATCTGTTTGCTTGTTTGTCATGCTATTGGCGTTTTCTTCTGGAATATCAACTTCCTGTATTCCCTTGTGTGTATTTCCCTGTGTGTGTGTGTGTGTGTGTGTGTGTGTGTGTGTGTGTGTGTGTGTGTGTGTGTGTGTGTGTGTGTGTGTGTGTGTGTGTGTGTGTGTTATTTCCTTTCCTGTCTTTCCAAATGTCAATGTATCATTCTCGTTCTTGCGTGTCTGTCTGTCTGTGTGTCTGTTTACTGTATTTTTCTGCACGTCTAAATGTCTATCCACCTGACACACTTATGGTATACCAGTGCATTACATTCTTATGCTTCATGAAATTGTGGCGTACAAGCACACACACGCACACACACACACACACACACACACACACACGCACACGCACACACACACACACACACGCACACACACACACACACACACACACACACACACACACACACACACATTCACTGGTCTTCTCAAAGTAACAATTCACGTCACTCATGAACAATAACTTTCTGGGCCACAATTACTGAAAATTCAAAGAAATATAAGCACGAAATAAATACTTAAACTTAAAAGGAGAGGAGAGAAAGGAGGTCAAAATTTCCTTTCTTTCCCCAGCAGGAGTTAAGGAACCTTTTGAAGTGATTCCAAGAAGCATGCATTTTCCCCTTTTTCTCTCCAACTTCTTTCTCCTTTTAGTAAAGCCAATGGCAACATGACACTCTGGGTGAGCATTACTGCCACAACCTTCACCTTCGTCAGGGAGACACGAGGGAGCCGCAGCAGCGTTACCAACCCAGTCCACCAACATAACTTCAGACGCGCTGCAGTTTTGCCCTCGCCGAGTTTTTAATGGAGTTTCCGTCAAAGACTCTCACTGCTTTTAGTGGCTGCGAAGAGAAAGGCAGCGGCCGTCTTATAAATAATAAACTTCTCATGAAAAATTACAGTAAGAAAGATTGCCGTGCACTGATAACTTTGTACACAGGCTTTTGTAAAACACCCGAGGCTTTCCCGAGGTATAAGACGAACCTGATTCACTGGCTGCGTGGGATAGATAGTTTATAATATTATTCTGTCAAAACATTCACTCTGCACTTACAGGATTTCCTTTTCAATCACCTCCGCTCAGACGACGTTCACGCACCGTTTCATACACCCAACAAACCCACACCCAACACACCCACACCCAACACAGCAGCTTCGTACAGCATAACATCAACATTCGCGCGGAGGAAACGGTGTAAATGTTTCTGCCACAAATACAAATATATAAGAAACAAAACTCATTTCTTACTCCATGAAAAAACTTGACACCAAAAAAAAGTATGTATCACCATGAGGTTAAGAGACTTTGTCCGCGAAGTTTCGGGTGAGAAGTGTTAGTTTTCACGGAGGCGATAATGTTGTGTTGGGAACTTCAAACCCGATGAGATTCCAAGAAAGAAAAATGGAACTTCTAGAAAATAAAGTAATTGCGTGAAGAAGAAAAAAAAATAGCTAGTGTACAGTGAGGATTTCCAGGAATGTATTGAATAGTCTCAGTTGGAATTGCATGGGGACAAAGGGCTCAAACAAAGGGTTCAGACAGGGGAACAAAGGCCAATGCAAGTGAAGCTTCTCCTCCCCCACATGCCAGAGCAGGTCAGCGAGCGTCACGACTTCATGAACCACGAGGACGAAGCATCGAGACAGTTCATCCCAGACAGGAAACAGCGAGTGAAGGCCGCTATTCAGGGTCACGAGGATTAAAGTCATTTTGTCATTTTCCAACATCCCTCACTGCACTCTCCTACCTACCTCCCCCTACTCTCAATGATCCCTTTTTATTTTCACTTCACAACCTTCCTTCAGTCTCCCTTACGCTAGGACACTTATCACGCTCCCCATACACGTTGCCTCTCTCATGCCCTCACTCTTCCCTCTCTTTCCTCCTGCAGGTGTCGTGGATCCGAGGCCGCGACCTGAGGATCCTGACGGTGGGCCGCTACACCTACACGACGGACCTTCGCTACGAGGCACTGCACCAGGAAGGCACCAACCAGTGGACGCTGAGGATCACGTCCGCTCAGCCCCGCGACCAAGGCACCTACGAGTGTCAGATTAGCACCAAACCCATCAAGGCGTTCACAGTGTACCTCAAAGTGCTGGGTGAGGACCAAAGAGAGACAGTGTGAGAGAGAGAGAGAGAGAGAGAGAGAGAGAGAGAGAGAGAGAGAGAGAGAGAGAGAGAGAGAGAGAGAGAGAGAGAGAGAGAGAGAGAGAGAGAGAGAGAGAGAGAGAGAGAGAGAGAGAGATTTGTGCATCAATGCACTTGAAGGAAAAAAGAAGAAGGGAACGTTTATAAAAAGAAAAAGAGTATAAGGGAAGTCAAATCCATTAAGAAACTGAGTGAGAGAAAGAAAGAAAAAGAAAGAGAAAAAGAGAAAAATAAAGAGAGAGAGAGAGAGAGAGAGAGAGAGAGAGAGAGAGAGAGAGAAAGAGAGAGAGAGCACAAACCCTCTCACGCTATCTTTCCTTCATTCCCAGAGCCTCGGGGTGAGATCCTAGGCTCCCCGGATCTATACGTGCAGAAGGCCAGCATGATCAACCTGACCTGCATCCTGCACGACCTGCCTGAGCCGCCTGAGTACGTGTTCTGGTATCACGAGAACAAGGTACGCCCAGCTTCGCCTCTTCTGACAAGAGGCAGGTAGCAGGAAGGTAACGAGGGGCCTGTGCAGCTCAGGTCTTGTCCATATTGATGTTGAGGGTAAAACCAGAGGTGTGAATGACCTCCTTCTCATGGTTCCTTTATGTGCCTCGAGGCTTCACACTTCCACCTTTGTTAACATTAGAAAGTCATCAGTTTTCTCTCACTATTACCATAAACACTCATCAAGTAAATCAATCATGGCTGGAATTCCTCTCCCTCCTTAAAACGATTCAACCAGCAAAGAATAGCGACACATTCCCGTGTTTGTTTTAGTCATCTAAAACAACACGATGGTTCTAGGGTTCCATCTTCACCTTGTATGCTGTGGCTGATGATGCATCACCTCACTTTCAACTCCACGATGTGTGTGTGTGTGTGTGTGTGTGTGTGTGTGTGTGTGTGTTTGAGTAGGTAGATATGTGCTGTTGTAGATTGGTGGGTGTATATATATATATATATATATATATATATATATATATATATATATATATATATATATATATATATATACACACCCACCAATCTACAACAGCACATATCTACCTACTCAAACAAACACACACACACACACACACACACACACACACACACACACACACACACACACACACACACACACACACACACACACACACACACACACACACACACACAGCCAATTTACCGTCTTAGTCTGACCGGCGGTGGAATCCTTGCCAGGTTGGAAGCTGACACTCAGCTGTCCATACAAATCAGGAACAGGATAAAGTGAAGGGAAGGGACCATGGCGGATTGGACGGTGCAGCGACTCTGTGTGTTTGTTTGGAAGGGAACAACTCTGCTGCAACACATTGACTCCCAACTGATGTAAGGCGAACACAGCGGCAACGCGCCACAAACGCGTGTCATTCATCTTTCCTCCTACCTGCCGGCTTCACCTTCTTAAAAACCTACACTCTCCTTAATAAGATGACGTGTTTTAACTGCAGGTGAGCGTGACACGGTGCCCATCACGCGAAAAATAGAATATGAAACTTGACGAGCAAGGAAGGAAAGTTAGGTTATTTTTCCCCTAGAAATTTTCCTCAAAATTAGGGCCAAAACTAGGCATATTCTTTCTTATAGGTTTTTTATATTTTCTCTTTCTCTTGAAACTGTATCCTATTTTCACGAGAAATTTTATGAAAACATCTAACGTTTCATTAAGACAGAATTGAACGGAAGGGACAGAGGAAAGGCGAGGGAAGAGGGGAGGCGAGGGGATAGGTGAGGTGGAGGAAGCAGGCAAGAGGGATGAAGGGAGAGAGAGAAAGGTGGGATAACGTCTGGCTACTGACATATTAGTCATTACATACGGTGTTAAGAATACTACTACTAGTTCTAACAAATGGATCAGAAACCTGGAATCATATAAAAGTCATGGAACAAAAACTTCAGTGTCCAAAGGCTAATGGAGAAACATGGATGAATAAGAAGAATATTATGGATCAGGAAACAGACAAAGTTAAAAATATCTTGAGTACAATTAATAGAAAAAGTGGACATGGAAAGGACGCGACATGCACCAAATAGATAATAGATGGACATTTAGAGTACATAGCATCATGAGAGAGAGAGAGAGAGAGAGAGAGAGAGAGAGAGAGAGAGAGAGAGAGAGAGAGAGAGAGAGAGAGAGAGAGAGAGAGAGAGAGAGAGAGAGAGAGAGAGAGAGAGAGAGAGAGAGAGAGAGAATCACACCTACAAAAGTTACACATACACTAAGCCACAAAATTCCTGACTAAATATCCCTCACTAAACACAACACAGGTCTCAAAAACCAGATGCACGACACACTCTAATATCAACTCAACGACGACACATTCAGTCCAAGCCAATCGATGAGTGATCTGTGTGTAGGGGGAACTGAGCTGTTTACAAGCAATACAGAAAATGGGAAACACGAGACTAACGAGGATAAAAAAAAAGGTATTGCTGTTAATAATGTTGATGAAGGTATTATTGTCATCATCATTATTATTATTATCATCATCATCATCATTATTACTATTATTATCATTGCCGTTATCAAAATGTCAACGTGAATATTAATGGTAACACTATTTTTACTACTTCTGACGTTGCTACTCATACTTCTCTTCCTACGACAACAAAAAAAACTCTACTACTACTACTACTACTACTACCACCACCATCTTTCCCCCCTCAGAGCATCAGTTACAGCAGCAGTCGTGGTGGGGTGTCTATGGTGGTGGTGAAAGGCCCCACCACCACCAGCCACCTTCTCATCACCTCCGCTACACCACAGGACGCTGGCCTCTACACCTGTGCGCCAGCTGCCCTCAGCCCCACACACATCAGAGTCTATGTTCTTGACGGTAAAGTTATGTTCCTTCCTCCCTTCTTATTACTGTTTTTTTTTGTGTGTGTGTGTGTGATGTTGTGTTATGTTTGGAGTATAAACAGGAAACCAACATTCTCCTTCCTCTCTCAGCTTCAAATACACATTAATGCCAAAACCAAACATAAAATTCACGTCACTGTTACGTTCACCTCCTTTCTGTCACCTATCTCACCTGTAGCGTATTATTCCCTCGCTATACAGGTAAATACGGGTTTGTTTGGCATTGGGCAGTTCATGTTACCAGTCACCACCCCGATAAGTTTTTTCTCACTTGCATATTTACTGACAAGTCTTCGTGAGGTGGATTGACAAGGCGCGTGTGTTGTTTTTTTCTCTAGTTGGCAAGATAGAGAGACAGGTTGAAGGCTACAAAGAAAGCTTGATTGAGAGTTAATTTTTGATAGGTCCGAAAAATGTGAAATATTGATGGTCTGCAATAACTAGATAATAATGTTATGTACAACAGGTGAAATAGAAGGTGAAATTAGCGATATAAATTGGGTAACTGAAATAAAAGCCACATCATAGAGCCATAAAACTGTATACACGAGATAAAGTTCCCTCTCCCTCCCTCCTCCCCCCCCCCTTTACCCCCCTGAAAAACACAAGTTCAAACACCAAACATAAAGCACAGTGACATCCTCTGAACCAAACTGTTAAAAATAGCCCACATTTATGGTCTATTTACTAATATATAATGACATTTGTTCATGCTTTCCTAAATCCTATATTTCACCACATGTTCAAACCTCTGTGTGTGTGTGTGTTTATGTATGTGTGTGTTTATGTGTGTGTGTTTATGTGTGTGTGTGTGTGTGTGTGTGTGTGTGTGTGTGTGTGTGTGTGTGTGTGTGTGTGTGTGTGTGTGTGTATGGAGATGAATTGTATTAAAAAAGGGAAGCGAAATAGATATATAGATAGGAGAGAGAAAAAAGAAAAAAGAAGAAAGAAAGAAAGAGTCAGATGAGTTAAGGGAAAAGAAAACAAAAGAAAGAATAAGTTCCCTCCACACTTTGTCGATCATTCATACGAATCTCTCTCTCTCTCTCTCTCTCTCTCTCTCTCTCTCTCTCTCTCTCTCTCTCTCTCTCTCTCTCTCTCTCTCTCTCTCTCTCTCTCTCTCTCTCTCTCTCTGTGCTGTGGACTAGACCGAGTATCCTAGTATTTATCTCACGTCCTTGGCCCCGTACATCGAGGAGGCAATACAAACAACACTGTTATTGCATCCCGGTAACATGTGGGCCTCGGGAGTTAGGAGCACAGTGGGAATGAACAGGTGGGCGCGCGGGAGGTATTGGTGAAGGAAGGGAAGAGAGGTGGTAGAGAGAAGTGGTAGTGTTGAACCGCGCTGCTCGTCCTATACACTGACCTCAACCCGTGTAAAATATGTAGCATTAAGCGAGGGAGTGAAATGTACAAGGGTGTTTTGGGTGAGGAAATGTGAGTGTAGAGGAGTGAAAGTGGGGGAATGAGAGGGAACACATTATATTGAGTGATTGGTAGTGTGACTGGGTGAGGTAATGGTGAAAAAGACTCCCACATAAGATGAAATAAAGGTGAACATGGGTGAGGAATGCCAGTGTGTGGGATAGAAATATATATGCGAGAGGGTGTAATATAAACTAGAACTACGTAAATGAAAAATAAATAAATATAAAGTATAGGCAGGTCATGTTGGTATATAGAGAGACAGCATGACCACTTAGTAACACAGGTGTCTCTCGCACAGGTGAGGATGCCGCTGCCACGCTCAAGAACACCTCAGTTTCACACACCCACGCCGTGCCCCCTCCAGGTATGTGACGGTGGTAGTAGTAGTAGTAGTAGTAGTAGTAGTAGTAGTAGTAGTAGTAGTAGTAGTAGTAGTAGTAGTAGTAGTAGTAATGATAATAATGATAATAATAATAATAATGATAATAATAATAATGATGATAATAATAATAATGATGATAATAACACTTACACCTTCACGCCCATGTCAGGAGAGGGACGTGCACCGTCAGCCGCCTCTGACGCCGCCACCACTACCACCTCCACCACCACCACCACCACCACCACCACAGGCAGCGTGACGGGGGGCGGGGACAGGGCGATAGGGGCGTCTTTACCACTGTCTCTACCCTTGTCGATCGCCCTTACTGTAGCTAGAATACTTGGCTCTGTGTGGGTGGAAGTGACGTAATGCCCCACTACTTATTGGGTCCCTGTGTGTGTGTGTGTGTGTGTGTGTGTGTGTGTGTGTGTGTGTGTGTGTGTGTGTGTGTGTGTGTGTGTGTGTGTGTGTGTGTGTGTGTGTGCAACATTTTCCTATCCCCATATCATCTATATACACTTGTCTCCTTGGTGTGTGTGTGTGTGTGTGTGTGTGTGTGTGTGTGTGTGTGTGTGTGTGTGTGTGTGTGTGTGTGTGTGTGTGTGTGTGAGTGGAATGCAAGTGAATATACACACATACACACACACACACATATGTGCACCAACTTTTGTCGTGTGTACAATATTACACACACAATATTCTCCAAAGTATTCATACCATTTTCGTATATATTTTTTTTTGTGTGTGTATGTGTGTGTGTGTGTGTGTGTGTGTGTGTGTGTGTGTGTGTGTGTGTGTGTGTGTGTGTGTGTGTGTGTTGGCTACGTCTGCTTCCCCCTGAATGGATACACAAACCAAAGATGTCAATACTATTATAATAACAATAAAGATATTTAATAGTCACTGTTTTACAACCTAGCCATTACGTGTGTGTGTGTGTGTGTGTGTGTGTGTGTGTGTGTGTGTGTGTGTGTGTGTGTGTGTGTGTGTGTGTGTGTGTGGAGAGAGAGATAGAGATAGAGATAGAGATAGAGATAGAGAGAGAGAGAGAGAGAGAGAAATAAGGCGTTCACTAATAAAAGGTAAGAGGTGGTGGGAGGAATGAGGAAAGAGTAAAATGACAAGAGCAGGTTAACAGTGATGCAAGTGTTACCAGCAATCTGCACGAGTGGTCGGTCCTCTCCCATACATTTGAAGGCACCGTTGCATGCCATTCCACTGCCAAAACCCCAACAATTATACAAAAACAACAACCGTATAACAGTTGACAAGGGTGCGCTAATTACGTTTTTTTTCTATGCAGCATAAACACGGACCAGAAAAGCACAACACAGCACAACACAAAAAAAAAAAAATACAATAAAACAAAGAAGAAAAAAAAAAACAGAAAACATTTACCCTTACCTACACAGTCACATCCATGCAAATGTCTGTGTTCACAAGGTCTCTATGAAAACAGAGATAAATATTCAAATAAAATAAACATGGAAAAAAAATACAAAACACATGAGTCTCTTCCCCCATTATAAAAAAAAAAAAAAAAAAAATTTAACAAAAAAAATGTGAACAGTTTGCCTATAATGACATTTTTGTTACCTTTGCCAGAGAAAGAGAGAGAGAGAAAGAGAGAGAGAGAGAGACTGTGTGTGTGTGTGTGTGTGTGTGTGTGTGTGTGTGTGTGTGTGTGTGTGTGTGTGTGTGTGTGTGTGTGTGTGTGTGTGTGTGTGTGTGTGTGTGTGTGTGTGTGTGTGTGTGAAGGTTAGAAGGGCACAGTTCAAAGAGTTCTGTGTCACCTCGTCAATAGGTCAACAAACACACACATACACACATACACACACACACACACACACACACACACACACACACACACACACACACATCGTACACATTTACAACCTAACACATTAACCTTCAACACATCCTGAGCACATCACAACCACTATGTATGAATACGGACAGACACACACACACACAGACAGACAGACAGACAGACAGACAGACGTTGAAGGTGCTAATTAGATGCTCAGGTAAGTATAGGATCATCACCTGGCCTCCATCACAACAAATGTAACGAGAAAACACCTGGGGATGAGAGAGAGAGAGACAGAGAGAGAGAGAGAGAGAGAGAGAATTCACTACGTCTAGATCATTTATTGGGAAGGAGGGAAGCTAACTTTCTCTCTCGCTCTCGCATCTCTCTCTCTCTCTCTCTCTCTCTCTCTCTCTCTCTCTCTCTCTCTCTCTCTCTCTCTCTCTCTCTCTCTCTCTCTCTCTCTCTCTCTCTCTTTCATGCACTCCTCCTCCTCCTCCTCCTCCTCCTCCTCCTCCTCCTCCTCCTCCTCCTCCTCCTCCTCCTCCTCCTCCTCCTCCTCCTCCTCCTCCTCCTCCCTCATTCTCCGCGTCAGGGTAAACAAGACTAAACGATAGTCTCTTTCACTCTTTCCTTAAAAGCCTCTTCCTCTAAGCCCTCTTCCTCTTTCTCTTTCCACTCTTCCTCCTCTTCTTTTTCCTCACCATTTTCTCCTTATTTTCTTCTTGTGCTTCCTTTCTATTCCCTCTTCCCTGTTTATTTATCTCTTTTTTAGTTCAGAAATCAAGGTGTTTTTTTTCTTTTTCTTTATAAATGCAATGATTGTCTGTCTATTTTCTTTTTTTTTCTCTATGAATGTGTATTTTTGTTTATATATATTTAGATTTCATCGCATATTTTTTTTCTTTTCTTTATTATTCTATGTATTTTCTGTAAGGCAAGGATACAAAAATTATATATATACAAGAATCTCAAATCTGCCTTTTTTTTCTCTTCCTTTCTTTCTTATCTCTTTCTTGTTTTTCCTTCTTATGTCTCCTTCACTTCTTCATAATTTGACCTTCTTCCTCCTTCCCTCTTTTAAAATATTTCACTTCTTCCTTGTTCTCTCTTCCTTTCCTTCATCTCTCTCTCCTTACCTTTTTTCTACTTGCATCCATCTCTCTCTCCCCTCCATTTCCTCTTTCACTCTTCCCTCCCCTTTCTTTTTGTTCCTACGCCTCCCCTCCTTTCCTCCCATATCTCACTACCCATTATCTCCCCTCCTTCCTTCTGCAACCCTTCTCTTCCCTCTCATTCATCATTTTCTCATCCCATCTCCACCCTCTCCCCTCTTCCCTCTCCCTCTCTCTCTCTCTCTCCCTTCTACAGCCTCCTCACACACACGCTTCAGCCACACTCACCTTGCACTGTTTACTCTCACCTCTTTTCACCTGTCAGGGAGCATCTTCTCCCCTCACTCCTCCCTTCCCCTCTCCCTTTCCCTTTTCTTCTTCCTTCCCACTTCTCGTCTAAATTTTATTCCTTCACTTCTCTCCTTGTCTTCTTGTTTTGTGTTTCTTGTATTTCACTATTCTGTGTTCCATCATGTTCCTCTGTTTCTGTTTCTGTTTTATTTTTATCCTTTTTTCTCTCTTTTTTTCTTTTCTTTTTTCAGTCAACATTAACTTGATTTATTTTCATTGTGTTTTGTTCTTATTGTTGATGTTGCTGCTTTCAGTGTTTTTACTTTTTTCTTTCTTTCTATCCCATTCCTCCTCTTCCTCTTCCTCTTTTTTTTTTTTGTTTACTCCTCCTCCTCCTCCTCCTCCTCCTCCTCCTCTTCGGTTATATGATCTTTCTCTTTTATTCATATACTTTCTGGTTTATTGACAGTTTCCTATCATCATATCTTAACACACACACACACACACACACAGACACAGACACAGACACAGACACAGACACAGACACAGACACAGACACAGACACAGACACAGACACAGACACAGACACAGACACAGACACAGACACAGACACAGACACAGACACAGACACAGACACAGACACAGACACACACACACACACACACACACACACACACACACAGACACAGACACAGACACAGACACAGACACAGACACACACACACACATACACACACACAGGTACATAATTTGGTTTACTGAGAATATTTCAATCAAATGTCACTGAACATCAATCTCCCGCCAACACTCCAGCTGAGCGATGGTTAATTGAAGGTCTTAATTAAGCAGGTGCGTGTGACAGGTGAGAGGTGAAGCAGCGAGGGACAACTTGCCTATTAGCGAGCAAGCTTCAGGGTGCCGAGTTGCATAATGTTATGGCATGCTGACTGTCTCCTAATATAGTGCTGTATCTGTTTACCTGTCTGTCTTGTCTACCTGGCTACCTGTTTATTAGTGTGGTTATTAATTTATTGATATATCTTTCTTTCTTTTTGTTTATGTATATATTTATTTTTGCCTGCCTATCTATGTATCTATATATCTATCTATTTATCGAAGTATGTGTTTGTTTTATATTTCTAAATGTTTTGTGTTTGTCTGTCTGTCTGTCTGTCTGTCTGTCTGTCTGTTTCTGTCTATATATCTATCTCATTATTCTGTTTCCTTTGTGTTGTCTTAGTTCTGTTGTTTCCTTCCTGTACTTCAGTCTCTCCTCCTTCACTGTTGTTCATTTAAATCCTCTTTAATCAATAACAAAGGTGGTGTTACATCCAATTATGTGTTAATTTATCAGCCTGTTTGACCATCTACCTTGTTATCTGTTTGCATTGTGTATCATCAAACAATGGTGTGTGTGTGTGTGTGTGTGTGTGTGTGTGTGTGTGTGTGTGTGTCTAACTTTGCCTTGTATCTATATGATCATACAACGATTTTATATTCATGGTTTCGTCTATGGATATAATTTTCTAACCTATGTCTCAATGTATCTTTACTTTTCCTTAACGAACGTAAGTGGAAAACATAATTAATATAAAAAAAAATATATATAAATAAAAAATACCTTAAACAAAGAAACATTTCCTTAAGTCAAAGGGAAGAAAAATGTGAAAAGTTTCCCCGCTAAGAAAAAAAGTTGAAGGCAGGATCTTTTTCTTAATTCCAAGCATATTGCGTTTCTCTTCCCTGAAATTAACATCTTCCTGCATAAATCTTACATCCTGCTTACCCCTCCCTCCTCCACGCATCCCTATCCTCCTCCTGCACCCTCCCATCCTTCCCTATGATGATGCAGAGGGGATAAGGAGGAGGAGAGGAGGGGGCAGAAGGCAGAAAATGAGAGGAGGAGCAGGAGGAGGAGGTAGGAGGAGGTGAAATAGAGAGGGAAGGAGGCAGAAAATGAGAGGAGGAGGAGTAGGAGGAGGAGGAGAAGGAGGAGGAGGAGAATGAGGAGGAGGAGGAGGAGGAGGAGGAGGAGGATGAGAAAAGAGGAGAGGAAATGGAGAGGGTAGAAGGCAGAAAATAAAAGAAGTCGGAGTAGGAGACAGAGGGAGGGAAATCGAGAGGGATGGAGGCAGAAAATGAGAGCAGTGAGCCCCACGTTGGTAATACTGCAAGGAAAGCCTCACCCTCAAGCCTGGCAGCACTGCACGTTCATTACCCTTCAAGTCTGAGTCTGAGTTAATAGGATCAAGGAGGAGTATTTGAGGGAGTTCAGACAAAGAGTGACTCGTTTCAATGGACTTCGAACCTCCTTGCTTGGAGACGAAGGAGTGAAGAGGAGGATTTGATTCTCTCTTTATTTATTTATTTTTCTCTCTCTCTCTCTCTTTTTCTCTCTCTCTCTTATTATTATTCCTCGCAAGGGTATCTTTCTTTCTCTTCTTTCTCTTCTTATTTAGGTTGTGTATATTTTGTCTTTCTATTTTAAGGTGTTGAGCGTCATGATGGAAGGGAGTGCAACGGTAGGGAGGAGGAGGAGGAGGAGGAGGAGGAGGAGGAGGAGGAGGAGGAGGAGGAGGAGGAGGAGGAGGAGGATGTTAAGTAAATGAAGTGATTAAGGTAAGAAAGTATATCTATAATTATACCTTTTTTTTTATAATACAGCGTTTTTTCTTTTATTTTCCGAATGAATTTCATCACCATCATAACCTACCTTCTCCTCCTCCTCCTCCTCCTCCTCCTCCTCCTCCTTCTCCTCCTCCTCCTCCTCCTTCTCCTCCTCCTCCTCCTCCTTCATCACATAGTTTCTCCTTCCAATATTCTTCTCTCTCAACCTGCTTCCCCTCGCTGACTTCTATATTCCTCTCTTCCTCTTCCCTTATATTCCTTCCTTGTTGCCTTCACTTCCCTTCCTTCGTTTCCTTCCCTTCCTTCATATTACCCTCGCTCATCTCTCTCTCTCTCTCTCCCTCTCTCTCTTTCCTATTCCTACGACATCATTATCTTTTCCTGCCCTACGGATCTCATCTCAATTATCTTATTTCCTCTCCTGCTCTTTCTTCCTCTCTCTTTTTTCTTTTCACTTCTCCTTTTCGTTTTTCCTTTCCTCTCCTCTCGTCATATCTTGGGCTGTGTTATCATATCTTTTCTCTTACTTTCCTTCTTCTCTCTTCTCTTCGCTTCTCCTCTCTCTTTCCCTCCTTCCCTTCTTTCCTCTCCACCGTGCAAGGGAAACTAACTGAGTAATTAGTTAATGGGGACGAGGAACTCAAATAAAAAAAATCTTCAAGTGAATAGAAAAATAGAAAAACTGACTCGATTAAAATCACTTCCATGTTTGGCGCGGATATTTTTTTTCTCTTGCTCTTTCTCTCTCACTGACTTTCTTTTCTTTCTCACTCACTCAAGACTTCATTGTACTTGCTGTGAAATATCTCTTTTATTTTTTTCTCTCTTTTTTTTTATGCATCGTGTTTTTTCCTATTATTGTTCTGCTTTTTCTTTCTTTAATGTTTTGTGTGTGTGTGTGTGTGTGTGTGTGTGTGTGTGTGTGTGTGTGTGTGTGTGTGTGTGTGTGTGTGTGTGTGTGTGTGTGTGTGTGTCCTAATTTTTCATCATCACACCCACATACACCCACACCCACACCCACACACCCACACCCACACCCACACCCACACCCACACCCACACACACACACACACACACACACACACACACACACACACACACACACATTAATTACAAAGCTGAGGTATTGTTCACACACGGCTGGGTTGTAATTTTAAGTTATGAAGCGAGTTTACGAGATATTGAGAGGGGAATATACAAGGTGACATAACAAGGAGAATATCAAAGCAAGGTTACAAGGCCACTCTCAAGGTGTTACAAGGGAAGACAATCAGTTGGAAGTTACAAGGTGAGATTACAAGGTGAGTTTATAAGGAAAGGTTACGTGGGGAGGTTACAAAGCCATTTTAAAGACATTATTATTACAAAAGACTAAGATTACAAGAGTTGATTTTAGGGAAATTACGATACAGAGCGGGTTACAAGGTAGGATTTTAAGGTAAGAAAGACATGAAATCACATCGACTTTTGATTGAGGAGGAGGAGGAGGAGGAACACAAAGGAAGAACAAAAGACAGCAGAACTATTGGCCCGTACGAGGCTGTTAGCGAAAGCTGCTCCCCACCAGTTGTTCCATTCATTCGTGGCTGGAAGGAGGGGGAAGAAAAATCTTCATGGAAAAATTGCATGGAAGAACTATCACAACTGCTACTACTACCCAGGCAAGACTAGTGATGCCAGACACAACCTCAAACATGGAACATTTCATCAATACACTTAAAAAAAAAAACTTAATTGAGTATTACTATGATAACAGATTGGAGTCAAAGTACTTGTCAAGTCTGTTAGTGAAAGCTGTAACTGTTACGCTATCGACGCTATTGGAGGACAGACAATTTTAGACGTGAACAACTCGATTGAAGAAGTGTTTGGCTCTGTTTGACGAGAATCTTTTGTCAATTATCATAAAATTATTACGTGTTCTTGTTATATTTGGTCGATGAAGTGTAAAGTAATTTTCTGCATCATGTTATCAAACCCTTTGAAATTTCAAACACTTTTATTACATCACCTCACATCCTCTATTTCGATAGGCGGCAGCGGTGGCGGCACGGGAGGAGGGCAAGGAGGTGGTGGTGGAGGAGAAGGAGGAGATAAATTGACAACACATTGAAAGGACGAGGAAAGATTGACGTAATGATGAGAGAAATAGATAGAAAAAAAAAAAGAGAAAGGAAAATACTCTACAATCTCTCCATCGTGTCTCCATCAATCCTCTCTCACAACAAGTTACCTCTCCCTCCATCAAAATACCCATAGAACCTTCACCCTTCCCTTTACTCCCCATAACACCCTCCCCATCTCTGTAGTACTGTCACCCCTTCCCACCCTCTACAGTCTACAACACCATCACCTCTCTCCTACACCTCCCCTCATTCCCATCACCCCTCACTCTCCCCTCCCTCCCTCCCCCTCTCCTCGGTCGGCCAGTACTCTCTCTAGGTCATATCAACGAGGTAAATATTCTATGCTGAATGAGAGCATCAAAAGGTTCATTCCTCGGCCCAGTGGCGTCAGACCCAATTTTCACGCTGGCTCGAGTGTGTCTGTCTGTTTGCTGGGGAAGTATATTGTTGGACAAATGTTTCCTTTTTTTTTTCACTCTAACAGTTTTTTTCCAGTTTTTTTTCTTCTCTCTCTGTAAGTCTAAGCTTATTTATTATCATTTTAACCATGAAAAATGTATACCATAGTAGTTTCCCCTTTCCCTACGATCCATTAACAAAAAAGTATATAAAGTAAGTAAGTGAAGGGGAGGCAGGCAACCCCAAGCTTCTCCTCTTCATCAGAACGCAACACGGCCTCGGAACAGACGCGGCTCCTGGCGGGGGTGCAGTAAAAGGCAGACAGATGTGTGTGTGTTGTGGTCGCGTGAATGAGAGTTGTGTTGGAGAACCGCTGGTCAGATCTGTGTGAGTGAATGTGAACGGGAGAATCTGTTGGGAGTTTTAACGATTCTCTCTTTCCCTCCCTCTCTTTCCCTCACTCTTTCCCTCACTCTCTTTCCCTCACTCTCTTTCCCTCACTCTCTTTCCCTCACTCTTTTTCCCTCCCTACCTGCCTTCCTGCCTTCCTGCCTGTCTGCCTGCTGCCTAGACTCCCCTCGAACTGGGTCACTGATGATGATGATGATGGTGATGGTGATAGTGATGGTAGTGGTGGTGGTGGTGATGATGATGATATATGAGACTAATTATATTGATGATACAAAGCAACAACAGCAAAAACACAACACAAATAACACGAACATTAATTAACAATGACAACAAAAACAACAACAATAATAATAATAATAACAATAATAACAATAATGATAATAATAATAATAATAATAATGACACTAGTAAATTAGCCCGCAGCACCACCACACCGTCACGAGTAACATAATAAAAAGGCTCAGTGTCACCCGCCACGACAGGTTGACATTGAAAAAATAGAAACAAAATACAAAGTTGTGACACAGTGTTTACGTTGTGGTGATGCTTACTGGGCCATGACGGTAATTATTATTATTATTATTATTATTATTATCATTATCATTATTATTATTATTATTATTTTTGTTATTATTATTATTATTGCTGCTGTTGTTGTTGTTGCTTTCATGACCATTACAATCATTAGTGGTGGTGACAGTAATGGTGACAGTGGTGGTGACAGTAATGGTGGTGACAGTAATGGTGGTGGTGGTAACACAAAGGTATTACAACACTCATTATCCTTCCACACACCTGCA
>JAPQNM010000016.1:13581561-13589061 GCA_029783475.1 Metacarcinus magister | reverse complement strand
GTCATAACCAGACTCTGAATACTTTTTTTTTTTCTTCACATGACCTTCAATAAAAAAAATAAATAAATAAAAAACATCCCACACCTTTTCCTCGGCGGAGTTTAAAACAACTTGATCATGAATAATAAAAATAAAATAATGAGGAAAAACTTGAGGATAACAACATCAGAAAATTTCCATAACAGACGACAACAACAACAAAGAGAGAGAGAGAGAGAGAGAGAGAGAGAGAGAGAGAGAGAGAGAGAGAGAGAGAGACTTCCTACCATACCCTACGCACCCAATATCATCTCTTCCCCTCCTCTTCCAAACCCTTTCAGTCTTCAATCCAGTAACCAAGGGAAGAGAGGGGAAGAGAGAGGGAGAGGGGAGAGAGGGGTGTACTAGTCTTAGGCTTTAATGAAGATCAGGCAGACCCAAAGTTATCACCTTCATAGAGTAAAGGAAGTGAGGGTGAAGAAAAGTGTGGAGGAGGAGCAGCAGGAGGAGGAGGAGGAAGATACGTAAGTGCTGAGGAAGAACTGATTTTTTAACTGCTTCTAATGACATCAGGAAGACAAGTAAGAAAAAAAATATTACTTGTATAATTTTTTTTCTTTTTTTTCACGTTATCGATTTATATTTGTAGAAAGTAGACGTGATATACAAATAAATACGTCCATCCATCGCTTCCCACACCTCACCTCACCTCACCGTCACTGTAACCCAACGCAAGCCTCAGGAAATACAGTTACAGTACCCTAGCCTTAGTAACGCTTAGACGAAGGGAAGAAAACATTAAGAACAAACACATAATAATTAATGAATCGAAATACACAAAAGAGGAATATGAAGAAAAAAAAACACTAATAAAATCGTAATAAGAAGAAAATGAAGGCATAAAAGATGCGAGAAGAATGAAAGAGAAAAATGCATAGAAAAGAAAGAAAGAAAGAAAATACACACAAGAGGAAAATGAAAAAAATCACTGATAAGATCGAAATAAGAAGAAAATGAAGGAATATAAAAAGAGAGAATATATACGAGAGAAGAACGCAATAAAAATGAAAGTAAGAAAGAAGGAACGAAATAGATGAAAAGGAATAGGAGAGCAAGTAGAGAAATATGATGTGATGAAAGGAATAATAGAAGGATAATATGAGGATCAAGGAAGCTACTTAAGAAACTGTGTACCGGGAATGTGCTGAGGAAGAGGAGGAGGAGGAGGAGGAGGAGGAGGAGGAGGAGGAGGAGGAGGAGGAGGAGGAGGAGGAGGAGGAGGAAGGCAAGGAGGAGAAGTTGATGGTGATGATGGAGGAGAGACGTGGAGACAAGGCTGCCACACTTGCCTTCAGACGCACATGAACAGACAGATGCACACGGACAGACGCACACAGACGGACAGGTAAACGCACACGCCATTCAGAGGGTAAACTAGATGGGCGGAAACATGTTGCCTTGCTAAATGGATCACGTGACGCCACCTGCAACTCTATGACTCTCTCTCTCTCTCTCTCTCTCTCTCTCTCTCTCTCTCTCTCTCTCTCTCTCTCTCTCTCTCTCTCTCTCTCTCTCTCTCTCTCTCTCTCTCTCTCTCTCTCTCTCTCTCTCTCTCTGAAAAGATTGCATTATTATTGTACTTCATCCTCCTCCTCCTCCTTCTTCTCCTTTTTCTTCTTCCTTCCTTCTCTCAGTCCCTTGTCTTTCCTTCCTTCCTTCCTTCCTTCCTTTATTTATTTATCTATTTCTTTCTGTTGACCCTCTGTTCATCCTTCATTCTCTCCGTCCTCTTCCTCTTCCGCTCTTTCTCTTTTTATCTATCTCCGTCCTTTCATCCGCTCTTTTAGTCCTTCCCTCCTTCCTCATTACTCTCTCTCTCTCTCTCTCTCTCTCTCTCTCTCTCTCTCTCTCTCTCTCTCTCTCTCTCTCTCTCTCTCTCTCTCTCTCTCTCTCTCTCTCTCTCTCTCTCTCTCTCACGCCGCCCCACACAACCTAGTCAGCACCTACAAATAGCAATTTTCCGACATTGAGCGACCAGACGGGGAAGAAGAGAGGCTTCCCAGAGTGTGGAATTGAGTGGGTGTGGAAGGAGTGGAGTGTAAGGAGGGTAGAGTTAGCCAGGGTGAGCAGAAATGTGGATGGAGAGGAGGAGGAGGAGGAGGAGGCTGGGGTGGAATGTGGGATAGTTGATGGAAGTGTGTGTCTCTTTTATGAGTGTGTAAGAGTGAGTGTATGAGTAAGTTCTATGCAGTGAATGAGAAGTGTGAAAAATGAGTAGATTTGATGGAAGAAAAATGTGGTGGAGTTATAAATGTCTTCTCTTCGAATGTTTTGTGAGGATGTGAAAATGTTGGGTAATGATGAATAGGAGAGAGAGGAAGGGAGGAATGAAGGACAGGTGTAAGAAACAGGAGAAAGCTTGTGATAGGTTGTATAAAATGTTACAAAAGTGGAAGGGAGAGGAAGAGAGAGAGAGAGAGAGAGAGAGAGAGAGAGAGAGAGAGAGAGAGAGAGAGAGAGAGAGAGAGAGAGAGAGAGAGAGAGAGAGAGAGAGAGAGAGAGTGTAATTACAAAATGATGAAAGGGTACACAGAGAGAGCGAGAGAGAGAAAGAGAGAGAGAGAAACAGAAAGAAAGTGAGAGAAAGTCGAACTCACTTCCATGCAACAGTCCAATAATATCCAACTCGAACTAATAAATAAAAAAAAAACGAAAAAAAAACAGAATAACACAACTTAAAATTGAAGCATTTTGACGGAGCTTGCAACACACACACACACACACACACACACACACACACACACACACACACACACACACACACACACACACACACAAGACGAAGGGAAAGAACAGGAAACACAAGGAAACAATCGTGCATACAGAACCGATACATATGAGAGTTTGTCAACCAGTCATAGGAAAGCAATATACAAGCACACCCAAGGGCACTTCTTCTTCTTCTTCTTCTTCTTCTTCTTCGAGATTCTAATTATTCTCCGAGAACTTTGATTTCATTTTTATCTTCTTGTAACCTATTTTATCTTTTTTCACCTCCTCCTCCTCCTCCTCCTCCTCCTCCTCCTCCTCCTCCTCCTCCTCCTCCTCCTCCTCCTCCTCCTCCTCCTCCTCCTCCTCCTCCTCCTCCTGTAGTGTCAGATTCTCACATACTGGTAACACATTATTATTACTGCCACGAATCTTGAACCGCAATAACTTTCTCTCTCTCTCTCTCTCTCTCTCTCTCTCTCTCTCTCTCTCTCTCTCTCTCTCTCTCTCTCTCTCTCTCTCTCTCTCTCTCTCTCTCTCTCTCTCTCTCTCTCTCTCTCTCTCTCTCTCTCGTACAGCATTACTATCTCACTTCATCCCGACGTGTGCCATTTATCATAAAATTTGCGGTAAATAAACTTCAGTGTAATTACTCTTCCTTAATTACATCACCGCCGCTTCATCACCACCACCAGCAACAACAACAACACCACAACACCATCAACACCATCAACACCAACAAAATCTAACCTAATACGCTCACCTCAGCACACACTCTAACCTAACCTAACCTAACCTAACCTAACCTAACCTAACCTAACCTAACCTCCTGCCACACTCCAGCTCACCTCTACACGCCACACCTGTGAGATGCTGTAATCAGACACCGTTACCATGGCAACGGTCACGGGGCCTTGCTGAGTGATGCCCAGGGGAGATTTGACCCCCTCCCCTCCCTCTCCCTCTCCCTCTCCCCCCTCTCCTGCCCTCTAGGTACCCTCTAACCCACTGCTTCTCCCTCGTTTCCTCTTCCCCCGCTCCCTCCCTTCTGCCTCAGGTTAGTGTTGGTATTTCCATCTCTCTCTCTCTCTCTCTCTCTCTCTCTCTCTCTCTCTCTCTCTCTCTCTCTCTCTCTCTCTCTCTCTCTCTCTCTCTCTCTCAAAAAGGTAAATTATAGGTTTTGTCAATTTCCTACTTCGGTTCATGAGAGAGAGAGAGAGAGAGAGAGAGAGAGAGAGAGAGAGAGAGAGAGAGAGAGAGAGAGAGAGAGAGAGAGAGAGAGAGAGAGAGAGAGAGAGAGAGAGAGAGAGAGAGAGAGAGAGAGAGAGAGATAAAGGGCGTGATGGAAAGATGGAAGGAGGAAAAAAGACATAGTGAGAGAAGAAAGAAGGAAGAGACAAGGAGGAGGAAGGATGGGAGATAAAGAAAGTAAGGGAGGAAAATGTAGGTTGGGGGAAGGAGGAAAAAAAAGAAAGAGAACTGCAGGAAAGAAGAAAAAAAAAAGAGGGGAAATGAGGGAGGGAAGGAGGGGAGGGAAGAGAGGAGAAAGGTAAGTGGGAATGAGGGAAAGAATTAGAAGGAAGAATAAAAATTGAGAGAAAAGTTAGAGAGATAAATTACAGAGAGAGAGAGAGAGAGAGAGAGAGAGAGAGAGAGAGAGAGAGAGAGAGAGAGAGAGAGAGAGAGAGAGAGAGAGAGAGAGAGAGAGAGAGAGAGAGATTTTCTGATAAATATAAGTTCTCCCCTTTCTCTAAACTATCAGAAACCAACAGCACCCTCACCACTATCACCACACACACACACACACACACACACACACACACACACACACACACACACACACACACACACACACACACACACACACACACACACACACACCACAGTCACCATCACCACACCAATCATCGCCACCACTCATCACCAAAGCAATCACCACCACCACCACCACCACCACCACCACCACCAGCTGGGGTGTGATCGCCTTGGCACCGCCGCTGATCACCTGAGCTGGTAATTAACGCCTTAATCAACGCCAGGTAAAAACAGCTAACGAGGAACAGGGACAGGAGCGTCTCACTAACCCCCCTCACCCGCCCCCCCCCCTCACCTCCCTTGTGGCTCTCCCTCCCCTCCCCAAAGGTATAAATATTCTCCCCTGCCCTCCTCCCCTTCCTCCCCCTTTCCTCACTCACCTGTTTACCCCTTCCCCCCCCCCTTACACCTCCACCTGCCATCACCATTCCTTGCGTCATTATATCAATCCACGTTATCGTAATTAGCAAAGAAGAAGAAGAAAAAAACGAAGTATACGTATTTTTGTCTTTCCGCTAAACCTTTCACGTGTAATATATATATATTTTTTTTTCTCTCTCTCTCTCTCTCTCTCTCTCTCTCTCTCTCTCTCTCTCTCTCTCTCTCTCTCTCTCTCTCTCTCTCTCTCTCTCTCTCTCTCTCTCTCTCTCTCTCTCTCGTGATATCAAAAGGAAATCAACGCAAGGAATTAAAGGTAGTATTATGCAGCGAGGACAGAATTCAACGCTGTAATTGGTCTTCAGTTCATTCAGTTCATTCAGTTCATTCAGTTCATTCAGTTCATTTATTCAGTTGATACATATCATAATATATTCATACGTATTACAGGTTTCATACATGTATCATTATTTTTGTCTATTTACAGCGATAATAAAGAGTAATAACGAGCATTACATTTCGTTCAATCTAATTTTCGGTCATCAGTGGAGGATAGATAGAGTGCAAAACATTGAAATTCATGTACTGTAGGTCGCGTTCTCTCTCTCTCTCTCTCTCTCTCTCTCTCTCTCTCTCTCTCTCTCTCTCTCTCTCTCTCTCTCTCTCTCTCTCTCTCTCTCTCTGTCCATTATCATCAGCACACAAGCAGTATGGAGTGAGGTGTAGTTTCAGTAGTAATTACCAAGCTCAGGAATGCACTCCCTCTCACCGCCAGAACACCAGCTCAGAGAATAATACTGATCGACTTAACGGGAGGAATTGTAAGATTATATCCGGAGAGAGAGAGAGAGAGGAGAGAGAGAGAGAGAGAGAGGAGAGGAGAGAGAGAGAGAGATAATAGAATAGAAAAAAGTTTAAAAGACAATCCGATCACCAGCAAACAAGACTGAACAAAACACACATACACACACACACACACATACACCCCTCCCCCCTCATACAGACACACAGACACAGACACACACACACACGCACGTATACAAGGGCCACATTTTCCTCGCCTCCTCCTTCACCCCTTCCTTCCCAGAGACAAAAACACCACACAGATGCGACAACACAAGATGATATTGAAGCCTTCCAGTGAATGTTGTGTTGAGTAAGTTTTCCGCAGCAACACCTGATACACACCGGAGACAATAGCCACACACCTAATTATCACCCTTCTCATATTAATTAATGCGTCTCGAAACAAAGGTAGACGCGCTCACCTGTGGAAAGGAAAGTGGTGAGAGAGAGAGAGAGAGAGAGAGAGAGAGAGAGAGAGAGAGAGAGAGAGAGAGAGAGAGAGAGCGAGAGAGAGAGAGAGAGAGAGGAGAGAGAGAGAGAGAGAGAGAGAGAGAGAGAGAAAGGAGAAAAAGAAAGAAAGGACAAAGGATTACTCATATCTTGAATACAAAATACAATGCCTGAAAATTTGATAGTCAACTCTTAAACACGGAAATATAGACAATGAGATAAGGAACTTTTTTTTCTCTCTTACCATAATAGAATTTTAAAGTGACTAACAAAAGAGTGGTGGAATCAGCCAGGTAGATTATTGTCCAGACCACTAATTAGGGGAATAGCGCCCCCGCCACCCCCTACCTCCCACCCCACCCCCCACAGCATCACCGGGGGTTTGGGAGGCTGGGTCATTAGGGAGCACCTGGTTAATTTGTGACGGAGACAGGTAATTTGCAGGTACGTACATAATTTACAGGGAAAAAATCTCAAACGTTTAATTACGAATTGGTAATAGAAAAGTGAACAGAGAAAGTAAAAAAAACAAAAAAAAATTAGATGGAATTACTACATTAAATTTTCTAAAACCGAGAAACGAGAAAGATGTTTTGCAAATTCATAATTCATCGTCCTCTACGTGCTACTTTACAAAAAAAAGTGGAAATGATAAAAATAGTGATTAGTTTTATATTTCAATGTTTTTTTTCAGTTTTAGAATTAACGAAATGAATAAGAATTAATTTTATCTTTTACCTGCGTGGTATTTAAAGTGGAGGAGGAGACAAGGAGGAGGAGGAGGAGGAGGAGGAGGAGGAGGAGGAGGAGGAGGAGGAGGAGGAGGAGGAGGAGGAGGAGGAGGAGGAGGAGGAGATGGTAAGGGAGAAGGGAGACAAGAGATAAAGCGAATAATGGCGATAAAAAGAAAAGAAAAGTGGAGAGGAATAAAAGAAAAGAATAAGAGATGAGGGACAGGAAAGAAAGAAGAAAATAAAGATAGGTGTGAGAGGATTATATTAATTACATGAAACACATAATAGATAATGACGGTAATTAAGGTCAAAGTAATGATGCAGGGAACGAAGCAAATAATAAATAAATAAATAAATAAAATGTGTAAAATAAGAAAAAATACGATGGTTGTGAAAAATATGAATTGAAAAAACGGATGAAGTGTGATTAAAAGAATAAATAAAAGAATGAAAAGGGAATAGATGATAATGTAGAATAAAAACAACGACCGCTAACTACTATTACTACATCTACTACTACTACTACTAA
>JAPQNM010000016.1:13556561-13576561 GCA_029783475.1 Metacarcinus magister | reverse complement strand
CACTGCCTAAGAGTTCCTTACTTACAAACTTTCTCACTGTCTACTTATACTCCTCGCCTTATTAACCCGAGCAGGAAGGAAACATAAGAAGCAGAAAGGAGAATCAAGAATATTTACAAACTTTACATTTCCATTATCCTACACTTCCCTCATTTCCTTCTTTATTAATTACATTTGAAGCTGCGTCTTAGTGTTACGCTTCGAGTCTTACGCTGACTGACCGACTAACTTCGAGGCCAAGGGCAAGGCACAAGGAGTGACAATAAGCATCAAGAAGTGGGTTAACGCGGTTGCCTGCTGGTCGCCATCGTCACTCCCTGTCTAATGAAGCGACGGTCTCCTCACCTCCTGAATATTCATGTAATTAAGCCAGGAGGCCAAGTGGCAGGTCTCCGAGGCAACGGGAGGAGGAGGAGGAGGAGGAGGAGGAGGAGGAGGAGGAGGAGGAGGAGGAGGAGGAGGAGGAGGAGGAGGAGGAGGAGGAGGAGGAGGAGGAGGAGGAGGAGGAGGAGGGTTGACGAAAGGATTATGAAGGTTGTATGTAGGAAGTAGAGATTGTGACTTTGGTAATGGTGGTGGTGGTGGTGGTGGTGGTGGTGGTGGTGGTGGTGGTGGTGGTGGTGGTGGTGGTGGTGGTTGGACTGATAGAAATTATTTATATCAATGAAGAAATTAAGAAAAAAATCTGTTTCTCCTTATCCACAGATTGGAAATATCTCGCCTCCCGCCACTACATTTACTATTATACGCTTTATTCACCACCTCCTCCTCCTCTTCCTCCTCCTCCTCCTCCTCCTCTTCCTCCTCCTCCTCTCTTTTCCTTCTTTTCGGTTCCTCGCCCTTTTTTTCTCTCTCCTTTTATTTTTTCCTTTCCCCTCATGAACGTTTGGCTCCGAAAGGTGGAAATGGTCACGTGCGAGGAAAGAATGAGGGAAGGAATGAGGGGAAAGAGGAACCAAATACGAAGGAACTGTGTGTGTGTGTGTGTGTGTGTGTGTGTGTGTGTGTGTGTGTGTGTGTGTGTGTGTGTGTGTGTGTGTGTGTGTGTGTGTGTGTGTGTGTCAACAACAACAACAAAAATATTTAAGAGAAAAAAAAATGAAAAAGAAGAAGAAGAAGAAGAAGAAGCAGAAGAATAAGAAGCAGAAGAATAAGAAGCAGAAGAAGAAGAAGCAGAAGAAGAAGAAGAAGAAAAAGAAGAAGAAGAAGAAGCAGCAGATGGTGGAGTAAAACGCTGGTGACGAAGATTCTGATGCAGGGAAAGAAAATTGCAAGAAGTGAAAAAACTGACCGAAAAGTTAAAGAACAGCTTAGTCAAGGCTACGGATACGACAGGGAAGAGGAGGAGGAGGAGGAGGAGGAGGAGGAGGAGGAGGAGGAGGAGGAGGAGGAGGAGGAGGAGGAGGAGGAGGAGGAGGAGGAGGAGGAGAAAGAAGATGGCGAAAAACATGAGTTGAAATGGAATAGCATGAGACAGAAAGAATTAAAGAGAATTTGAAGATCAGTTAGATTAGGAGGTGAAGTTAGCCTGCCAGAACCTAGGTGTGTGTGTGTGTGTGTGTGTGTGTGTGTGTGTGTGTGTGTGTGTGTGTGTGTGTGTGTGTGTGTGTGTGTGTGTGTGTGTGTATGTGTGTTTCTGGTGCCTTCCCTAAAGCTCTTCATCCACGAGACATTAGCAGCAACAATAGCAATTTTTTCTCCTCCTCTTATTCTTCCTCCTCCTCCTGCTCTTCCTCCTCCTCCTCCACTTTACCACTAACACAAAACAGCACTGAACCTTCTACACACAATCACTTCTGTCCTTACCTCACCCTTCTTACACACACACACACACACACACACACACACACACACACACACACACACACACACACACACACACACACACACACACACACACACATATAGGAGTATACGTGGTTTACTGATAGCTATCATATCCTCTTGGTCTAGCTTAACACTGCAATAAAAGTACTACTTTACATTTTTTAATGAAAATAAATAACTTCCATAGCCATTGGCACCGATAGTGAAAAGTGAAGGTTTTCATCGGCCAGTCATAACCGAACGAACGAGCGCTGGGAATTGAATTGTTTTCTGCCTCTATATACCTAATTATATTGAGCCTTATCTAGATGCAGCAGCATTTAAGATGATCAGAGGAAGGCTATATACACTACAAGTGTATTCAAACAAATTCTGCCATCCTGAAATAGTGTATAAAAACTTGTTTTCATCAGATTTTTTACTTAAACTAGCTGGAACTCCTTTCGTTTTACTCGTATTGAATTTTCAAGCAATGCTTAAAAATCTGCACCTTTTTCCGATCCTTATGGTATGTAACAAGTACTGATAAACACAATATTAAGAAAAAATATATTACGTCCTCACGTAAATTATGGAGATTATAAATGATGAAAAAAGAAACTAGACGCAGGATTGGAATGGGAAGGGGTTTAAAAAGTAGAGAAAAATATTTATAATTTCACAACATAACTCTTTGTTATATTTGATCGGTATCTATCCCATGAAAAATAGTTATTTACTAAAATAATGATATCATTAAACAAACAATATTAGCTTCTAAGCTAAGATACCAATTGAACAAAGTGCTTTGTTTATTAGTTGGTATTTTCATAAGGAATATCAGATATCTTTTCCATCAACATTGGTAAAGTATTAGATCCACCATACTGATTTTATCATTTGTTTTAACCCAAATAAATTCATTTATAGCAATAAAGGTTTCTGGTGAAATTAACTGAAACTAAGCTGAAAGTCTTACATTATTCCTATGTACAACATAGTTTAAAAAAAACAAAATCGAAGAGGAAATTTTGCAAAAAATTTCCCAGAGTTGAAAAAATGACAAAAATCCACCATAGGTTGAGATCATTTCTACACATCTATGAGGGTCTCTAAGATGGTTAAACGTGCCGTAAGGCTTAGTTATGAACTGCTTCAAGCTGTAACAGTCATTACAAAAATATTCGTGGAGGTTAAGACTATATGTGTTCCTTACGGGATAACGTGTCGTGTGTAGGAGTATACGCGGGTTACTGATAGCTATCATATCCTCTCGATGGAGCTTGACACTGCAATGAAAGTACTGCATTACATTTTTTAATGAAAATAAATAACTTCCATAGCCATTGGCACCGGTGACAGTCAGTAGTGAAGATTTTGATCGGCCCGTCATGACTGAGCGAGCGGTGGGAATTGAATTGTTTTCTGCCTCTATATACCTAATTATAGTGAGTCTTTTCTTGATGCAGCAGCATTTAAGAAGGTCAAAGGAAGGCTATGCTTCAAGCTGTAACAGTCATTACAAAAATATTCGTGGACGTTAAGACTATATGTATTCCTTACGGGGTAACGTGTCATGTGTAGGAGTATACGCGGGTTACTGATAGCTATCATATCCTCTCGATGGAGCTTGACACTGCAATAAAAGTACTGCATTACATTTTTTAATGGAAATAAATAACTTCCATAGCCATTGGCACCGGTGACAGTCAGTAGTGAAGATTTTGATCTGCCCGTCATGACCGAGCGAGCGGTGGGAATTGAATTGTTTTCTGCCTCTATATACCTAATTATAGTGAGCCTTATCTTGATGCAGCAGCATTTAAGAAGGTCAAAGGAAGGCTATTTACACTGCAGGAATAATCAAACAGACTCTGCCATCCTGAAATAGTGTATAAAAACTTGTTTTCATCAGATTTTCTACTTAAACTAGCTGGAACTCCTTTCGTTTTACTCGTATTGAATTTTCAAGCAATGCTTAAAAATCTGCACCTTTTTCCGATCCTTATGGTATGTAACAAGTACTGATAAACACAATATTAAGAAAAAATATATTACGTCCTCACGTAAATTATGGAGATTATAAATGATGAAAAAAGAAACTAGACGCAGGATTGGAATGGGAAGGGGTTTAAAAAGTAGAGAAAAATATTTATAATTTCACAACATAACTCTTTGTTATATTTGATCGGTATCTATCCCATGAAAAATAGTTATTTACTAAAATAATGATATCATTAAACAAACAATATTAGCTTCTAAGCTAAGATACCAATTGAACAAAGTGCTTTGTTTATTAGTTGGTATTTTCATAAGGAATATCAGATATCTTTTCCATCAACATTGGTAAAGTATTAGATCCACCATACTGATTTTATCATTTGTTTTAACCCAAATAAATTCATTTATAGCAATAAAGGTTTCTGGTGAAATTAACTGAAACTAAGCTGAAAGTCTTACATTATTCCTATGTACAACATAGTTTAAAAAAAACAAAATCGAAGAGGAAATTTTGCAAAAAATTTCCCAGAGTTGAAAAAATGACAAAAATCCACCATAGGTTGAGATCATTTCTACACATCTATGAGGGTCTCTAAGATGGTTAAACGTGCCGTAAGGCTTAGTTATGAACTGCTTCAAGCTGTAACAGTCATTACAAAAATATTCGTGGAGGTTAAGACTATATGTGTTCCTTACGGGATAACGTGTCGTGTGTAGGAGTATACGCGGGTTACTGATAGCTATCATATCCTCTCGATGGAGCTTGACACTGCAATGAAAGTACTGCATTACAGTTTTTAATGAAAATAAATAACTTCCATAGCCATTGGCACCGGTGACAGTCAGTAGTGAAGATTTTGATCGGCCCGTCATGACTGAGCGAGCGGTGGGAATTGAATTGTTTTCTGCCTCTATATACCTAATTATAGTGAGCCTTATCTTGATGCAGCAGCATTTAAGAAGGTCAAAGGAAGGCTATGCTTCAAGCTGTAACAGTCATTACAAAAATATTCGTGGACGTTAAGACTATATGTGTTCCTTACGGGGTAACGTGTCGTGTGTAGGAGTATACGCGGGTTACTGATAGCTATCATATCCTCTCGATGGAGCTTGACACTGCAATGAAAGTACTGCATTACATTTTTTAATGAAAATAAATAACTTCCATAGCCATTGGCACCGGTGACAGTCAGTAGTGAAGATTTTGATCGGCCCGTCATGACTGAGCGAGCGGTGGGTTTTGAATTGTTTTCTGCCTCTATATACCTAATTATAGTGAGCCTTATCTTGATGCAGCAGCATTTAAAAAGGTCAAAGGAAGGCTATGCTTCAAACTGTAACAGTCATTACAAAAATATTCGTGGACGTTAAGACTATATGTGTTCCTTACGGGGTAACGTGTCGTGTGTAGGAGTATACGCGGGTTACTGATAGCTATCATATCCTCTCGATGGAGCTTGACACTGCAATGAAAGTACTGCATTACATTTTTTAATGAAAATAAATAACTTCCATAGCCATTGGCACCGGTGACAGTCAGTAGTGAAGATTTTGATCGGCCCGTCATGACTGAGCGAGCGGTGGGAATTGAATTGTTTTCTGCCTCTATATACCTAATTATAGTGAGTCTTTTCTTGATGCAGCAGCATTTAAGAAGGTCAAAGGAAGGCTATGCTTCAAGCTGTAACAGTCATTACAAAAATATTCGTGGACGTTAAGACTATATGTATTCCTTACGGGGTAACGTGTCATGTGTAGGAGTATACGCGGGTTACTGATAGCTATCATATCCTCTCGATGGAGCTTGACACTGCAATAAAAGTACTGCATTACATTTTTTAATGAAAATAAATAACTTCCATAGCCATTGGCACCGGTGACAGTCAGTAGTGAAGATTTTGATCGGCCCGTCATGACCGAGCGAGCGGTGGGAATTGAATTGTTTTCTGCCTCTATATACCTAATTATAGTGAGCCTTATCTTGATGCAGCAGCATTTAAGAAGGTCAAAGGAAGGCTATGTACACTGCAGGAATAATCAAACAGACTCTGCCATCCTGAAATAGTGTATAAAAACTTGTTTTCATCAGATTTTCTACTTAAACTAGCTGGAACTCCTTTCGTTTTACTCGTATTGAATTTTCAAGCAATGCTTAAAAATCTGCACCTTTTTCCGATCCTTATGGTATGTAACAAGTACTGATAAACACAATATTAAGAAAAAATATATTACGTCCTCACGTAAATTATGGAGATTATAAATGATGAAAAAAGAAACTAGACGCAGGATTGGAATGGGAAGGGGTTTAAAAAGTAGAGAAAAATATTTATAATTTCACAACATAACTCTTTGTTATATTTGATCGGTATCTATCCCATGAAAAATAGTTATTTACTAAAATAATGATATCATTAAACAAACAATATTAGCTTCTAAGCTAAGATACCAATTGAACAAAGTGCTTTGTTTATTAGTTGGTATTTTCATAAGGAATATCAGATATCTTTTCCATCAACATTGGTAAAGTATTAGATCCACCATACTGATTTTATCATTTGTTTTAACCCAAATAAATTCATTTATAGCAATAAAGGTTTCTGGTGAAATTAACTGAAACTAAGCTGAAAGTCTTACATTATTCCTATGTACAACATAGTTTAAAAAAAACAAAATCGAAGAGGAAATTTTGCAAAAAATTTCCCAGAGTTGAAAAAATGACAAAAATCCACCATAGGTTGAGATCATTTCTACACATCTATGAGGGTCTCTAAGATGGTTAAACGTGCCGTAAGGCTTAGTTATGAACTGCTTCAAGCTGTAACAGTCATTACAAAAATATTCGTGGAGGTTAAGACTATATGTGTTCCTTACGGGATAACGTGTCGTGTGTAGGAGTATACGCGGGTTACTGATAGCTATCATATCCTCTCGATGGAGCTTGACACTGCAATGAAAGTACTGCATTACATTTTTTAATGAAAATAAATAACTTCCATAGCCATTGGCACCGGTGACAGTCAGTAGTGAAGATTTTGATCGGCCCGTCATGACTGAGCGAGCGGTGGGAATTGAATTGTTTTCTGCCTCTATATACCTAATTATAGTGAGTCTTTTCTTGATGCAGCAGCATTTAAGAAGGTCAAAGGAAGGCTATGCTTCAAGCTGTAACAGTCATTACAAAAATATTCGTGGACGTTAAGACTATATGTATTCCTTACGGGGTAACGTGTCATGTGTAGGAGTATACGCGGGTTACTGATAGCTATCATATCCTCTCGATGGAGCTTGACACTGCAATAAAAGTACTGCATTACATTTTTTAATGGAAATAAATAACTTCCATAGCCATTGGCACCGGTGACAGTCAGTAGTGAAGATTTTGATCTGCCCGTCATGACCGAGCGAGCGGTGGGAATTGAATTGTTTTCTGCCTCTATATACCTAATTATAGTGAGCCTTATCTTGATGCAGCAGCATTTAAGAAGGTCAAAGGAAGGCTATGTACACTGCAGGAATAATCAAACAGACTCTGCCATCCTGAAATAGTGTATAAAAACTTGTTTTCATCAGATTTTCTACTTAAACTAGCTGGAACTCCTTTCGTTTTACTCGTATTGAATTTTCAAGCAATGCTTAAAAATCTGCACCTTTTTCCGATCCTTATGGTATGTAACAAGTACTGATAAACACAATATTAAGAAAAAATATATTACGTCCTCACGTAAATTATGGAGATTATAAATGATGAAAAAAGAAACTAGACGCAGGATTGGAATGGGAAGGGGTTTAAAAAGTAGAGAAAAATATTTATAATTTCACAACATAACTCTTTGTTATATTTGATCGGTATCTATCCCATGAAAAATAGTTATTTACTAAAATAATGATATCATTAAACAAACAATATTAGCTTCTAAGCTAAGATACCAATTGAACAAAGTGCTTTGTTTATTAGTTGGTATTTTCATAAGGAATATCAGATATCTTTTCCATCAACATTGGTAAAGTATTAGATCCACCATACTGATTTTATCATTTGTTTTAACCCAAATAAATTCATTTATAGCAATAAAGGTTTCTGGTGAAATTAACTGAAACTAAGCTGAAAGTCTTACATTATTCCTATGTACAACATAGTTTAAAAAAAACAAAATCGAAGAGGAAATTTTGCAAAAAATTTCCCAGAGTTGAAAAAATGACAAAAATCCACCATAGGTTGAGATCATTTCTACACATCTATGAGGGTCTCTAAGATGGTTAAACGTGCCGTAAGGCTTAGTTATGAACTGCTTCAAGCTGTAACAGTCATTACAAAAATATTCGTGGAGGTTAAGACTATATGTGTTCCTTACGGGATAACGTGTCGTGTGTAGGAGTATACGCGGGTTACTGATAGCTATCATATCCTCTCGATGGAGCTTGACACTGCAATGAAAGTACTGCATTACAGTTTTTAATGAAAATAAATAACTTCCATAGCCATTGGCACCGGTGACAGTCAGTAGTGAAGATTTTGATCGGCCCGTCATGACTGAGCGAGCGGTGGGAATTGAATTGTTTTCTGCCTCTATATACCTAATTATAGTGAGCCTTATCTTGATGCAGCAGCATTTAAGAAGGTCAAAGGAAGGCTATGCTTCAAGCTGTAACAGTCATTACAAAAATATTCGTGGACGTTAAGACTATATGTGTTCCTTACGGGGTAACGTGTCGTGTGTAGGAGTATACGCGGGTTACTGATAGCTATCATATCCTCTCGATGGAGCTTGACACTGCAATGAAAGTACTGCATTACATTTTTTAATGAAAATAAATAACTTCCATAGCCATTGGCACCGGTGACAGTCAGTAGTGAAGATTTTGATCGGCCCGTCATGACTGAGCGAGCGGTGGGTTTTGAATTGTTTTCTGCCTCTATATACCTAATTATAGTGAGCCTTATCTTGATGCAGCAGCATTTAAAAAGGTCAAAGGAAGGCTATGCTTCAAACTGTAACAGTCATTACAAAAATATTCGTGGACGTTAAGACTATATGTGTTCCTTACGGGGTAACGTGTCGTGTGTAGGAGTATACGCGGGTTACTGATAGCTATCATATCCTCTCGATGGAGCTTGACACTGCAATGAAAGTACTGCATTACATTTTTTAATGAAAATAAATAACTTCCATAGCCATTGGCACCGGTGACAGTCAGTAGTGAAGATTTTGATCGGCCCGTCATGACTGAGCGAGCGGTGGGAATTGAATTGTTTTCTGCCTCTATATACCTAATTATAGTGAGTCTTTTCTTGATGCAGCAGCATTTAAGAAGGTCAAAGGAAGGCTATGCTTCAAGCTGTAACAGTCATTACAAAAATATTCGTGGACGTTAAGACTATATGTATTCCTTACGGGGTAACGTGTCATGTGTAGGAGTATACGCGGGTTACTGATAGCTATCATATCCTCTCGATGGAGCTTGACACTGCAATAAAAGTACTGCATTACATTTTTTAATGAAAATAAATAACTTCCATAGCCATTGGCACCGGTGACAGTCAGTAGTGAAGATTTTGATCGGCCCGTCATGACCGAGCGAGCGGTGGGAATTGAATTGTTTTCTGCCTCTATATACCTAATTATAGTGAGCCTTATCTTGATGCAGCAGCATTTAAGAAGGTCAAAGGAAGGCTATGTACACTGCAGGAATAATCAAACAGACTCTGCCATCCTGAAATAGTGTATAAAAACTTGTTTTCATCAGATTTTCTACTTAAACTAGCTGGAACTCCTTTCGTTTTACTCGTATTGAATTTTCAAGCAATGCTTAAAAATCTGCACCTTTTTCCGATCCTTATGGTATGTAACAAGTACTGATAAACACAATATTAAGAAAAAATATATTACGTCCTCACGTAAATTATGGAGATTATAAATGATGAAAAAAGAAACTAGACGCAGGATTGGAATGGGAAGGGGTTTAAAAAGTAGAGAAAAATATTTATAATTTCACAACATAACTCTTTGTTATATTTGATCGGTATCTATCCCATGAAAAATAGTTATTTACTAAAATAATGATATCATTAAACAAACAATATTAGCTTCTAAGCTAAGATACCAATTGAACAAAGTGCTTTGTTTATTAGTTGGTATTTTCATAAGGAATATCAGATATCTTTTCCATCAACATTGGTAAAGTATTAGATCCACCATACTGATTTTATCATTTGTTTTAACCCAAATAAATTCATTTATAGCAATAAAGGTTTCTGGTGAAATTAACTGAAACTAAGCTGAAAGTCTTACATTATTCCTATGTACAACATAGTTTAAAAAAAACAAAATCGAAGAGGAAATTTTGCAAAAAATTTCCCAGAGTTGAAAAAATGACAAAAATCCACCATAGGTTGAGATCATTTCTACACATCTATGAGGGTCTCTAAGATGGTTAAACGTGCCGTAAGGCTTAGTTATGAACTGCTTCAAGCTGTAACAGTCATTACAAAAATATTCGTGGAGGTTAAGACTATATGTGTTCCTTACGGGATAACGTGTCGTGTGTAGGAGTATACGCGGGTTACTGATAGCTATCATATCCTCTCGATGGAGCTTGACACTGCAATGAAAGTACTGCATTACATTTTTTAATGAAAATAAATAACTTCCATAGCCATTGGCACCGGTGACAGTCAGTAGTGAAGATTTTGATCGGCCCGTCATGACTGAGCGAGCGGTGGGTTTTGAATTGTTTTCTGCCTCTATATACCTAATTATAGTGAGCCTTATCTTGATGCAGCAGCATTTAAAAAGGTCAAAGGAAGGCTATGCTTCAAACTGTAACAGTCATTACAAAAATATTCGTGGACGTTAAGACTATATGTGTTCCTTACGGGGTAACGTGTCGTGTGTAGGAGTATACGCGGGTTACTGATAGCTATCATATCCTCTCGATGGAGCTTGACACTGCAATGAAAGTACTGCATTACATTTTTTAATGAAAATAAATAACTTCCATAGCCATTGGCACCGGTGACAGTCAGTAGTGAAGATTTTGATCGACCCGTCATGACTGAGCGAGCGGTGGGAATTGAATTGTTTTCTGCCTCTATATACCTAATTATAGTGAGTCTTTTCTTGATGCAGCAGCATTTAAGAAGGTCAAAGGAAGGCTATGTACACTGCAGGAATAATCAAACAGACTCTGCCATCCTGAAATAGTGTATAAAAACTTGTTTTCATCAGATTTTCTACTTAAACTAGCTGGAACTCCTTTCGTTTTACTCGTATTGAATTTTCAAGCAATGCTTAAAAATCTGCACCTTTTTCCGATCCTTATGGTATGTAACAAGTACTGATAAACACAATATTAAGAAAAAATATATTACGTCCTCACGTAAATTATGGAGATTATAAATGATGAAAAAAGAAACTAGACGCAGGATTGGAATGGGAAGGGGTTTAAAAAGTAGAGAAAAATATTTATAATTTCACAACATAACTCTTTGTTATATTTGATCGGTATCTATCCCATGAAAAATAGTTATTTACTAAAATAATGATATCATTAAACAAACAATATTAGCTTCTAAGCTAAGATACCAATTGAACAAAGTGCTTTGTTTATTAGTTGGTATTTTCATAAGGAATATCAGATATCTTTTCCATCAACATTGGTAAAGTATTAGATCCACCATACTGATTTTATCATTTGTTTTAACCCAAATAAATTCATTTATAGCAATAAAGGTTTCTGGTGAAATTAACTGAAACTAAGCTGAAAGTCTTACATTATTCCTATGTACAACATAGTTTAAAATAAACAAAATCGAAGAGGAAATTTTGCAAAAAATTTCCCAGAGTTGAAAAAATGACAAAAATCCACCATAGGTTGAGATCAATTCTACACATCTATGAGGGTCTCTAAGATGGTTAAACGTGCCGTAAGGCTTAGTTATGAACTGCTTCAAGCTGTAACAGTCATTACAAAAATATTCGTGGACGTTAAGACTATATGTGTTCCTTACGGGATAACGTGTCGTGTGTAGGAGTATACGTGGGTTACTGATAGCTATCATATCCTCTCGATGGAGCTTGACACTGCAATGAAAGTACTGCATTACATTTTTTAATGAAAATAAATAACTTCCATAGCCATTGGCACCAGTGACAGTCAGTAGTGAAGATTTTGATCGGCCCTTCATGACTGAGCGAGCGGTGGGAATTGAATTGTTTTCTGCCTCTATATACCTAATTATAGTGAGCCTTATCTTGATACAGCAGCATTTTAGAAGGTCAAAGGAAGGCTATGCTTCAAACTGTAACAGTCATTACAAAAATATTCGTGGACGTTAAGACTATATGTGTTCCTTACGGGGTAACGTGTCGTGTGTAGGAGTATACGCGGGTTACTGATAGCTATCATATCCTCTCGATGGAGCTTGACACTGCAATAAAAGTACTGCATTACATTTTTTAATGGAAATAAATAACTTCCATAGCCATTGGCACCGGTGACAGTCAGTAGTGAAGATTTTGATCGGCCCGTCATGACTGAGCGAGCGGTGGGAATTGAATTGTTTTCTGCCTCTATATACCTAATTATAGTGAGCCTTATCTTGATGCAGCAGCATTTAAGATGGTCAAAGGAAGGCTATGCTTCAAGCTGTAACAGTCATTACAAAAATATTCGTGGACGTTAAGACTATATGTGTTCCTTACGGGGTAATGTGTCGTGTGTAGGAGTATACGCAGGTTACTGATAGCTATCATATCCTCTCGATGGAGCTTGACACTGCAATGAAAGTACTGCATTACATTTTTTAATGAAAATAAATAACTTCCATAGCCATTGGCACCGGTGACAGTCAGTAGTGAAGATTTTGATCGGCCCGTCATGACTGAGCGAGCGGTGGGAATTGAATTGTTTTCTGCCTCTATATACCTAATTATAGTGAGCCTTATCTTGATGCAGCAGCATTTAAGGTCAAAGGAAGGCTATGTACCCTGCAGGAGTAATCAAACAGACTCTGCCATCTTGAAATAGTGTATAAAAACTTTTTTTCATCAGATTTTCTACTTAAACTAGCTGGAACTCCTTTCGTTTTACTCGTATTGAATTTTCAAGCAATGCTTAAAAATCTACACCTTTTTCCGATCCTTATGGTATGTAACAAGTACTGATAAACACAATATTAAGAAAAAATATATTACGTCCTCACGTAAATTATGGAGATTATAAATGATGAAAAAAGAAACTAGACGCAGGATTGGAATGGGAAGGGGTTTAAAAAGTAGAGAAAAATATTTATAATTTCACAACATAACTCTTTGTTATATTTGATCGGTATCTATCCCATGAAAAATAGTTATTTACTAAAATAATGATATCATTAAACAAACAATATTAGCTTCTAAGCGAAGATACCAATTGAACAAAGTGCTTTGTTTATTAGTTGGTATTTTCATAAGGAATATCAGATATCTTTTCCATCAACATTGGTAAAGTATTAGATCCACCATACTGATTTTATCATTTGTTTTAACCCAAATAAATTCATTTATAGCAATAAAGGTTTCTGGTGAAATTAACTGAAACTAAGCTGAAAGTCTTACATTATTCCTATGTACAACATAGTTTAAAATAAACAAAATCGAAGAGGAAATTTTGCAAAAAATTTCCCAGAGTTGAAAAAATGACAAAAATCCACCATAGGTTGAGATCAATTCTACACATCTATGAGGGTCTCTAAGATGGTTAAACGTGCCGTAAGGCTTAGTTATGAACTGCTTCAAGCTGTAACAGTCATTACAAAAATATTCGTGGAGGTTAAGACTATATGTGTTCCTTACGGGATAACGTGTCGTGTGTAGGAGTATACGCGGGTTACTGATAGCTATCATATCCTCTCGATGGAGCTTGACACTGCAATGAAAGTACTGCATTACATTTTTTAATGAAAATAAATAACTTCCATAGCCATTGGCACCGGTGACAGTCAGTAGTGAAGATTTTGATCGGCCCGTCATGACTGAGCGAGCGGTGGGTTTTGAATTGTTTTCTGCCTCTATATACCTAATTATAGTGAGCCTTATCTTGATGCAGCAGCATTTAAGAAGGTCAAAGGAAGGCTATGCTTCAAACTGTAACAGTCATTACAAAAATATTCGTGGACGTTAAGACTATATGTGTTCCTTACGGGGTAACGTGTCGTGTGTAGGAGTATAGGAGTGTGTAGGAGTATAGCAGCGAGTAGGTACGGGATGTAAATTGAGGAGTTGTGACCTGTCTTGGTGTGTTGTGTGTGAGTTGTCGCGGTCCAACCCAAAGATTGGTTAGTGTGAGCTCTGAGCTCTTTCCATAGGGCCGGCTGTCTCGAGAGAGACCAGCAGCAGACTGTACAGTTAAAACACACACACACACACACACACACGCACACGTTGCCTCGCCTCGCCTCGCCGGGAACTCGGAGGAATCACAGCATGGAGCAAATATCAGTTTCTTTTTTATCGTGTCCGCTGACTAACTTGTGTAACTTCCTCCCCAAAGCTGATCAAGTGAGGGAAGAATATGAGAACTTAAATAAGGCACGACCTTCACTTTCATTTCTCTAGACTCCTTCTCCTCCTCCTCTTCTTTCTCCTCCTCTTCTTTCTCCTCCTCTTCTTCCTCCTCTTCTTCCTCCTCCTTCTCCTCTTCCTCCTGATAGTTGTAATAGTTGACGATTACTTTGCATTGGTTTTCACACAATGTAAGGAATTCATGGTAACCAGCTACTCCAACGTCTCAATTCAGTGACAGTGTAAATAAATTCGCCATCTATAACAACAACATTCTTTCAGTTCTAAACAGTATGAATATAAACAATCTGAGTAAGAAAGAAAGAAGCAAACACATTCTAGATCACCACTGATTTTGATGTGTGTGTGTGTGTGTGTGTGTGTGTGTGTGTGTGTGTGTGTGTGTGTGTGTGTGTGTGTGAGAGTGCGTGTGTGTGCGTGCGTGTGATTGGCGCCACAGTAAGACAACAAGCCAGGTTGAGGGACGCACAAGGGCAGGATGGCGTGGGTGTGAGGGCAGAACAGCACCATTGGAAGCTAACTTTTTACTTTTGAGCTTAATTGAAAAAGTTGCAATCCACCGATGTGACAGGCGATGGAAAGTGTGCCTGATGGGTAGTAGAGAGCAGGAGGAGGAGGAGGAGGAGGAGGAGGAGGAGGAGGAGGAGGAGGAGGAGGAGGAGGAGGAGGAAGAGGAAAGTGAGGAGGAGCTTCGAAATCTTTAAAACTCTACCTTCAAACTAATCTAAATAGCTTTCGAAAGAGCTTGTCAAGGTGAGGTGAGAACGAAACATCAGTTCTTCCAAACATCAAACTACAATCTTCCCTTCCCACGCCTTTGTACCCTTCCTTCCCCCTCTCCCACCCTTCCTTACCTTCTCCCTCTACGTAAACCTTCAGTCCCCTTTCCCCCTTCACCAATGCTTTAGAAAAATAAAGTAAAGTAATAAAGTGAAATGTGTTGGCAATAGCACGAAGCCTTCAAAGATTTTTCTTCGCTTTCTTTGAACTCAAATAACACACACTTCGAAGGGACACCCCAACGAAATTTTTTGGGGGTCCTCTTACGCCCACCGCCCCGCTGCCCAATTTTCCACCACAAATATCATCTTAGAGAGAAGAGAGGAGGAAAGAGGGGAAGGAAAGTAGGAGGAGGAGGAGGAGGAGGAGGAGGAGGAGGAGATGAGGGGAGATAATAAAGGGAACAAAGGAAAAATAAAGAGTAAGAAGGAGAAAATCGAAGGACAATAAAGGAGGAAGGAAGAGGAGATCTGAAAGAGGAGATGGGAAAGGAAAAGGGAGTAGGGAAGAAGATGCGATAAAGAAGGTGGGAAGGGAGATGAGAGGACGTGAAAAGAGGAGGTATGAAAGAGAAGAAGAAAAAAAAACAGAAATATGAAAATGAGAAAAGCATATAAAAGGTAAAAAAATAAGAGGAAAAAAATATACGAGGTTACGAAAATAGAAACAAAATATACAAAGAAAAATTGAGATACAGAAAGAGACAGAAAAAAAAGTGAACCTAACTTGTAAGCAAAGGAGAGAGAGAGAGAGAGAGAGAGAGAGAGAGAGAGAGAGAGAGAGAGAGAGAGAGAGAGAGAGAGAGAGAGAGAGAGAGAGTAAATCACATCACGCAGTTACTTCTCGGAACTGAATCAAAAGAGCAGGTAGAAGTAGTTGAATTTTCAGGTAAAACTGATTAAATTAAGATGATTTTACTCGCTCTCTCTAAAGGAACGAAAATAGGGAAAAAAAGATAATGTAACTATTAATTCTCTCTCTCTCTCTCTCTCTCTCTCTCTCTCTCTCTCTCTCTCTCTCTCTCTCTCTCTCTCTCTCTCTCTCTCTCTCTCTCTCTCTCTCTCACTTTGGCAATGAGGTGAGAGGCGTAGGACTAGGACGCGCCTCTCAAGAACTGGTGTTTATCTTCCATCCCTTCCTTGAGGCACTGAGGAGTCCAGATTTACATGTCAAAGTCCGGGAAATAGAGAGAGAGAGAGAGAGAGAGAGAGAGAGAGAGAGAGAGAGAGAGAGAGAGAGAGAGAGAGAGAGAGAGAGAGAGAGAGAGAGTAGAACGTCTATTTGGTGAGTGAGGGAATATATAAGATAAGAAGTGGAATGATGTTGATTCAGGTTCAGTCATCACCATTTTTTCCTCATCCCTCAGTCAACCTACAACCACATCATCACCACCACCTCATCACCACCTCTCAACCCTCACTCCTAACCCTCCTTAACCTCCCCTCACTCAACCCCAGTGCCACTTCTGTCTTAACAAAACCCCTCATATCTCCACAACCCTCACCTCCCCTCACTCAACTTAAACCTTAATTCATATAGCATGCCTCGTCCTCCCCTCACCACGTCCCCTCAGCCACGTCCCCTCACCACGTCCCCTCACCCTACATTCGTCCTCTAATCCTCGCGGGAATCAAAGCGAGTTTGACGTGTAAACAGAAACTAAACTTTTCTAACAGCGATTTCCTGAACGTATGGAAGGGTGAGGAGGAGGAGGAAGAAGAGGAGGAGGAGGAGGAGGAGGAGGAGGAGGAGGAGGAGGAGGAGGAGGAGGAGGAGGAGGAGGAGGAGGAGGAGGAGGAGGAGGAGAAGGAAGAGGATGGGAGTGTGGTAGAGAAGGAAGCAAGGAAGGAGGAAGAGAGAGAAAGAGAGAAATATAGATGTGAGAAGGCAGGAAGAGGTATATGTAAGAGGATGATGGGAGTGCGGTAGGGAAGGAAGGAAGGAATGAAGGAGGGAGGGAGAGAAGAGAAAGAGGGAAAGATAGAGAAGAGATAGGGTAGGGAGAGGTAGGAGTGTAATAAACTAGCAGGAAAGGAAGGGAAGGCAAGTTTGAGTGGGAGGAAGAAGTTAGAAATTGAACGAAAAGAGAAAACCACACAAATAAGATAAAAATTGAACTAAATACATTTTCAGAAGAATTTATGAATGAAGGAATGAAGGAAGGAAACAAAGAAAAAACACTAATCACAGTAAGGTAACGAGAAATATAATAGAGGGAAAGGTCAGTGAAATGGAGGAGGAGGAAGAGGAAAAGGAGGAGGAGAAGGAAGTGAAAGAGAAGGAGGAGGAGGAGGAGGAGGACAGCGAGGAGGCGAAAACCATATGAGAAAGATTGAAGGGTTGAAAAGGAAGAAGAAAGTGGAAAAAGAAGGGGAGGAGGAAGGGGAGGAGGGGGAGGAAGAGGAGGAGGAAGAGAAGGAGGAAGAGAAGGAGAAAGGGGAGGAGGGGGAGGAAGAGGAGGAGGAAGAGAAGGAGGAAGGGGAGGAGGAAGAGGAGTGCTATGAGGGGACGTGGACTGTAGGATCGAAGGTCAATAAAATTCGTAAAGAAGTTAGTTGAGCGTGAACACTCATCAAGACCTGATTTGTGTGTCTCGAAATAAAACAAGTGTGAAGTTGTATTTGTTCCACTTTTCTACTTATTTTTATTTTTCCTTCTTTATTTTCGCTTTTTCTTCCTTTTTTTCTTTTCTTTTTTTTGGCTCTTATTTTCGTCTTTATTTTTTTTCTTCTTGTTATTCTTGTTGTTCTTTTTCTTTTTCTCTTCCTCCTTCTCCTTCTCCTCCTCCTCCTCCTCCTCCTTCTTTATCTACTTTTAATATCACTCTTTCGTGCGAGATAAGATGAAAGTCTTTTGCCATTTCTTCTCTTCACATGCGCATCATTAGCAGATAGAATTTAACTTTTCATAATACTAAATAAATTCGACCAAGTCAGTCCTGGAAGAATATTTAAGAAAACACGCGACAGTAACACGAAGCAACAACATAAGATTAAAAGGACAGGGATGTCACACAATTGGTCGTAAAGCGAATTTTCAAAGTAACAATTGGCTATATCAAAAAGACTCCCAGCCTCAGTAGTCAGCTGGAAATGTTGTTACAGATAATCTTAAATATATATATTAATCAAATAAATCAGATAACCAAATGATATCAAATGTTTCTTTTATATCTTTCATGCTAGAAAACTCACCTTTTTCTCATAATTTGTTTTTCACTATAGAATATTCATGTATTATCTGCTACAAGGGACCTAGTTTTCCCTCATAACAGTTTCCTGCCAGCACGTTGCCAGAGTGATGGGTGGGTGGGGAGGAGCCTTGTTATGTTCTACCTTGCTCTGTCATACATTGTTTACCTACAGACACCATCGTTATGGACTGACATGTCTTCCAGTGTCTGTTATTCTTATGTGTTCCTATGTATTTCCGTGTACACCTCCTCCTCCTTCTCCTCTTCCTCCTTCTCCTCCTCCTCCTTCTGATCATCGCTGACATTGTCGTTACCGCCGTCCTCGTCCTCCTCCTCCTCCTCCTCCTCCTCCTCCTCCTCCTCCTCCTCCTCCTCTTCCTCCTCCTCCTCTTTCACTGCCACACATTCAACTGTCAGAGTTCATTCAGTCAAGAGTTACTAGACGGGGGGAGGGGAGAGAGAGAGAGAGAGAGAGAGAGAGAGAGAGAGAGAGAGAGAGAGAGAGAGAGAGAGAGAGAGAGAGAGAGAGAGAGAAAAAAAAAACTAATGGGTTACCAAATGCATCATCATTAGAGAACGTAATCCACACACACACACACTCTCTCTCTCTCTCTCTCTCTCTCTCTCTCTCTCTCTCTCTCTCTCTCTCTCTCTCTCTCTCTCTCTCTCTCTCTCTCTCTCTCTCTCTCTCTCTCTCTGCATCATGAAAGATATTTGATCACCGTCTCGACCGCTAGCATTCCTCAGGCTTCAAGTTATATGCATCCACTGCTCTGCGGGGGCCGAGAGGAAGGAAGAAGAGAAGGACTGGGAGGGGGGGGGGAGAGGTTAAGGAGGAAGGAGGAGGAAGAGAAAGACAACGAAGAGAGGAGGAGGAGGAACGGTAAGGAACAGGGAAGGAAAGGAAGACAAGAAGAGGGAAGCTGAAAAGTGAGGCAAGAGAACAGAGGTATAAGGGAAATGGGAATAATGAAGACTAAGGAAGGACATGAGGGAATGGTAGGACGGGGAAGGTAAGTAATAATAGAGAAAGAAAGAAAGAAAGAAAACGAGAAAAAAAAATACAAAAAAAAGAGATACTTCCATACATTTCCTGCAATGGTAACTTCAACTCTGTAACGAATCAACCTTTGACACGAAGAGAAAACAAATAAGACAAAAAAGAAGAAAATAGAAGAAAAGCAATACAAGAAGACAAACACTTACTTATTGCTACGACACTTAGCACTAGAAGTAATCATAGCAGTAGTAGTGGTAGTGAATGACACCAGACACAGTAGTAGGAGTGGCTCATAGGGGGAGTTCTGATCGAGACACACCGGTAGCCTATCCAGCGGGTCTTCCATCCTCTTAGGCTTACATCCCCGTCCCTCCAGCCTGGGTGTGTGCTGTTATACTAGCAAGAGGCGACGTTCAGCTGTGCCCACTAGTAACAGGGTAGCAAGGCAGGGCATGTAACGAGCTACTGGTCTCCCGTTACAAGCTGCAACACGGGTCAGCCTCCTTCCAGGGTTCTTCTAGTAGTCAACCTGGAAGACGAAGAAAAGGTTAAAATAATGTTTCCGTTTCAATTTTGAGAGAGAGAGAGAGAGAGAGAGAGAGAGAGAGAGAGAGAGAGAGGAGAGAGAGAGAGAGAGAGAGAGAGAGAGAGAGAGAGA
>JAPQNM010000016.1:13549061-13551561 GCA_029783475.1 Metacarcinus magister | reverse complement strand
AGGAAAGAAGTGCAACATCACAAATATTATACTGGATATTTTAGATTATTATGACTCTTACACACACTCTCTCTCTCTCTCTCTCTCTCTCTCTCTCTCTCTCTCTCTCTCTCTCTCTCTCTCTCTCTCTCTCTCTCTCTCTCTCTCTCTCTCGTGCAGACCTAAGCGCACACACACACACACGCACACACACACACACACACACACACACACACACACACACACACACACACACACACACATACACATCGAAGAATCTTGGAAAAATCACCATCAATACACACCTCGAGGCCGGCAGGAACCCAAGCCGAGGAGGAGGTGGAGGTGGAGGTGGTGATGATGGCTTGCCAGGCTTAACAAAGATGTAGGACACGAACGATGCAATATTTCCACCACTCACAAGCCTCTAACCAAAGCCTCGGCCTCACACAACACACTCCAGGTACCACGCAACACTTCCGTCACCAGGCAACACTCCACTCACTTCATAAACGTCAAATAAACACAATTTAAACGCACGCAACACACACACACACGCTGCCGCACTGATGAAACAACTCGATCTGCGGAGCTGCGGAAGAGGCGAAAGCTGATTGGTAGATGGATGCCGCCACCTGAGCTCTGCGAGTCACTTTTCATTGCTCGACGCGGATTCAAAGTATGCTGCCTGGATTACGATAATTACTGTATTGCTCTCGTACGGTGCAAGAGGATTACTTACTCGAGGCAAGTCTGTGTCATTACGATATGCTTTGCAGCGTTTTTAAGTGTATGAAAACGAATTGATGAAGATTAAGCTGCATTACGTATGTCGTTTTGTTTGGTTTGGGTTTATATTTCTGTCGATTTCGTCACATTTCACAGCAGTGCCTCGCCAGTCCTCGCCTCCGTCCCGTGTGAGGTTTTCATTCTAATTAATTGTTCAATACTAGTGTAAAGATTGTAAACCTTGCCTTATTTAATGGTTAATGTTTGTGTGCCTGACCAGACGAGGCTACAGCAAGGGAATATCAATCTCAACATCCAACACCTCACTCAGCTGCTTCAATACGCTCGCTCCGTTTCAAGTGTTTATCACGGAGGTGCTGCGTGGAGGCGGGAAATATAATTGTAAATACAAAACATTTACGTAGAGGCAATCGGAGTAAAAAAAATAATAAAAACAGGTTAAATTGGGGGAAAAAATAAAATACCCTTAAGAACATAAGAATATAAGAAAATAAGGAGGCTACAAAAGGTCAGTTGACCTACACAAGGCAGCTCCTGCGCACCTAACATTTATCATCTGTTTACTTCATCCATTGAAATGTCCAACCTTTTCTTAAAAGTATCTACTGTCCCAGCACTTACCACATGCTTGCTGAGTTTGTTCCACTCTTCTACTACCCTATTAGTGAACCTGTTTTTACCTGTATCTTTCCTGTATCTGAACTTGTCTAGCTTGAAACCATTTATTCGTGTCCTTACTTTCTCCTTGACTATGAGAACCTTATTTATGTTCCCTTTGTTGAAACCCTTGACGCATTTAAACACTTCTATCAGATCTCCCCTTACCCTACGTCTTGCTAAAGAGTGTAGATCGAGGTGTTTTAATCTAGCATCGTAAGTTAAGTAGTAGTATTGGTAGTAATAGTAGGTTAGTAATAGTACTAGAAGTAATATTAGTATTTGTATTAGCATTAATGATACTAGTAATATTAATAGTAGTAGTAATATTATTATCATTATCATTATCATTATTATTATTATTGGTTGTTGTAGTTGTAGTTGTAGCTGTAGTAATAACAGTAGTAGTAGTAGTAGTTGTAGCAGCAGTAGTAGTAGTAGTAGTAATTATAGTAGTAGTAGTAATAGTGGCCGTAGAAGCAGCACAAAATATGTAAGATAGAGACACCTGACACCTGTGTAGAACTAATAAAAACTCTCCGATAAACGTGAGTTGGTGGGAAGGCTAAGTCAAAACTGCACGAATGACTTCAATATGCCCAGAGTTATACGCGCAATATAGTTTAATATATTCCGCCGTGCTTAAAAGTCTACAACGAGATACCATTAATTCAAGTTTCATGGGCTTCCGAAACTCATCAGCACAAATTACCCGCAGAATCCATGGGCTCAGAACCGCTATAACAATTGCCGTAAAACTTCCGCCCCTGGTCCTCCCTCCTGACCTCCCCCGCCCCCCTCCAACCCGCCAGTCACCACGCGCCTGCCCATCACTCACCCCAACGTCATCATTCCAAAACTCTGCGATAACACACGGGCAAAGAAACACACACACACACACACACACACACACACACACACACACACACACACACACACACACACACACACACACACACACACACACACACAACACACAACACACATCCACACACACACACACACACACACACACACACACACACACTAAGAAGACGATAAGGAGGAACAACCATGCAGCGACTGTAGTGTTTAGGTAAAGGAAACACCCCAGAAGAACAGGAGGAGGAAGAGG
>JAPQNM010000016.1:13534061-13546561 GCA_029783475.1 Metacarcinus magister | reverse complement strand
ATTATCATCATTATCTTTTTTCATTATTATTATCAGTATTATTTTTATTATTAGTATCATTTTTATTATTATTATTATTATTATTATTATTATTATTATTATTATTATTATTATTATTATTATGACTCCTTTTGACGGTAATTCTAAGTAATAATAGAAAATCCCATTAATAATAATAGTGGTGGTGGTGGTGGTGGTGGTGGTGGTGGTGGTGGTGGTGGTGGCGGCGGTGGTGGTGCATGACTACATCCATTTTTGAGAGAGTTGTAAATAAGACAGAAGGGAAAATGAATACTGATAAAGAGAAACGAAAGGAAAAAAGAAGAAAAAGATAAAGCAAAAAGAAGAAGGCAATTAAAAGAAAATAAAGAAGAAGAAGAAGAAGAAGAAGAAGAAGAAGGGACTTGGCCGTCCTACGTGTCATCAAACTTTAGATTGACCTAATTAACTGATCAGAAACAGGTGTTGTGTACCTGAGGAAGGACGACGAACACGAACACCAACACGAAGAAGACGACGACGAGAAAGAGAAAGTTATGGAAGAGGAAGAAGTTAACGGAGAGGACGAGCAAGAGAGACAAGATGAGTAGAAGAAACACCAGGAGGAGTAGGAGGAGTAGGAGGAGAGGAAAAATAAAAAGAGTAGGAGGAGGAGGAGGAGGAGGAGGGAAGAACACAGGTACGTGAGAAGGAAGAAAATGAGAAGGAAAAGGAAGAGGAAAGCGAGAAATACGAGTTGGAGGAAGAGCACAAGGAAGAGGAAGAAGAAGAGGAAGCCATTATGAATATTCAACACGTGCTACACATCTGCCTGCAAGCTGACAAGGCCTTATGGAATCTTACTGAAACCACCGTCCAGTTCCGGCCACACCACTAGCCACACCACTAGCCACACCTCCACACACCTCAACCCTCTAACCTTGCCCAGCCACACCACTAGGCACATCTCTTCTGTCACACCTCCTCGGCACACCTCACACCTCTAACACACCTCCCTGCCTTCCCTTGCCACACCATTGACTATCTACTCAGCCACATCACTGCCATTCCTCCACCACATCCCTTCCTTTCTCGCCTGTCACATCACAAACCACATCTGAGACTCCATATAGTCGCTGAAATAAGAATCTCCGTTTTCTTTGACACATATCCAAACTGCACTGCCAGACGCACAATCCGTACCTGAAGATCTGTTGCGTTAAATGTACCCCTTATAAAGAGATAATTAAGCCTCACATTCACAGGTATTGATATAAACATTCCAGTCACCAGGTAAGCGATGCTGGAAACCCCTCACCTGAGCCAAGACTCCAAGGAACCTGCACCTCTTTGAATTGGTAATTAGATGCCTCACTGCCCAATTCAGGTGAGGTATTTAGAGGGCCACAGGGTACACTGAGAACACCTGTATACATTACCAGATGCTAAAGTAGTGTTCGATATATATAACACGAAGGAAAAATAGGAAATAAGATAGATAAGTGTTAAGATAGGTTACAAAAGATACGTAGAGATTTTAAAAAATAGATGTATGTTAAAAAAAAGACAGGTGGAATAATACGTAGGTGTTAGGAAAGGTAAGTGCAATGCAAGGTAAGTGAAGGGATAGGTAATATAATAGTAAAAATAGTTCGACAGGTGAGTCTGAGGTGAGTGAGGCAGGTGATGAGGACGGTAATGAGTTCTTCTCGTGACACTGACAACTCTTAAGTCCTTTGCGTGCTTCACTCCTTCCTTTCCCCTTCCCCTTTCTCTGGTAACTCCCTGCTCATGTCCCTTCGCTTAGACCCACCCCTCACCTGCCCTCACCTGCCCGTCAGTCACCAAGGAGCCGCGGTGGTGCTGGTGCTGGTGCTCGCTCCTTCACCAGTCTCCTATTTTTTATGTATTTGTAAGGATTTATCATCACAAAAACAACTTACATCGACTCTCATGTGGATTAATTACTTCATGGATTACTTTTTGGTGTTATTATCAGAGGTCATGAATTTTAACTCCTTTCACGCCCCCCCCCCTCCCCCTCACCTTGGCAGTGACTGGTGCAAGGGTGTGGGTGCTGTGATGGGTGTAAGATGCCCAGTCTTGTTCCTTGAGTGTGGGGACAAAGAGCCTTCCCAAGCCACCTCACGCCCCCAGCCTCCACCACAAGACATCCCACGCCCATCGCTCAAAGTACAAGCCACGCCACGCCCCAAGCCTTTAGTACAAGTTGACCCGCTCCTACAAGCTCCAGTACTACCCACACAACACTTCCAGCCCCCACCACAGCACAGCCCACGTCCCCAGCTTCCAGTACATGCCAATCCACGGCCACAGCCTCAGCCCTTCGTTCTCTTCTTCGCCCTCGCCGCTGCCTGGGGTGAGTACAGTCTGGGGTGCCACGCTAAGCTCCCCAAGAGTAATTAACCATAAGTAGTAAAGAGTTAAGGGTTTATATCTCCCTTCACTCTGTTCTCTCAGTGGTAAGTAGTGTCTGGTTAGTGGTGATGTAACTAGTAACTGTTCATGAAGATTGTAAGATTATCACTGTATTTCAAGTCGGATTAATCAATTAGTGGAATGAAAAGTATATTATATGCTTTGGAAAAAAAAAGAGAGTTAGTATACATTTCTAAAAGTGCCAAAACAAACGCTTTAGAGAATTAATATCCTCCTCCTTTCATTTATCTCCTCCTCCTCCTCCTCCTCCTCCTCCTCTTCCCGCAGTTGGTGTGGAGGGGTTGGACTGCTTCAAGTGTGGCTCCGTGAACGGGTCAGATCCCTACTGTGGTGACCCCTTCCACCACAACCACAGCACCGCCTACCTGGCCTCCCCCTGCCTCGCTGGCTGGAAGGGGCGGCAGGGCGTCTTCCCTGCCTCACACTGCGTCAAACTCTCAGGCTACTTCTGTGAGTTGGCGTACTTGTGTGTGTGTGTGTGTGTGTGTGTGTGTGTGTGTGTGTGTGTGTGTGGTGTGTGTGTGTGTGTGTGTTCTCTCTCCCACTACATTTCGCTCACACCCTCACACATCGCTCTCCCTCATACATCCCTCATCCAACACACTCACTTTCCTTTCCCTCACTCTCCTAACACCTCATACCTTGCTTTGCCCCTCATATATCTCCTCATACCTTCTCTCACACCCTTCCTTACTTCCTCTCCTTTCACGCCCGCCTCCCTCTCCCCTCACCGTGACACCTCCTCCCCTCGCCCCGCAGACCAGACTGGGGAGAGTATGTTCGTGAGAGGCTGCACCACAGACTCCGGAACACTCACTGTGGACACTGAGTTGGGAAGACAGAGCCATTGCGGCGTGTTTCTATACGACGACAGGTGAGAGAGAGAGAGAGAGAGAGAGAGAGAGAGAGAGAGAGAGAGAGAGAGAGAGAGAGAGAGAGAGAGAGAGAGAGAGAGAGAGAGAGAGAGAATAGGTTAACTACCATCACAGAGAATTGGTAGTCAAATCTAAGCTTGTAATAATGCCAAGTGAATAAATGTGTAACTATTTTCTTCCCTCTTCTCCCCCTCCACCTCCCTTTCCTGCTCCCCTCCCCTCTTTTTCCTCCCTGGCAGGCTTGTCGTGGGGTGCGTGGAGGCGTGTAATGAATTCGATGGTTGTAATGCTTCTCCACATCCCTCCGCCTCCCCTTACCTCCTCCTCTTCCTCCTCTTCCTGCTGCTCCTCCTCGTCGTCCACCTACTGACGGTGCGTGTAGGTAGTGACGCGGACCTGTAAGGAGGAGAAGCGAGGGAGATAAAAATAACTCACTTTTTTCATATTCTTTGAGATCGTTGTGAGTGAGTGCACAAGTTTTGCTATAAGGTTGAGGTTCCAAACTAAGGTACACGAGGCCCCAAGGGTACTAGAAAGGATTTTGATGGTTACGTTATTATGTGTTATGTTGTCATAGTGATGCTGATATAGTGTAAGTATTTCTCTCTACATATTTTTTACGTCCCTTGGGTATGTTGGGTGTTACGAGGTTTCGTCTATACACACGAGCTGCTTCAATTGATTCGCCAGAGTAAGCTTGATAGTGACACACCTTTTAGTGTAATATCTGCACGTCAGATGGCAGGGACATGAAAACAAGAAACTTTTCGTTAAATATTCGGCCACAAAATGGTAGTTCATAACATTTAGTTCAAAAATGTATCGCTAGACAGCAGTGCAGTTGCCAAAATAGTTCGAGAGTTTGCCGACAGAGGACACTGTTCCTATTTCAATGTCAATCATCACATATAGATGGTAGGAACACCTCCCTGATGCTTGATTCTTGACCCGTGACTTCCTTGGCTTTGTACAGTGGATCAGATAGTAACGGCCACGTAATATCAAGTCATCACACCACGACAACCGTAGTGGTGGACAGTAAACAATGGTAACACAAAGGGGTGATTAAAGGTGATTAAATAATCCCCCACAAACTAGGTAATTATAGACTATATAGTTTTGCTAATAGGATTAACGAGAGAGCACTACCTCCCTCACCAAGAAGCTGCCGTGAGTCAGGATCAAACTCGCAAGCTTTAGGTCACGAGCCGAGCACTGCATCACAGAGCCACCCGACCCCCGAACAACACAAAGGGTTACGCCACCGCTCATTCAAAGTATGGAAAGGTAAACACTCAGCACCTGTTTGGGAACCACTGATTTAGGGAGTCACTGAGTAGTGTTAAAGATTATTGTTACTAAAAAAAACCAGCAACTAGGAATAGTGTGATTTTGAAGGTACTATATGATATTTTGTATATAATAAGATACTTTTATTCTCTCATACTGTTGTTATCCCTCCTCCTCCTCCTCCTCCTCCTCCTCCTCCTCCTCCTCCTCCTCCTCCTCCTCCTCCTCATCCTCCTCCTTCTGTATGATACCCAAGCTTCTCCATCATACATAATGCACACGATATAACACATTTCCTTCACACCTGATGTAACCAACGATATATATTCACCTCGCCACATATCACCTGTACACCACATGTCGCCCGCGCCCGCTGCACCTCAAGGCCTTCCAGTATCAAGTAGTTTTCCTTTTATCTTCCATAATGTAATAGTTTCCCCATTACATAACCTACGACCTCGCAATGTTTTCTTTCAATGACAACCTTTTCTACTTCCATTGGTGCCTCGGATACAACCACAGTACCACACACAATAAAACGCTGATGCCGGCCTTTTCCTCTTTTTTTCCCTTCCACTTTCCTTTCTCGCTGATTAATTGAGGAGGCGTGACCCCGTTTCAGGAGGTAAATAGTCGCCTTTTGGTGTGGCTCTGATCAGCATTCCCACCGGGGAGGCAATCAGGGGAAGGTTTAGCAGAAAGCGCTGACTCCTAGCAACACGAACGCTAAATTACCGCTATCATTTTGGGGTTGATTTCAAGTCCACGTCTACTGCCCTGAAAAGAGAGGAAGGTTAGGGCAGTTTTTCCCCTTTCTCTCTCTTTCTCTCTGTCTCTGTCGGACGTGCTGGCTGACTGGTGGTGGTGGTGATGGTGGTGGTGGTGGTGGTGATGGTGGTGGTGGTAGTGGTGGTGGTGGTCATCTATTGCCTGCCTGAACGCGTGAAGCCATAGGTAAGTCTGGTTGGCTTTATATCGCTCGCACTCTATTATATGACACGTAGGTATCTATGGTAATATTTCCCGCCATATGAGACCCCATGATGAGTCTATATATCACGGTGTTAATGGAGGAGTGAGTTGGATTATTTACCTGTAACTCGCGTGACAGGTGAGGAAGTGTTAATTAGATGAGTAAAGGTGAGGGCAAAGGGGTACTATTCTCTTTTTTTTTATATATATAGAATCACGACTTAGTTTGTGAGTTTTCTAATGTTAAAATGATATAAGTAGGAATTGATTAGATGAGTAAAGAATGAAGAAAACATTAGGTAAGTGTTAGGTGCACAGAAGCTGCCTTGTGTAAGTCAACTCGCCTTCTGCAGCCTCCCTATTTTCTTTTGTTCTAAGAGTGAGTCAAGGAGATGAATAAGTTTTCGGATTGCGTAACGAGTTTGATGTATTGGTTACTCGAGTCATCCGTCATCCGTCATCTGTCATCCGTCATCATGCTCTAATCAAGTCATCAATTAATGGATGGATGGGAGTGAGGGATAGATGGAGTGGATGTAGATGGATGGATGAATGGATGAGTTAGTATAGATGCCGAGGAGGTGATAGATATAAATTACATGGAAAAGGAATACAGGTAGACAGACATACAGACATACAGACAGACATACATACATACAGACAGAGAGATAGTCCGTCCCCAGCTGTCCCCAATATCATATTCCAGAACAGCCTTACCACTGTATTGCGAGGGGGGGAGGGGGTGTAGAGGGGGAAGAGGGGGTAGGGGAAGGTAGGGGTGGGTAAGGGAAGGTAGGGAAGGGTAGGGGAGGGGAGGGGGATGTAGGGGAAGGGGTTAAGGGGAGGAGTCTCTCTCGCTCTATATATATTGCTTACATTATCACACAGGAAACTCGCTTCTCGTTTACGCCTCAACACCTCTTTGGATGCTGTTACCATCCACGTCACTACCACATCCTCGTCACTACCACATCCACCACGTCACTACATCATCCAAGTCACTACTACATCCACCACATAACACATCCACACTTGGTAACACTTTCCGTGAGCTTAAAACTTTCATCCACATAACATCCACATAACATCCACATAACATCCACATAACATCCACATAACATCCACATAACATCCACATAACATCCACATAACATCCACATAACATCCACCCACTAGACTTTTTCTTTCTTTTTTTATCTTACTCCGGTGATGTTCCTTTCAAGAGTCATCCATCCACCCATGTAACATCCACCCATGAGGCGTTACTCTCACCCACATCATCCTCACCCACGTAAAATCCACTGCACATTGTTACTCCACAACCACTAGAATTATTAACAACCTCATAACTTGTTTTAAATCCACACGAAGATATAAACAAAACACTTCATACATTCAACATCAAACACAAAGGAAATGCCTGACCAACACACAGGTTAATTAAAGCACAGGTTACATAGGCGTCGATATATTTACACAGGTACAGCCAAGGTAACCTCCACACTCACAATACCCAAAGGTGTACTTAATGATACGTGTATGGGTACAGTACAGGGTGACACAGAAGGAGAAGGTAGCTACAGCGTGGGGCAGAAAGCTGGCATCTCCACCATGTTAGAGAAGAACTGTCAACATTTTTTAGGTGAAGTGTGATAAAAGTCAATATTAGTGCGTCAGATTTTTTAATTAGACAATGTTCATCAGAGGCGAACCAGATGAAAAGGAAAGACATTCAGGTGTTTCTTGACAATACAGACTGCAACACCATGTCAACAAATAAGGACTCGTAGTAGTAGTAATAGTAGTAGTAGTAGTAGTAGTAGTAGTAGTAGTAGTAGTAGTAGTAGTAGTAGTAGTAGTAGTAGTAATAGTAGAAAATGTAATCGTAATCTTTCATATAATAACAATAAATAATAATAATAATAACAACAGCATCAATAGCAAAAATGAGCACCAAATATTCCTTATTAAACCCCTTAAGAGCACCTGGCAAGCGTCCCTCAGGTGCTCGCTGGCCACAGGTAACTAGGTGAGTCTGAGAGGGACGCAACACCTCTGACTAGCATTATTCTCAGCCAAGGTGGAGGCGAACAAGACATAACTCGTGGCATTTATGGTGACTAATGTTAAGGAGAAAAGTGTGTTGTTCCGGACACATAAATAGCACCAAGCAAACCATGGATGTAAAGGTAAGAGTGTAAAGGGAGGGAAGGAAGGTGGGTATTGCTGTGTCAGGAAGCAGGAAATTAATGTTATCATGCAAAGAAGGTAAAAAAATATATAACAATGAGATGAGAAAATCAGATCACAGTAATTTCAACACTCTGGAAAGTATTATGGAGCAAAAAGGTGAGGAAAATGATAATAATAATAAATAGTAAAAAAAAATCAATCCGACCAGCAACCAGAGATAATATAGAGATAATATAGAAAAATAAACAGTACTGCCAAGACCCAAGTTAGTGCTATACAGGTGAGTGTAGGTGAAGCAGTGATGAGGACAACAAGACGAGGGAATGAAAGGCAGGAAAAATGAGGGAAAATGATGAGTTTTATTAGATACAAAGAACAAGCAGACAACAAAGGGGATGAGTAGGAGCACAACATGAGTACAAATAGTAAACAAGATAAGTACACGTCATGAACTTGGAAGCACCTTTACAATGAATTCAGGTGAGGTAAGAGTAACATTCATCAGACTTGTCGCTCTACAGGTCACGTACAAAACTGTCCTGTGTTAAAAAAGACTAAAACCAAAGAAGATATGAGCATCGCAGACAGTCAGTCATAGGAAGTCTAATGGTGAGGGTATGAAGGAGAGAATCTTAGCAAGGAAGACTGGTGTATATTAGTGTATTATTGAAAGGAGCAGAAGGACTATCACTCCCCAACACGGCCTCACACTCCAACTTAACACATCTGCAAGAACATAGGAAGACACACTGGTTAGTAATGAATTAAAATTACAGAAAGAAGACTTAGAAAAAAGTTAAAATTGGGTGAGGATATGGATTAGTAATTGGTTATAGAAATACGAGGAGCATGATTTTGAAATTAGATATACAGTAGTTATAAAAAAAAAACCACGAGTGAGAATTGATATAGAGAAATGAATGTCTATTTTTAAGGTTATTATTCAATGTCTTCCTCTCCCGTTCCCTTCCCCCTCCCCCCACCCCCCCTTTAAACACACCATACACTGATACAGAACCATATTATACAAATACTTAACACACACACACACACACACACACACACACACACACACACACACACACACCTGCACTACTGGCTCCCTCCGCCGCGGCCAAGGAGCCCCGCCCGAGCAGCGTTACATTGTTGGACCTGAAGTGTCTGTCCCCGAGAGAGGAGACGCAGGAAGCGCTGATCACGCCGCCGCGGAACAGGTCAAAGCTGATGGCAAAATGAAGGCCGAGGCTCTTCCTGCCGGGGTAACGCATGAGGTACTTCTGAGGAGGAGGAGGAGGAGGAGGAGGAGGAGGAGGAGGAGGAGGAGGAGGAGGAGGAGGAGGAGGAGGAGGAGGAGGAGGAAGAGGGCAAGAGTGAGTATGGGAAGTAATAGTGGAATGAATGTGTGTCGTTTACTCCTCCACGATATAAAATTGACACTCTAATGAAAACAAACAAGAATGACCTGTATTGGTACTGCTCGCGTTATACTCAATTGGCTCCGTCCATCTCCGTTAACACCTTCCTGAATGACCTTGAAAATGGACCATAAAACCACATTACAAAAGGCTTCACAAAAACACTGATTCTCTACTATTGAATCCTGCAAGTTTGTGGTCCTAAATAGGGTCAGTAAAACGACAGGTGAGGTAATGGGGAGGAATTAGCGAGGACACCTGTTAGTAAATACACCTACCTGGTCAGCTGGGCGGCCGTTAATGAGCCAGGTGAGGGTGGGCGTGTACTGGGTGTTGGTGGAGGAACAATTGAGGAAAATGTCATCATCTGGCGTGTATTGTTGCCTCACGCCCTCCACTCGCGGCTTCCTCAACGCCTCGGCTTGGGATGGGACGGGATGGGACGGGACGCGAATGTGATGGAACGGGATGAGACGGGATGGGATGGGACGGGATAGGACGGGATAGCGTGGGATAGGATGGATTAAGGCCAGGCAAGGGAATGGTATAGGTATGGGTAAGGAACGAAGGAGGAGACAAGAAGAAACGAAAGCAAGAAGGAATGGTAATGGAATAGGAATGGGAGAATGAGGATGAGGAGAAGAGGAATTAGAATTAGAATATGATGATTAATTGCGAGACGAATGTTGTTATTATTTTGTTTATTGAGTAATTAAGGAAACTACAAAATGTTATAGATTATGGTAATTGACGTAAATTATACAAACATGCAGAACAAACGAGTACATATATAGAAAGACAGGATATATAGAAAGACAGGAAGAGACAGACAGACAAAAAAAAAATTAGTAATTGATAGATAGATAGATAGATACGGATAGACAGATAGACAAACAGACAGAACAGGAAAATAAATAGGAGCAAAAGAGAAAAAAATAAAGAATATCTCCTCTTACTCTCTTTCTTTAATCCCTTACTGTCTTACTCCCCCAACCCTACTCTTCCCTCACTCCCTTACACTCCCCCTTTACCCCTTCCTCACCTTACCCATCCTTTCTACTCCCTTCCCTCACTCCCCTTCATCCCCCTACCCTTCCCTCTTCCTCGACACACTCACTGAAGACTGTGAGGTTCCCCTGCTTCGACTCCTTCCGGAATGTAGGATGTTCCCCGATGACCTCACACTTATAGAGGCCCGAGGAGCGGCTTGTCACTTCCTTCAGCACCACCTCACGCTCGGACGACACCCAGCACTGCAGCGACGACGGGAGGAAGGAAGGAAGGAAGGAAGGAAGGAAGGAAGGAAGGAAGGAAGGAAGGAAGGAAGGAAGGAAGGAAGGAAGGAAGGAAGGAAGGAATGATGAAAGGCAAGGCGTGTCAGGGAAGGAGAAGGGAATATGGGTGTTAGTGGGAAGGAGGATGGAAGGAAGGATGGAAGGAAGGAAGGAAGAAAGGTGGTGGAAGGGTGAGAGGAGTAGGGACGATGGTAGTATGGAGAATGGAATACACACACACACACACACACACACACACACACACACACACACACACACACACACACACACACACACTAACAACAACAAAAATGAATGAAGACAATATTTTCAGTACCAATAACATGTAATAATAAAACACTGAATTGAAAGATAACACAATACAGACTCATTATTCACGATGAAGATAAAGCAAAAAACAGAAGATTCATTGAGAGGAAGAACGAAAATAAATATGAAGAAAAAGAAAATATTGTAATGTAAAAAATATATACACGTGTAGTTAGTTAAGAGAAATAATCATTATCACCTGACGAAGTGTTTCCTTTAAAGAGGGAAGACAACAGGTGTGTCTATGACCTTGACTCGCTGCTCTTCAGACACACACAAACACGCAACTCAAGGACGAACGTGGGGGTTACACACGCACACACACACACACACACACACACACACACACACACACACGCACACACACACACACACACACACACACACCCTCTCCCTTCTTTCTATCCATTACCCTTCCTTCCAATGTCTTTTCCCTTCCCTTATTATACCTCTCTTTCTTCTCTCATCTCTCCATTCCTATCACTGCTTATCCATTCTCTGTACTTACTTTCTTCCATCTTATATCATTCCTTTGCCTCAAGTGTCTCTCTGTCTCTCCCTTTGTCCCAGTGCCTTCATTTCCTCCCTTATCTTCCTCCTCCCCTTATGGACTCTCCCTTCCCTCCGCCACATGCACCTTCCCTTCACCGCCTCTCCCTTGTCCTCCTGAATATGATGGACGCCCGTTTCCGCCCAACTCACGTCCACGGCGACGCCCTCAACATGGGGGACATAGGTGTCGAGGCAGCGGTGGTCTGGGGTGTGGGGGATGCCCGGCAGGTGGCGGTAGAACTCAAGCCCGTCCTTGTACCACTTGAGGGTGTACAAGGAGGAGCCAGACTCGTCCTCATAGTCACAGTGAAGGTGGAGCATATCACCCTCCAGCGCCACCGACGGTACTCTCACCTCCTTGATGCGCACCTCCGCTACACACCCTGAAGGAGGACCTGCTATGGTTAGGGGCGTTCTAGGGTATCGGTATTAAGGTGTCACTCAACCACATCTAAGTGAGGGGACGCAAGGCAAACAGGCGACCAAAGAGAGGAGACTACAAGGCTTTATTAACGCGCTGCTTGTGAGAGGAACAAAAATTGACGACACAGAGACACACAGAAGGATCAAATATGCAGCTGGTATGGCACTCTGTCTTCATAAACTTAACACACACACACAGACACACACACACATGGAGGTACATTTAGTCCTGCATCTCCTTCATGAGCTTCACCTGTCCCCTTGATGCAGCTTCGTGAGTGAAGCCTGCGACTCTCAGCGAGGCTCAGAGGTCGTGATGAAGTTATGGAGGCTCATGAAAGAGTCTGAAGGAATCCCCGCCTTTAATTAATCAACATGCGACGCCAGTGACATCATGACCGTGGAAAGAAGTGAAGTTAAAGAGAATGAAACAAAGAAAAAGAGTTAGAGTTTTTGAGTTCTTTAGAAGCGACATTTAAGAAATCTGCATTCACCCCCCTGCACACTAACATTCCAACGCAGACTGTCAAGGGAATGTTTATAACGCACTTAAAAGGACACTTAAGGAAACATTAACGGCATTCACGTGCAGAATTATAAGGAATTAAGTAGCCTTTGAGAGTGCAATAAATAGAAAAGGTGAATGTAAATAAAGATAGATAGATAGATAAATGACTAGAAACTGAGATAGATAGATGAATACACAAATATATAATTGAATAGATTGATAGATAAAT